>JAUBOD010000168.1:863792-944320 GCA_032353885.1 Nothura maculosa
GACCTGCTGGCAACGCTCCTCCTGATGTAGGCCAGGATTCCATGGGCCTTCTTGGCCACGAGGGCACACTGCTGACTCATGGTTAACTTGGTGTCAAAGACACCAGCCTTCAGTCTCTGTTACGTTTATGGATATTGACCTAAGACCATATATGTTATAAAACTTACTTCATGACATGGTTTGCCAGCTATAAAATAAAATGGACTCGTGATTTACCATTTTTACTCATTGTTTCTTAGTTTTTTATTCCTAGATTAAAGAAAAGTAAGCTCTCAAATTGAAATTTCTAATGTCAGTAAGATATCAACTCTCTGTTCTGTGGCTAAGAATGGGTAACATTCATTTAATTGATGTACCTAGCATTTTCCTGCACTGCAGTATAAGAATACAAAATGTAATTATACTGTTCAAAAAGGCAATTCATCTTTAACAAAAGATCGGATAGAATTAAGAATATTAATACTGTGTTACATAACAGACGAACTGTGTCAAATATGTAAAATTTATCTACAATGGAAAGCTTTCCATGTGAAGAATACTTAAAAACTTTACCCACTTCATGTACTTCTGTCAAGTTCAAGGTAAAATCAATAACAAGTAAAGAAACAAAAACCATTATTTATTCTTTCAGTACAGAAAGACAGGATGTGGTCGACTCACTGGACTGAGACAGGTGTGGAAACGGTTAGTTTCTTAGAACATTCAAAGACATAATGGAACTTTAGTGAATGGAGTATCGACCACTTCAGTAAATAACCCCCAAAATGGATTATCTACGGACTAGTTTCTGTGATCCTCAGGAAAAATTTTATAAAAACTTCAGCATCTAATACCTGCAGATGAATGTGCAGCAGTGTGTATCTCTTTCAGCCTGTTTTTATTTGGTAAGAATAGGCCTCCAAGTATGTCAATCATATTAAATTTAAAAAATATGAAATCAATATCTTAGAAAATCTTAGCTTAATTTGATATATTTGCAAAATTTGATTTCTAATTTTTATTATTGAATCAATTCTACAACCTCTAATGCTTCAAAAAACCTCAACTTTTATTACATAAAAATCCTTAATTTTTCTTTGTAGCCCCCAATCTGCTTCTCACTTATTTGCAACTGCAGAATAAACCTGATGATAAATTATTTGATAATCATCACTTAACAAGTTGCAAATGACAAATGAATTAATCCCTGTTACACCCATCTTACATTAATGTAAATCTATTGATTTCGGAGGAGGTAGAAGACTCATTTAAGAGTGATGTTCTATAATCACCTCATTCATTTTCATTATTTGGAGATATTAATTAACATTTTTAGTAGACATATAAACCTATATATTATTAATATGTCAGTTAAGTATAAAGACAGAGTGTAAGAGTAGTATATTCCAACTTTTAATCAAGGATACATTTAATTATGTGAAAACATTATTATGCAGCATGAAAGATCTATGCATACATCTACTAGGAATGTGGAATGGATGGAGGCATCTCTTCCGAAAGGGAAAGTGTTGTGCAGTGCATCTAAGAGCTGCTGGTCGGAAGCAGAGACTGCACTATTGATTGAACTGGAGCAAAAGTATAGGAATGAGTGCTATATTAATAAACTGATTGCAGAGCATTTGCCTTCGAAAACAGCAAAGCAGATCAGTGATAAAAGGTGGCAGCTAGCGGCAGCGACAAAGGTATCGTCGCCCATGAAAGGTACTGCAAGAGCGCAAACGAGGGACACCTCCCTCGAGGTGAAAGACATTGAGTATAGATGATGTCTGGAGGATTATATCTGCGCTAGGTCCCTTTCCGCTCCCCGTCTATTCTGCAAGAGATTGGAAGATGTGGAAGACGTAGCCGAGATTGTCACCTGTCCATTAAAAGAGGTAACCCTTCTGGCGAGGGGAAGCTCACAATGTCAAAGTCGAAATACCAGCGTAAACATCCTGCTGAAGCTGTTCCTGCAAAGAAAGAGAGGAGGTGGATGAAATGCAGGGATGGTTGAGTGAGGTCACTATCTGAGATACCAGCGGCTCTTCTCGTTAGGTCGGAAGAAATTGGTTGGTATCATCTTGGACAATATAGAGTCCATGAAATGCCCCATTCCAATAGAGGATCTTTATAGAGTCTTCTTAAGGAAGTGGGAGGAAGTGACCCCGTTTTCCAGCTTGGGCGCATTTTGTAGTGAGGGAATGGCTGAAAACTCCATCTTCAGACCTCTGATCTCCCCTATGGAGGTCAGGAAGAACATGACAGATATGTCTCAGCGCTCTGCCCTGGGACCAGATGGCCTCTCCCTAAGGGAGATTTCTGCTATGGACCCTCAGGGCAGCCGATTGGCAGAGATGTTTGATCTATAGCTGTTGGCAGCAAAAGTCCCGGATGAGGTGAAGGATAGGAGGACTGTATTAATACCAAAGTCAACCGACCCTCAGAAACTGGAGGACATTAACAACTGGTGTCCCCTTACCATTGGGTCTGTCATTCTACGCCTATTCTCCAGGATATTAGGCGCCAGACTTCGGCAAGCATGCCCCATTAATAAACACCAGAGGGGATTTATAGCAGCCCCTGGCTGCTCGGAAAATCTTAACTTCCTTCAGGTGCTAGTAGGTAGTGCTAAGAAAGATTGAAGGAAGCTCGTTGTTGTCTGTCGATTTGGCTAAGGCCTTCAACACGGTAAATCATCAACACATCCTCCATGTCTTAGCCCAAAAGGGTGTTGACAAGCATATTGTCGACACTATAAAGGACTTGTATACCAACTGCGGTACGACCAACTGGAGGGCCAGCACTCCGAACGGATTAGAATCCTCAGGGGTGTGAAACAAGGAGATCCAATGTCCCTGCTCCTGTTCAATCTAGCTTTAGATCCATTGTTGTGCGATCTGGAGAGAAAGGTAAAAGACTTTAGATGTGGTGAGCAGCATGTAACATCTCTTGCATTCGCAGATGATTTGGTTCTGCTCAGTGACTCTTCGGGCGGTATGTGTGAGAATATAGTAATGGTTGAGGAATTTTGTCATCGTACTGGGCTGCAGGTCCAGGCCGCTAAATGTCACGGGTTTCTCATCAGGCTGACAAATAAAATCAATGACTGCGACCCATGGACAATTGATGGCGAAGGATTGAATATGATCGACCAAAGTAGCTCAGAGAAATATCTAGGCCTGGGGATAGATCACTCGATAGGGATATCAAAACCAGAGCTCCTGGAGAAACGGGACCGCTGGGAGAAGAACATCAGGGGTGCCCCACTTAAACCATTACAGAAGGTGGACATCTTGAAGAGCTATGCCATCCCAAGATTACTGGTCAGTGCGGATCATTCGGGCGTGAGTGCGACGCACTTGCAAACCCTGGACTTGAGGATCAGGACAGCCATCAAGGAGTGGTTACACCTACCGCCAAGTACGTGTGATGTCGTCCTTTATGCTAGTTATAAGGATGGCGGACTGGGCTCTCCTGCTTGGCAAGCCAAATTCCCAACATCAGGGCTCGCAGATTATTGCGGGTCACCCAATCGGAGGATGAGGTTATCTGGAGGGTGACTACGGAGCAGGGGATCCAAGAGGAATTGAGGAAGGTTTGGATCTCTGCGGGTGGGCGACCAGATAGGGTTCCGTTGGTGACGGATGAGATCCCAAGGGTGGCGGGTGACACCTCAAAGGCAGAAGATTCCTCAACAGGGTGTGAAAGATCTGCACCCCGCGTCATCTATCCCATTTGGTGTAGATGGAGAAAAAGAGAATTAGGCCAATCTAAGATCTCAGGGCTGTGGGATCAAGTGTTTTGAGAATGATCCCATAAGTAATGATTGGCTAATACATTACTGGAGCATTCCCCACTGGAAGCTAATAACAGCCGTCCAACTGCGGGGCCAGTGTTTACCCAACTAGGGAATTCTTGGGCCCTGACTTGGGTGACAGCGCCTCTAGGGGGTGCAGACATTGTTCTGTGAAGTGGGAATCCTGCGTGTATATAATTGGCTACTGCCCTGCAGTCCAGGAAGCACGGATCAAGAGACATAACTTGTGCGGTTTGCTGGCTGAAGAAGTGAAAAGGCTGGGCTGGGCGGTATATAATGAGCCCCATCTCAGAGATAACAACAGTGAGCTCTTCAAGCCGGATTTGATTTTAGTTAAGGGATCCTGTGCCAAGGTAGTAGACATAATGGTCCACTACGAAAGTGGGGTTAGGTTACCACCTTGAGTGATGCAGTGGCAGAAAAGGTGCAGAAGTATAAACATCTGTCAAATGAGGTTAGGAAGTTAACATTGACTACTGAGGTGAAGTTCCTGGGGTTCCCATTAGGCGCAAGAGGGAAGTGGTACAGAGAGAATGGGAAGCTTCTTTCTGACCCCAGGCTCTCGAATAGCTGTATCAAGAGGATAGCGAGAGTCTTTTCACAAAGGGTTCTCCTATCCTCAGTAGATATAGTTCATATATTTGCAAGCCGGGCGAGGCAGACTTTACATCAGTCTGCTAGCGGGGGGTCTTCAACTGGCAACCAATTGGCTTGATGTCCTGGAATTAAAACCTTCCCGCTCTGGCTTGCTGTAAAAATTTCCCGACCCTACAAACCTATCTATCTGATTCGTCAGCAAGGTCCAAACTCCCTTTCTAGCAGGCCAAACTTTGGTCTGACTCACTGTGAACATGGCCTTTGGACCTTGCTCCCCTTCTCTTGGCTGTGACAGGAACAGTGGGTTTCTCAATCTCATCCACTATGACATATCCCATTTCTACTGTTTATGATGAGGTGGACTGGCCACCTAAAACCTGGAAAGGTGCCTTGCAATTGCAAGCTTCATAAATATACTTAGACATATAAACCTATATATTATTAATATTTCAGTTAAGTATAAAGACAGAGTGTAAGGGTGGTATATTCCAACTTTTAATCAAGGATACAATTAATTATGTGAAAACATTTTTATAATCCATCATCACCCTCGAGTATTCCTTTTCTTCTTTTTTTCCTTAATCGTTGTCTCCAACACTATCATTAATCACTATTGTAAAAGTATCTTTAGGGCATCCTTTTGGAGAAATTTAGGAGAAGCTATTCAGAAGAGCAATCCAGGAAAATTTTGCCTAATCTGTTTTTTGTCTGAGAAATCTTAGATGCATAGAATAAGATTTACCAACATTAGCTCTAAACAAAAAGTGGAGACATTATATATGAGCTAGTTATCTTGTTCCACTTCATAGTCAATGGAGAGGGTATGAGTCATCTAATCTATTTTAAAGTCTATTTTACACTGAGATTAAACACACTGTGAGTATGCCAATTTTTTTCCAGTGAGTACAAAGGGAGTAAAGATGACTAGCTGAAATATAGATGTCTACATCCTAGGTAACCAAAATTAGCTGATATTTCTCCCACACCAGAAATTCAAGCTGCAGCTAGACAAGACAATGAATGTTCAGAAACCCCAATTTAGGTCAAGTTGTTGGTATATGCAAGTACTTCTCCTTAACCCATTTAAGAAGATACAACCTTGTATCTAAGCCACAAAATGAACCTGATTTTCAGGATATGCCTAAATTGAGGAAAATAACCTTCTGTATGCTATAGTAGTGAAATTATTATCGGAGAACATGGAAATTGGTGGAAATATTGAGGTTAAGCAAAGAACTGTCTGAAAAAGAAATAAGTACTGGTTAAAAGAAGTTTTGAGATAGATAGCATGAGATTCAGAACATGGCTCCTCAAAATCCCTTTCTAGGTCTTTTGGTATTGATTCTACATAAAATATTTTTGGGAAATATCTAAGGATTTTTATCTAAGGATTTAAAGATTTTATATTAACTGGAAATAGCAAAAGACAAATAAAACCTGAATATCCTTGAATATATATTGAATATACTGAATATATAATTTGTGTCACGTGATTATGAACATGGAAAAGTAATCCTATCATATTTCAATCAAAGTAATTGAAATAAGGAAGTGCTTTTATCATTATATAAGATGCTAGAAAATTCTCTTCTATGGTACTGGATACAGTTCATGTTCAAGAACTGTGAATTTAAACTAGAACAAATTTGGAGAATGACCTTTACACAGATCTTTAAAATAAAGGTGGAGATAATATATATGAAAAAGTGTCTGTAAGCACATATAGTAGAACCATGAGGGATAAAAAAGGAAGCTGTTAAGTAAAAAAGATACTTTTGGCACAGTAATAAAAATGTGTAAAACAGCCTTTAATACTTTTATATTGAAAGTTAGAAGATTTCTAATAATAAGGAGAATGAGTTCTGGAACAGCCTGCTAGCAGGGGGTACTAGAAGGAGGGAGTGAGAAATCCTAGCCCATTTTATAATGATTCTTGCAACGTTTATAAACAAGGTTCAGGTGCCTATAACAAGGAATAGGGCTTTATGACCCACTAAGTTTTTCCAGCTCTATGCCTGGAGACATAGGAGGCATTGGCCAAAGAAATTCTGTTTGTTCATGAAAGAAAGAAGGCTTTTAGAAAACTTTCAGAAGTACAAATACTGCTAATGTGTTTACTTTCATTATATTAAATGCATGCATTCATTCGTCACTGTTATTCTGAAAAATTGTTAATATACTTTAGCAATGTCTTTAACTGCAATGGAAAAGTACCATTTGTACATTTAGAGTTACAATTTTATTGGGATTGAATGCTGAATGTAGCTTTTTCATACTTATATTTTATCATAACATAGAAGGAGAAGGAAGAATTGCTTGAGATGCTTCTATTTGTTTGCTTTTTAATTTTTCTTTATTGAAACATAGTTTTATTCATTACATGATAATACTCGATCTTTGTTCTTGGGAAAAATAGTCCTTGACCTTTATAAAATCAGAGAGATTCGATTGAAAATCTTAAACATCTGCTATATGTCATGGAATTGATTCTGTGTGTTTTATTTAACATTGTTTTTGTGGACATTGTCTTGATTATTTGCATTTAATGAGGATTAAAGTTACATTTTAAGAAAATGAATAGATTCAGGAAATTAATGCCAATTATGACTATAGAGACCATTTTAATGTTATCTTTTAACAAAGTCAAATCAATAAAACACAAGTAGAAGTTCTTTCATTACTACTGTAATTACGGTCTAGGTCTGATTACAGGTGTTAAGAGTAACGGCAATGAAAATGTTATTATTACTTCTAATATGCAATAATGGACATGGACATATAATAATAAGAGTAACAAGAATAATTACCCATATATATCATCTCCTTCATATATCTGTCATTCACAACCATTTTCTCTTCCTCTCCTCTCTTCTCCTCTCTTCTCCTTTCCCAAATATTTTCTAAATTTAATCTATACCTTCAGATAACTTCAGGATATAGAAACTAAGAAGTGAAACAGTTGAAATCCGTGGAAGAAATCTAATTTGAGTTCAGTGATTGAAGGTAAGCTTCTGAAAAAATAACAAAACTGCTTCAGTGGTGGGCTAGGAGACTAGGAGAACGGTATGGATGTACACAGCAGTATGGACAGAGATAGTGGATGGTGCTGATAAACTAGAATTAGGGTTTTAGTAAGAAGTTTGCTGCTGATTTTCAGCAGGAAAACAGCATACGTAGCATATGCTGTGTCAGTAAACTCCTATCATCCTTTGTCTGAAAGAATAAAGTGTATTGAAGATTTTAAAGCTGTGGAAAAGGCAAAGAGATATTAAGTCACTTGGCCCAAACCCTAGATTTGGTCAGCAGCTGCCCCTAAAATAGAATCCTGAATTCCCAGTACTCAAGCATCATGCTGAACATTAGAAAGCATTGTTTCTTCACACAAAGTTTAAACGAAATTAAACAAGAAAAAGAATCATGAGATTCTGAACCCCAAATGAAATGCTTTATTTTGTACTATAAAACTCTGTTTATTGTAGTTTCTGCTGTGTTCTGTTCTCTGCAATATAATCTACCCATAGTTGCATCTCAGTGCTAAGTCTAGTTTTCTTGCACTGAGTGTTGTAATACTTTACAGAGGTTTGTTTTTTTAATGAAGGAAAATGAACCTACTACTGGAAAAGGATGAGTAACTTTTTTTATTCCGTGATACCGAATTATTAAGCTGCATTATACCAAAGGGTACATAAGTGCTGCAAGCCATAATTATGAGTACATACAAATGTACACTTTTCAGCTATGTACATAAAAACCAGTTACCGTATGGTAACTCACAACCAGATGGTAATTATGGTTCCATTTTCAGAAGTTATTGCCCCACTTTAATCTGCGTTCAGACATGTTCATGAAACTACTTTGTGTCTTCTAACATGGGGAGATTACACTGAAATATTCTGAATGATAGATCTTGGCAAATTCTGCTCATCAGGGCATAAACAGAACAGGCAGTATCGACTTATGACCAGTAACTGGAGAAACTTAAGTGAAGCAGACCAGAGAGAAATAACCTGGATGGTGTCTCCAAGACATATGTCTAAGCAATACAGTATCACAGATCTTGATTCTTCATTAAGTTTACAAATTCGCAGGAAGTAGGCATGAAGGTGATCTTAAAAGTCCATTTTTTCCTTCCTTCCTATACTCATAGATAAGATCAGATATTTCTATGTCATTCCTAATATGTTCTTGTCCAACTTGTTTTTCAGTAATCCCCAGTGATAGAAAATCTACAGTCTTCTCAGGCAACGCATTCCAGTACTTAGTTAACTTTCATGTTAGGAGTTTTTTCCTGTCATCTGATCTAATCTGCCTTGTGCTAATTAGAAACCCTTGTTCTAATCACAATACATTATTCAGTCAGTCCACATCCCTCTTGAACTGCAGTACGCATAATCAGACATCAGTACTCCAGCTGACACCTTACTAGTGCCAAGTACAGCAAATATTTCAGCTGAATTAAAGATAACACTCATTTGTTTTTTTCAGAAAAGCATAGCATTTTTGACTCTTGGCCAGCTTGTAATCCACAGTAACTCTCAGATCTTTTTGTTTAGCCAGCAGAGAAGAAAATAATTTTTATGTGTGTGTCCTTGTAGAAAAGCATCTTTCTTCTTTGTTAAAGTAGTTTTGCAGAGCCCTGGTCAGCTTGACCTAAGTAAGTCCTGCAAGGGGCCAGAGGTTGGGTCAGATGACCTCCCGAGGTCCCTTTCAAATTGCATCATTTTATGATTCTCTGATTTTCTGAGATCATTTTGAATCTGACTTCTATCCTTCAGGTACTTCAGCTCTCTCAACTTCATATCATCTGCAAGTTTAATAAGCCTACTTTGTACTTTCTTTCCAATTTTTATTAAAATACTACATAGTTTCAAATCCAAGACACACCCCTGAAACTAATATTGAATATGTTCTTTCATATTGACTGTGGACTACTGCTAAAATACTCAGCAAGTGCTAACTGCCTTATAAGAGTAGCTTCATCATCTTTCCCATTCATTAAAAGTTCTCAAATAAGATGTTTGAGATTCCTTCAGGCAGTGTTTCAAGTACCTCAAGGTGAATTTTATCAGTCACATATTATCTGAAAATAAAAAAAATCAATTCATCTCAGTTTTTTCTGCCTACATCTTTATTAATAAATAAGATAGTGCCAAGGGATACACTTGGGAGCTAGCACTCAACTGTCTCAAATGTTAAGTTTCTAGGACAAGCAGTACTTTCTCAAAGTTTCCTCATGGACAAGTATGAGACAGAGAAGACTGCTTTGCAGGAGGCCATTGCTTGTGACCATGAGGAGTTTACAAATAGGACATGGCCAGCTCATGCCCCTTGGTCATGGCATTGTTAAAACTACTGGCATAGATGTAGCCTCTGTTGCCTCCAAACTTCATGTAACAGAAAGAATTAACCATTTTATCATTTCTGTTTATTGCATTTGTCTCATTACTTTTGCTACATTTTTATGGAAAATTGAATCAAGAAAAAAGATTAAACTCAGCACCTTGTCAGCATCAACAGTCTCATTACACAGTGAACTTAATCATCTTATTCCAGAAAGCAGTCTTCCCTTGTTCTCTGTGTATACATTTCCTGGGCCAGTCCTGCACTTATACTGAGTAGTAGTACTATTGGTAAGAATGATGAAAAGTCATTTGTACTATTACACTATTTGTCTATTTTTTTATAAATCATAATATTTAATACATCAAGAATTTCATCCTGCCTATTTATTGACTATGTTTCTGGCAATTTTCAGTGCCAGTAAGCAGTAAGCAGACATCCTAGATGTTATCATACTGTTTTCTCAAACTGTTTCTCTTATGAATTTTATTTCTGTGAATTATCCTAAATCCCTACTGTTTCAGCTCTAAGTCACAAGTGTTGGACTATAAGTAGAATTCTGTCACCTAGTGCCTTCATCCTCCTTCAGATCCCTCCTCACTAGGTTAATGAGACCATATCTGAAGCTGTACTTTCACCTCTCTCCTTTGTCTGTCTTCTCTTGCTTAGGAAAGCATTGGGAGTGTCCCAATGACACTCAGCAGTGTCTTCATCTCCAGGATATACCTGTGCTTTCCCCAGACTTTTACTGTCATCCAAGAAGGTCCTACCTAAATATGTTTACTCTTCTTCCTAAAGGTAGATAATCACTTCTAAACTATTTATCATTATTCCTGGCAGCATCATTAGCTCCTGTACAGTTAAGCAGCGTGATGTAGTAGTCAGTAGAACAGAAAAGCCTCATCAACTTTATCATCTTGGACTTAAAATGCTACCATGCACTGGATATTGAGTCAAATGACTGGATGGATCATTGCAAATGCCTAGGACCTAGCTACTACATAGTTCTGTTCTTTATTTCATCTTTGGAGTGCTGTGCTGAATCTCATGACCTCTTGCTTCTTCACAGCTGGTCTTCACTCTGGATAGCAGGTCTGTCCCAGGACAGTGCGGGAAGGTAGAGCCTCAAATGCTCTGTAGAGCAGCTAACCATTTTTTTATGATCGTGTTCTAAATTTTATTATCAAAGAGCTATAGACCAAAGTTTCTGTAAATTCAGCTGAATATGGACATTTTTAAATATCAGCCTGAATACAATCTTTATCTGTCCAAAGAGAGAAGTGCCAGCTGTACTAGTATGTACCCAGCTATAATCAACTTCCAAAATTCCTTTACCCATTTCTATTCCTGCATCTCTGCCTTCCTAGGGCACTGTGTTTCTCCAAGTATGCCAGTGAAAGCATTATATCTACCCGGAATGGCTTAGCACACCTCATGACCTCTCATTGCTTTTCACTGAAGAAACAATGAATACACTCTAGCAGCTTCAACTACTATAGGCACATTCAACCTCATCAGTACCAAGGCTTCATGACAAAATGATGGCCCCCATCCTCAAAACATGTTTGTTTTTATCTCCATATATCATATGAACTATTGTGCTACTACTGAATTCTATGAAAAAAGATGATATTTGACAGTAAAGTTTTCTCAGATTAAGATGGAAGATGAGAAGCTCAGAAAAACTCAGAACTTCTTAACAACTTCTACTTGATACAAGTCAGAAAAAAATGGTCATTCATATTCATGAGTAGAATTTATTCCTCATTCATTCCTCATCTAGAAGTTCATTTCTTAAATTTTAACAACTACAAATTTAATAATTATTTTGCCACTGCTATTTGAATAGGTAGCATAGTAATGGAAAGAAATTCAGTTCTCTGTATGCAGAGAAATACAATGAATATTAGATTGGCACAAAAACAGAAATAATGGACATCATGGCAAAGATAAGATTAAAAGTTTTCTTATTGTGAATAAGTCAAAGCAAACTCTCGGATAAAATGAGACAAGAAACAATAGACATTAACTTTGCTAATAACGTTTTGTAGTCATTGCTCAGATATGTCATAAATGTGACTCAAGAGAAGATGTATCAAGGACATCTGTCACCAGATCAGGATGGTAGCATGTGCAGCTGCCTGTATACATAGTTTTAGAGGAACATAGATCTCTGTTCAGGCAGCATGTGCCATTCAGAGAATATTGCTAATTTTTATTTCTTCTGCTAAAAAAAGTTAAAACATCTATTTGAATTATCTCTATGATACTGCAAAGGAAGAGGTACTTCCATTCTTACAGCAATTTTGTTAATTGTAGTGGCATAGCTCTCATAATCTTCTTCCCAACAGCTGAAATATCTTCTCATCTGGCATAAGATAGGGAGTTTACTTAAGAGTTAGCTGTGATTTGCTTAATAAATCAAATGTAAAATGCTGAATTCAAAAATTACAATTCTTTGTAGAATAAAAGCTTGTTAGCCCCTTGCAGGATAATTTGGGACATTTTTAACCAAGTGCTTTCAAGAAGATTTGCAAAAAGTGCTCTGAAAAATTATAATTTTCAACTGTATATGCAGGAGAAAAATAAAGTATTTACTTGCTACAGGGAAAAAAAAATCGAGGCTTTAGAAAATCTTTAGTTCTTGTTTTTCCTCCTCCTTTCCTAAATACTAGGATCAGCGAAACCTGTGTGCTTTTGTCTACGCTAAGTGACCACATTGTAAACTTAACCTCGTCAACATGCTGTAAATGGTTTGAATTAATTAATTTCCTCTGGAAATCTGTTGTATCCTGTATCCTGCTTTAACCCCCTGTGAAGAAGGCCCAATGTGGAAGTATCAGTTAGCACCATAAGCACAGCTCCGTGACAACTTACTTTGTTGTTAATTAAAAATGGTTACTGTTGCATGCAGAAGGCTATTGATGTTAATATGCCCAATGCTCTTGTGGGCTAACATCTGGTCTGTGTTAGATGTTAATTCTAATTCTCAGTCAATATTTTTGGACATTGCTACTGTTGGGAATTTATTGATATTACCTGTGTGTTCTGGAAAGATTTGTTTTGATGTCTCTAAAGCACATTTATTTTGTAATAACTCATTAGCATTGTTTCCATTTATTTCATATTGGTCGGCCTTGTAAAGACCCACATCATTAGTACTTACTTTCTTGTTTAAGTCTCATTTGATAATTTTAGGCATTCCCATTTCAAGCATGCCATCATGGTCTGTACACATGGATATTCATATACATATAAATAAGCATGCATACTTGTATGTGTATGTATATATTTCAAATCTGCTGAGATGTGGTAGCAGTAGTACATAAAAAGAAGACTCCAGTCTACTCCACCTCCTCCCACTCCCCCCAGCAAATACCTTATGAAAATAAGCCTTGTGATCTGCACCAGAAAATGAAGGAAGCAATGAGAGAATAAATATCCACATGATCTAAGTTGAAGCACTTGCCCATTCCCAGTTTTGGAAGGTCCACGATTTCAGCCTCTATTTGAATCACTGATTTTCACTGGTTCTCCTCCATTTCCTTTCAGCTTCTGCTAGGTTTTGCATACAAAATAAAGCAATACTTTATCTGCTTATTAGGCTAACAATGGGTGAACTATCATCTCTCAGAAATTTGTAAATAAAGCTGTACTTGAACCCATATGAATGATGTTAAAAATGACAAATTTAATAAGAATGTTTTCATATTTCAATACTAAACCAAACCAGTAAAACAAAAGGGCTGGACTAATGGAGTATAAAGAGCCCAAAGCCTGACAGGACTAAGATGACCTGGAACAAAGGAAGAAGAAGCTCAGGTAAGGAGCTGAAAAAAAAATTCATCATAAACATTGGAATTTATTGGGCAATAAAAAAGAGAAGGAGACTGGGAGGAGGGAAGGGAAGAACTGGAGGCACCTCAAGAACTAGGACTCAAGGCATGATGGAAGAGAAAAAGCCAAGACTGAATTGGGAGGCTAAGAAGAACAGAGTCAGGTAAGGATAAAGTAAAACACTAGACTAACAGAAATAAAGATGGGAGGAAGAACTAGTGTCTAGTTTAAATCCCAGATTAGGTTTGGAACTTGATGAAGACTTAAATTGGGGCAAAATTAAGCTTAGTCTACGAGGGAGAAGTAAGAAGTGATGTACCTTGGTCATGGACAGAGATGTCAATTTCACATTGGGGAGCAGAAATTAATGCTGGTTGCTCAGATATGAAAATACAAGTGAGACAAGGAACCTGGTGCCACACCGGAGAGGTTAAAGGTAGGGAAGAAAAATAGACTTGGCAGGGGAAATGACCTTAATTATCTGTTTCCTAATTTTAAAGTACATAACTTTGCATCTCCATTTCAGTGTGGGGGTGACAAGGATGAGGTGTGCCCTATAAATGTAACTCATTAGAGCAGCTGCTGTGGTTTGCAACACATTGTTAAGCAAGGAGGAGATCTTAAAAATCCTCTTTTATAATGAAACATTTGTTGCTATGGAGGCAGTTTTAAAAGTCCTGTGTTAGAATGTAAGTTTTATGCTAAAAAAGGCACATTACTGTCTCAAAGATGGTCACCCAGGAATAAAAAAATATAACAGAAGGTTAGAGAATTAGAGAGGCAGGCAAAAGCATGCTCCCCATAGAGAAAAGACGGTCTGTAGCTTGGGAAAGGGGAGGCAGGTAGGAACTAGACCACATTTGAAAAACAAGTTCAATTTTTTTCCTGGATATCTATCTGCAGAATGAGAAGAAACACACAGAGGGAGAAGAGGAGAGCCTCACAGTTGGAAAATTAGACCTGTGCAAACAAATAGAGATTGAAAGCTTCAGTATAAGATACATATCTGGTCAAGCAGGCATCCTACCCCGCTAAGAACAGAGGTGTCTGAGCATCTTTCAAAGGAAGAGAAACAAGCAGTTCATTCCAAGTTCTTTATTTTTCCTTATTTCCAGCAGCAGAGGATCATGACTGACATTGGTTTTCAGTTTGGTGACTTCTTAAAGCAAGGAGAGGGAGGAAGATGTGGGATTGCCTTTATTTTCCCTTTATGAGTTAGGAATCCTTGTGAGTGCCTCTCCACGGGATGACCATGTACCTCAAGCTCTCAGTAGGTGTTTTTTGCTGGATATCTGTCATCACTTTTGGGCAACACTGTTATTGCGGAAGGTCCTGAGTGGTCAGCATGGGCTGAAGACCATGATGCAGAAGACTAGATATGCAGCCTATAGGAGGGAGTACTACATACGTCAAGGGAAATTTTCAATGCCTTAGTAGGCCAATTCAAGCCTCTCGTGCTTACCCTAATGCTCCTCCCGTGCTTGCTTTAATGCTCTAGCCCCACGGCGTGTTTGTATACGAGGCTCAGGAGGAGGGGCACACGCTGCTATGCATGGGGCCCATGTGAGTGGACTGGGGCTGGAGAGCATATGTGAAAAGCAGATGTGGTGTGTGTTCCTGCACAGAGCGAAGTGTGACAGCAGGGGCTTGGGAAAGAAGTCTTTGTAATGACTGTGTTAAGATATTTTAATAAAGAAGTTACCTAGTATAAATAAATCCATATGTTTTGTAATCCATAGTCCCATTCTGCTTCAGCATCTGGCAACGTGGGGATTTAGGAGAGGCAGAATTAATGGTATAGCTTCCTACTATATCTAATTGAGGGTGGACAATAATTAATGACTTGTTTTAAAAGACAGTTTCAAGAATAGTCTTCATTAAGGAGAGCTTACAATTAAAGGAGATTATGCTAACTAAAAGCCAGAAAGAATTACAGTAACCAGCAAGAGCAACTTGGAAAAGAGATCCATATGCACAAGCAGTTTGTGTTTGCATATGTATTCTAATTGGGAAAGTTCAAAACTTGTCATGGAAGCTACTCTTTTAGGGGAGAGGGAATGCTTTGACAAAATCTTGTTTTCTGTGGGAAATTAAGTTTTATCTGAGCTTTATTAACCTTTTTCCAACTCTCTCAGTTCACTCTTCCATAACTCAAAACTGACTAACAGAGGTTTTTTGGAAGGATTGGGAACAGATAGGGTTTTTTGTTTGTTTGTTTGTTTTTAACCTTGAAATCACTGACAAAAAGTGGGGTTTTTTAATTTGCCTTCAGGAACCTTTTCATTAGAAATTAATAATTGGCTCTATGTCTTTATGGATATACTTGGTCAAGCACCTTGTATATAGACTTCCTGCTTTCCTAAAGCAGGAAAGAAATACCATTCTTCAAGATACAGAACAATAAAAAGAATGCTGGAAATTATACCTTTAATCATTAGGATTCTGACTATAAATAGTCAAATATGCTATTTGTATCCCTATTTTTATTGCTTTGGGAGTTCGTTCACACTGTTTATTATTTTCTTAAGCTTGACTGTTTTTAAGATTGCATAAGTTATATTTTTAAAGCTGGTAAAATCATTTCAAAATCACATGAGTGATCACATAATAACAATAATAATGGTAGTAATAATTTGGCCCACTCACAGCGTCCCATGACCCTTCTTCAAAAGAGATGGGATCCTACTGAAGGAATTCAAATAATATTGTCCAGGAAGCTGTCTGAATTTTCTTTCTGATCAAATTTTCAGTTAGTTTGTTCCCAATTTCACACATTTCTCATTTTCTTAGGTGATTAAAAAAATCTACAAATTTAATTAAAAGGAAAATACCAAATTATCAGAACAGGAGACAAAATGTGAGCACTCATAGCTTATTTATCACTATGGCAATAACCACGCCGGGGAAGCAGCATCCCCAAAGGGCCACAGAGCTGCACAGCTATTTCCTGGTCTTGTTTTTGTACTTTCAGGAAAAAGGAGTGTTAGGACTTTCCTCTCCCCACTGGCTGCTTTGCAAGAGGGTGGGGTTAGGAAAATGATAAAAGGGAGTGAAAAGTTACCTTATTTTTGTCAAACTGCTGCCAGTAGCCAGCCTTAGGGGAGACAGGCACAGTAGCAGCTAGAGCCTTGGCCATACAAAAGATCCCTGGACTTACAGAGATGTGTGTGTGCCTCTCTCAGCTAGGTTCCCTCGAGGCTTCAGGAGTTGAAAACAAATGTGCTACAAGCTGCTACAAATCTTTCGATCCCCGCTAGCTTGAGTTTCCCCAACAAAAAATGTAGTCCTACCAGATTTCTGAAAAAAAAAAATCTGGCTTCTGTTCTTCAGGCAGTGAGAGAAGTGTTGGATTTCCCTCCCAGCCCCAGGGCAGGGCTCGCAGAGGCTCTCCCAAGTCCAGTCTGGTCCATTAGCCTGAGGGCACTGAAGAGCAGCTGCCAGGTGGAGTTGAACTGGGCCATCTTCGACAGCCACGGTACTACTGAGAGATTAGCGTGGCAGAACGTGCCCATATGCCTCCTGCCCTTGACAAATCCCTGACATTCCCCTGACCCACATATGCAATCTCTCCTTCCAACGAACCCACAGGGCCAGAAAGAGTCTTCCTTTATGTTATTTGCCCTAGTGAAATCCTGGACATCTATTGTTTTGCTGTGTATATTTTGAGAGTTGGGAAGGAGATGATAGACTTGGCTGACAATTTATTTACACTCTCCCAATTCTGCGCTTTGGGGCCTCCACTAGATCCCTATTTTGGTTTCAGATGAGGAGTATGATGACAGGTTCATCTTCTCTCAAAGTGCAGAAGGCTGGCCAGAGCTCAGCAGATTGCACTTGCACTCGCCGAGGTATTATGTTCCCTCCAGTGGTTGTGTAGCCTCATTAGTGCAGCTCACATCTGTCCTCAAAGCCAGGAGGTCACTAGATATGGATGAGTATTTGGTTCTCCAAGTCATACTAGCAAGGACAATTGTATAATTGTTTTTCTTTTCTTTCTTTTTTTTTTCTTTCTCTGCAGCTCACTATCAACTTCCTTGGAACAACTAGCGATTTTAATAAGTGCTTAACAGGTATCTTCTGAGATTAACCTTCTAGGCACTAGTAGGCACTAGTCAAATTCTGCTTGCTGTGCCACATCATCATTGAGATTTTGGTGTCCTAATATGAATCTTGAGCATCTGTTATAAGCTGTTTGATAATAGTGTGTAGAAACATACAATATAGATATGCAGATATGGCAGATATATTGTGGATCTTCCTAAATCATCTCACATATAGTTTCCTGTAGTTGTTAATATGTAGATTTTTTGACATGGGTGATGCCCTTCAGTTCTATTGTAATAAAAGTAAAAAACAGGGCCAAAAAATGAAGTGTCAGTAATATTATTTAAGTGTTGTGACACAACGCAGTTATATGCTATATATAAAAGCAAGAAATCATTTCCTTGTTAACAGTTTACAAGACTAAAGAAATCCCCAGCCAGGATTTCTCTCACCTGTGACCTCAGTCCTCTGAAGTAATTATGGTGATAGATGAAGCAAAAAGTGGCCAAAGTTTAGTTTTCTCAGTGAGCTGCTTGCATCCACATCTTTGTGTGTGCTTATTCTGCCAAGCCTTTAACAAAGAGTGTTTCCCTCCTTCCAAGAAGCCTACAAATACACATATATCATATATGGTCCTGCCTTGCAGAGCTTAAAAGTCTTAAGCCTCCTCAAGTCTAGTTGCTGGAGAAATATAAAAGTAAATCACTACATTTTAGAAGATCTGAACTCTGAACAAAGAGTTCTATGGGTTCTTTAACAAAGTATGGTGGGAGGAAGGAGGCCTATCAAATTTACTCCTTTTGTGCTTTGGTGCTTCTGCAGAAATGTATTTTCCTATAACATTTTTACTGTTATGCCCTAGGGAGGAGTGCTAGCAGAATCCAAATATTTAGATGTTTATTATGTCCTGCACATGTATTTTCCATTAGCATCAATGGAATTTAAATGTGTACACAGGGAAAGGAAAATAAACAGTTAATGACCTAAATGAGAGAAAGAGAATCACGCGGATCATAGAATACAGGTTAGCTGTAGAGGAGAGGAAAATTATTTTCCTGAATTAATTGTACATAATTGCAATGCAAAAGACCTACCGGACTTGGATCATCTCTCTCTGCCCTCTGCAGGATCGTATTTACAGTTATCTCTCGTGTTTTGCCTGCAATAAGCTCTTTGAGACACTTAGTTACTGTGAATCAAATGCCTTTAACTGCTTCATCACTGGCAACTAATTGCCATCACTGTCAAAAAATATTTTCCTGATGTGAAAGAGCCAGAAGGGAAAGTGTTTCCTCTACTCTGAAAATGCATGGGTTGTTATTTGTGCACATAGCTGTGACTGGGGGAAGGCAAAGAGGCAAAACTCCCAGGTCCTCTGCAGCTCAACCTGCTCTACAGTCACCACAGAATTTCAGAGCATTACAAAAACCACAGCTCTACTTTAGTTTAAATCCCTATAAAATGTATCAAATTTAAGAAGTCACTCTCGTAATGTGAGAATGTATGCTGTAAAAATGTATTGTCTTCAAAAATCCAAAAGCAAAGAAATATGCATGAGTAAAATTCACAACGCATTCACTTTTCTTCCATTTTGATGAAAAAAGTGGAGTTGTCGAGAGTGGCATATCAGTCCTTCAGAGAGGTTCTTTGGCAATTTCCACTGGCAGCAAATCAGATAAATAAAAATATAGCAATATTTTTCCTCCCATATAGCTCCTTCTAACATTTCCTATGTAGAATCCTGACACCTAGTTTGAATCAGTGCTAGGAGATACTCCATATATACAAGAGCTATGCAGCTGCTGGTGCCCATGCTTCACTTCAGATACTGCATTATAAATATTATCAATGATTTGACCAAGCAGCTAAATGAGTGCATGAATGTACAGCTTTGAGAAACTGAATGCTATAGGGCAGGCTATAGCAGCTCAAATGACCAATGAATAGACCTTGCTTAGCAGAGAGTAATATCTAAAAACATCTCTGTTCATTGGGAACACTTTTCAGAGTAGTAAAACATTCCACCCAGTGACAGGAATCCCCACAGAGATGGAGGTGAGGAAATACATATATCATTGCTTCCTCACTTGGGAAAGGACTTTTCTTCTAGACAGACTTATTTCTTCACATGGAAAGTGCATGGTCAGGAACATATTCTAAGCTGTGTTAAAAGATTATACAAGTTTTCCACATGATAAATTTAACTGAATTCGCAATATCTTGTACTTTTATTGCAGTGCTTAGTTGGTACATTTCCCTCTTTTTCCATTAAGCTATCAGTAAAAATGTTAGTTAAATTAAAATTTTAACTTAAATGAAAGAGATAACTTATTTCTGAACTAGTCTGACCTATATTCTCCAAGGAATAAAAAAGCTTTGCTATGAAGTTAGGTGAAGACTAGTATATTTGCCTAAACTCAGAAGAACAGATAAAGCCAGGTGACACCCTTGATGAATTAACACATTTTTATTAAAAGGTATCAACATAAATTTATTAACTTATGCTTTCCTTTGGAAGTTCTGTTTTCTCTGGTAATTAAACAACTTTATCTCTGGAATGATCATTATCCTTTATTCACTTCCTAAATTCATTATTATTTTTCCACAATAGCTTTTGAGATTTCCAAAATAATTTTCTAAATGTTCTTGGAGGAATGAAGTAGAATACTGTCATTTAGAACAAATGAAAACTAATAATTAAAAATACTTTAGTAATTGTAAGGTGGTTCAATTAAAGTAACAAAGAGAACCAATTGTGATTGATCCATTCAAAGTCAGAATTTATTGTTACAGATTGGATTTGAATTCTGCCTAGTCAGGGACAGCCAAGTGATCTCAAGGTCACAGGCAAGAGATAAAGAAATTGAATGATCAATTACCTGCATTCAACATCCTCTCATTATCAACAGAGAGCTGATGCTAATGTACCTATCTGGCCATTTCACTACAATTGTAAGTTTTTTTTCCTGATATTTATTTATTTATTTATTTGTATTTTATTTTTCATTATCAACTTTATTACACAGAAGTTAGACCCTATGCTTAAATTCACGTGATGAGGCAAGCCAGAATCCTACAAAGACAGAAGTATGAGAAAGAGCCATCCCTGCTTATTCTCTGTTTGGAGAACTGTTGGAAATAGACTGCTGACAGAATTACAAAAGCTTGGAGTATTACACGGCCTAGAGCACTTATTGTTTCAGTTATTGATCCAGCAGCTTAGAGAGCTTTTATTCATAGATGATCTCATATACTTTTGACAGCTAAAGTGTAATGCAAATAAAAGAAACTTTGAATGACAGAAAGCAGGCATTGCACTATCTATTTGATGAACTGAGGACACAGGACTAGTTTCAATGCCTCATAAGAGTCACACACCTCTGAATCTTAGTAAGAAATCTCAAATGATGAGCAGGAAGCTACTTAAAAATGCCACTTTCTGATATTCCAGCCTATTTCAAATACTTTAGAGCCGCTCCTGGAGACCCCCCGTCTAGACCTGAAAAAAAGACAGGAATTATCTCCTGAGAAGTAGCATGTACTCAGCTAAAATAACAGAGGAAAGCTATAGCCTTTCTTTTAAAATATGAAGTGATGCTGCTATGCATTTTTTTTTATCAAAAATGTTTTTATAGCATTCAGACAAGAAAAAATGCAACAGCAAGTTTCTGTCCTTTTTGACCTGACAAATTTCAAATTTGTATCTTCCACCTCAGCAGGTATGAGCTATTCTAACACCTAAGTAAAAATGTTCTGCAGTTTTCTTAGCAAAATTAGGACACTGCCTAGAAAAGAAAGGAAGTTTAGGGTTTTTTTTTTTTCCTTAGTAAAGCAAAGAAATTCTGGAAATAGACATGCTTAGCATGATTCATCAACAGAGCTACGATATATCATCAGGAAAGAAGAAGGGAAGGGAAGAGGAGGGAGGGAGGGAGGAAGGAAGGAAGGAGGGAGAGAGGGAGGGAGGAAGGGAGCTGTGAAATATTATTTTCCCTCTTCTGAAGCATCCATCTACCTGATTATTCAGTAGTAAATAATCTCCTTGTGTATATTAATGTGGAAGGATAAAGTTCACTACGTTTTACTGCTTCTTCATCTTTAGGAGATCTTCCTAATAAGCCTTTTAAACATAATTACTGAAAATTGATTATCCATAACTGAAGTACTAGAATATACATGGAAACGTAGAGGGGTGTAGTATTTTTTAAGTTGTAACATTCATGTTTGTCCAGTCAATAAGGGTTGTTTTTATACTACATTTTCACTTTTTGGGTTTTCCTTTTAAAGTCCAATTCTTCTTTCATTGGAAGGGGAAAAAAAGGCGATAAAATTATCAAGCACAATCCTCAGAAGTACTTTTTACAGTAGGATTTGTTAGACACAGTGAATGAAATATTTCATTCCATTAATAAGTGATGGAAGTATTAATTGATACTTGAAAGTAATATCTTTGACAAGAAGAGGTTTTTATGGAATTCTCCTATCCTATGCTGAATATTATTTCTTTTAGTGATGCTAAATATCAGAATATAAACTAGTCTGTATTTTTATGTGAGTCTGAGGGAATAATGATTTATGTAGGAGTTCAATACCTTGTTAGATGCCTTTGCAAACAGGAAAACAAAAGAAGAGGCAGCTAACATAAAATGTGTAGAAAATATCAGACTCTGGTCTTCACTACCATGCTGTCTTCTGGCATGCTTCAGAATCCATCAGAATGACCTGAAATAAATGATTATCTTGTCTTTGCTATAGGTTATGTGATAATTCACAGGTGTCACATCATCTTTATCTTTTAGATATTTTTACCACATAACAGAATTGTTTTTATAAGTCTATGTCTGTCCATACCAGGGTGAAGAAAACATCTTAATTTTAAACTATGGAAAACTGTATAAAATCTTATTAAAAAGAAGTTAAATATATAGAAAAAATCAAGAAGGTTCTCATTCATTGTGCGTTCTAGAAATTTTAAGAATATTTGCACACTAATGAAAATGATTGACAATCTTCAGCTTATCCTAAGACCTTCCTTATAGCACAAGTCAACTTTATAAGCAAATCACTCCTATTAATTAAGATATCTTAAAGTATTTTGTGAAGCAAACCTGAGATTCCTACACCTGTAGTATTCCTTCTCATTCATAGCTACAGTGTAGAAATGCCTGGAGAGTCCATGGGTAAGGCCACCATAAATCACTTTTTGCTACTTCTTTCTCCTTCAAGCACTCACACACATACAAGAATCCTGCCAAAATGCAATGGGAAAAATCCTTCAAAAGCCTTAACTCATCAGGCTGTCTGACTCACCTGCAGATCCAGCTCAGTATAAGTTCATTTGTCACCGAAATGCAGTTGCCACCTGGAGTGCACTGCTCCAGCTACGTAAAATTACATACTATTCCAAGGATGAATAGGATTTTAAAGAGATAAAACATATTAAATCCACCTGAAGCTTTACAAGGTTATTACAAATAAAATTCTCAGGACTGAATAATGGTAAAGGCTCAAGTTATTTATGTTACTAGTCACCTGCACCAATAGCTACTGTACTACTACTGTAGTAGTACATACATATGTAGAGTAGTACATACAGGGTTTTTTGCTGAGCAAATTCTCTTACTTTACCATATGGTGAATGTGTAATTAGAGAAGGAATTCTATATATTCTATGTATTCTAATATATAGAAACTATATATTCTAATGCTTCAGAATATATGTATCTTATTTCTAATGCTTTCTGAAGTCCAAAGTTTTCAAAGTCCATCATCCTCCTCCTAACATAAATTGAAGTTACAGACAAAACAGCACAAAGAAGTTATTATCAGATGCTTTTATGTGATTAGAAAATTAGTTTTTGACTGATATGTTAAAGTACCAAAATTTTTCATGGAAGATGTTACTTAGGTTTCTTCAGTTTACCTAAGAAGTCTGAGGTTTTAATAAATAAGCCCGTATATCTCAAAGTGATCCTACATTTAATAATACTGGACCAATCATTTATAAATAATCCTCAATACCAAATCAACTAGGACATGCACAAGCAGAGTCACTCTTCTGCTGAGTACACAAAATCATTTTTACATTAGTTTTATGTTGGATATGTAAAGACAGGTAATACCTGAAGCACTTGAAGTAAGAGGCATGCATATATTGCACTTGACCTAGACATTATCCCTGAAAAAAAGAATGAAATTAATGAAAAACAAATGCTTGCTTGGTTTAATACTTCCAGAAATTCTATTTCATATATATCAGAAAGTTTTTGGAGTCTCTATAAAACAAACAACTCTTTTTTTACCTCTGAATTCTGAGTTTTATTATGAATTTGAGAACCATTAAAGTTTGCCTGCATAAACATATAAACAACTAAGACATACATGGATAAATCCATGCTTAGGGTGATGTAGGTCATTTTCTCCCTTGGTTTCAAGTCTTCTCTTTACCGCTGGCTCAATGACAGCATGGAAGGAGCAGAAGGCTGTGGGGAGAAGAGGTAGAGTGGCTGTTTCACCCAGAGTGCTGCAGGTCTCACTCACCAGTGCAGGCAGGCTGCCACCTAAGGCTTCTAATTCCTTTATCTGTCCTAAAAGGACTTTGTTAGTTGGGCTCAAACGGTTATTTTTTCCAATAGAAAGGCTTTGCAAAAATTATCACCTGCCTCTCAAACTTCGGAGTTTTCACCACTGACCTTTTCCCGTAGGTAGTTCTAAATCCCTCATATGCATTTTAAAGATTTGTAGCATTTTATAAACACTTGGAATCAGAGCATCTAATTAACAACAGAAAGGTTGAGAATAGTTGATTCTGAAATGGAAAAATGCTTCATAATGCAAGTATTGGAAACATTGGAAATACATCCTGTAAGGTATGACCTCAGTACTTCTAACTTTGTTGTTTTTGCCACACAAATACTCTAACTGGGATGGCTAGCTAATCATTATCATTCTTGCTCAGGAAAACTGGCACTTTGAGTTAAAAAATGTATTTATAGTTCTCTCTGGACACCATGATGTTCCACAGCATGTTAATACATGTACAAGAATTACTCTCATGCTGTAAGCTCTGTTGCCAGGATACATTTGCAAGACATTTTTCTTTGACTGTCAGTGGAAAATGGTATGAAATAGCTGTTATTTGAAGTATTTCCAACTACTATTCACCTATAATGCTTTAAGTAGCACAATACCCAGAAAGCATGAAGAACATCAAAATCCATATGAACAATAGTTTCTATTAATATTTCACCTACAGAACAATTTCAAATCCCTCAAGCAGGTGGATAGCGAAGTGTGACCCTCCGAAATGCAGTACCTTTCAAAGCCACCATATACTCATTCTCTCTTCTACCATCTGCTTTATAGCACTGTGCTTTGATGTAAAATGAAGTTTGAGTCTTGCATATTACAAGAGAAGATAAGACTCAGCTACAAGATCCATTATGTAAGGCAGGAATAGATATGAAAAAACAGTATTTTTTCCAAAAACACTATTCTTGAACACCATTTCAATATTTTTTTCAAACATGCTCTGTGCTAAGCTCTTTAGGGAGCTGTCTGGAGTGACAGTGTTCAAGATCTCTGAAGCTGTCTTGTTTCTGTGAATCTCTAAAGCTCTGCTGCTATCTGATATTATGAGCTAAAATACCAAGATGGAAATTAATTCTCTATCACACAACATGCAGAAGGTATAGGAGTGCTTGGGGAAATGAGAAAAGATCAGCTGAAGGCCTTGTATTGAACTCTGTTTCCCAGTGAATTGAGAAGTGATACAGAAATCCCAGGATAACCTGTCTGACTGCAGCTGCCAAGTCTGAGATTCAGACAATGACAAAATTGGAAGAGGACATAGAAAACATAAAGCAAGTAATATTTCTATTTAATTTGTCTTCAGCATATAGGCAATCAGCTCCTGCTGTCTCTGTGCCTAGATATGGTCATTTTTACCCTGTTTCTGCAAAAACCTGAATGGCTTAGATTACAGTGGAAGAAACTGTGGGATAGGAGCTTTGTCTAACAGCTGAAGCTGCTGCAATAGATAGCTCTTAAACATAGTTACTAATGTGCTGGGGAAGCTATTGCAGTCATTATCTGTAAAATCACATTTGAACAGACAGCTCAGCTAACTGAAAAGGTGTATGGAATCTTTTTCATCCTCCTTGGTGGCCCCAAAAATAAAGAGATACCAAATCACTGCACCTTTACCTTGTGTCTGCTAATTAAATTCCCACTCTGCTGGCATGAGCTGGAGGATCACAACTCAGCCTGCTGATGTAGTGCGAAAATGAATCGAAAATCTCTGTGTAAACAAACTATCCTTGTGCATAATAGAAAATTTAAGGAACTTGTGCACACAAGACAACTGTGTGAACATTAATCCTCAGAATTATCACAAAAGGAGAAAGCTAAAGCAAAAGGTAAATATGGGATTAAATGGATCTCTTTGATATTTATAACAGGATATAGTTTATAAGGACATGAATTATTGAAGTAATCCTAACACTACAGACATTATAGTGATACTGCTTTTAATGTGGATTCTCAATCAGGCTTTCATCTCTAGGGATGGTGGATTCTATGTAGCTCTCAGCAATTTATCCTTAGAGTCCTAAGATACACTATAAAAGTCCATATCTGGCTTGTTGTTGTGCTTTGTTCCAAACACATCAACCAAACCTTATTTTCCTCTGAGGCGTGGTGACTTGATGCCAATGGTGAATGGTCCTTACTTGTGCCAAAATTTGAGAATTTCAAGATCAGAGGAGGCAAAATCTAGTGAGATTATGCAGATTGTATCTATGCAACATGTATGATGCTACCCCTCCATTCTGTCCAAGGAAGAGACCTTGGCAGAACAAGCAATTGGCAAAATTGCCTAGGACATGGAGTAAACTCCAGTTTCTGAACCATTTTCTGCACTCCACTTCTACCTTCTTTGTACTGTAATATAAAGGGGTGAGCAAAGATTAATTTTGGAAGATACCAGACCCTAAGAAAATTGCTGTACTGCTTTCCCTGTCATTTTTCCCAGAAGAACCAACACTAGAGATAAATCTGCAATCGGCCAATGAGACAAGAAACCTTTCAGTAAGAGGGAATGTACAAGTTTCTGCTTCATTTACCAGGATCTTCATCCTGTCAGGCAAACTTCACAGTTCACAGTGAGACAGCTGCTAAATAATTTACTGCAAGTAAGTAGATAGTTGCCTTTTTTGTCCAAGGCCAGATTGTGATACTTGATGCAAACTTGTCTGTAGGCTCCTGGATCCCTGAATATCTATAATAAATAATATGATATAATTTCCTCATTCAAAATGTATATCCACTTTCTATACAGTTCCACTCTCTCCCACCCACTTTTCCTCAGGAAAAAAAAAAAGCACTTCCACTCTTTGTTTCCGCCTAGCTCCTTGTTTATTTTCTTCTCTCCCAAAATTCAAGTTACATCCTTCTGTCATATCTAGTCACGCACAGCTCTACCAGTGCCTATTCAGGAAAAAGAATCAACTCCCAGGACAGCCCTTCTGTTCTTTCACAGTTTCTTCTCAATAACTATTTTCCATATAGTCCAATGCTTATTTAATTGTCCCATGATTTATTCCCACCTAGCATGACAAGCACAACCATTAACTTCGAACATGTCTGTGATTTCCTACAGATCATGAACATAGTTTCGTGATGCTGTCAAAATATTTCAGCCTCAAACTGTCATTACTGAGAGGATGGTTAGTATTTTAAAGTCTTTTTTTCCCTTTTATTTTCTCTATGCCCACCATACCAGAATGCTTTCTTTCAAACTTGGAACTTACAGTGGGAGATTCCAATACTGTTTAACATCATCTGGATGACAGGACAGAACATACACTCAGTAAGCTTGCAATGATACAAAACTGGGAGGAGAGGTTGATCTACCATTTGTTTGTGTTTGACATATTGGAGAAAAAGGCGAAAAGGAACCTCAGGAAGCTCAATAAAGGGCAAAATCGAGTTCTCCCTCTGTGCAGGGACAATCACATGCACCAATACAGGTTTGCAGCTGGCATCCTGGAAAGCAATTTTGCTGAGGATACCAAGCTGAACATGGGCCAGCACATGCCCCCATGGCAAAGAAGAAGGGCTGCACTAGATAGAGCTTAACTAGATAGAGTTAAAGGAGCTGGCAAACTCTGCTAACTATGAGTCTCATTGTTTATCACTGGTACAACCTGACCAAATTCAGAACCAAATAAACCAAAATAAGAGAGTACCAAAATAAGAGAGTACCTAGGTTTTGTTGAAGTCCTCTTCATCCGTAAATTCACAAGCCTCATCAGCTGGAGAAGAGGAATAATAACTGGCATAGGTTATTAGATTTTAGCCAAATACATGTGTTTTTTTTTTCTTCCTTTTTATTTCTTTCTAGGAAATAATAATTTCATGACATTTTTATTACTATTTTATAAGACTACCCTTATTCACATCCCGCTACTTGTTCCTCCATTCCTCCCTGCCTGCAGCTATGCTGTCAAATCAACTGTGTAGCAGTACTTCACAGGAGGTTTCTGTTCCCTTAGGTAGAGGTAAGAATAGTAGCAGTTTGTATATCTTTTCTTTTCTGCCTGTGAAGCAAGATCAGCAATATGTGATTGTGAAGTTTTGCCTTGCAATGCAAGATTAGCATCTGTTATTTAACTGTAACCCAATGAAGATCACACTATTCTGGAGAACCCCAGAATTCCTCAATTAGTAAGGAAATATCGTTATTACAAATACATTGCCATTGAATCATATGAAATACTATATCAGAAAGAAAACCCAATTACATAAAAAGGTCTAATATCTTCTCCCCATAAGATAAGCAACACAAGTTGTGTTTGACTGATATCTAACTCATGCCAGTGTTTGCTGAGTTAATTAGCAAACGTTGTGCAATGAAGGATGTTTTGCCTGTGTAAGCAGACTGTATGCAACATAGTTAAAAAGAAGTGATATGCTTTCTATTCAAACCCCAGTCCAAATCAGATTTCATACTCTTACAGGCAATTCTACAGGAAATTACAATGCTGGTCTCCTTGACATATTTGTACTCAAGGATCTCTTCTTCTAAAGGACATTACTCTTTTTTTTTTATTTCTACATAACTTTTTTCCATATTTATCAAAATTATTGGGATGTTTATAATGGCACTGTAAAAAAAAATCTATCCAAAGTGAAGACAAAGTGACCAGGGAAATTGTTCATTTTATACTTTTTGAGTCTTGTCCTTTCTGAATGCTAGGATTCTCAGCATTTGCCCTTTCTCACTTTAGCTGAACCTTCAGCTTGAATGTTTTTTTCTCCTGCCTCTATCACCTTTACAATTTTCAGTTTATAATCACTTTATATATTCTATAATCATCCATTTACTGGGGATTCTCAGTTTGAAATCATCAAGTATCACATACAAGTCCTTGTATTACTATTTCTAACTTGATTTATTTTTTTTTCCAAAATATAAAACAGTATTTTTGTAAAAACAGTTTTATTAAAAGTGTATGTCTTCTTTCTTTCTTTTTCATAGGCAGTGAAAAAAACTCATTGATTTGCAAGGAATAAAACTATGTTCAAATGACTTTCATTAAAAGAAGACAATTTCTTTTTTTTCAGAAAATATCTCATAAAAATTTGAAAAGTTGGATTAATGTATTTATTTTTAAATTATTATATGAAAATATATCAACAGATTTATTAAAAAATCTTAACATTTATGAACCATATCTCAACTCTTAGAAATTTCACACATCATACATGTTGTGGACTCTTCAAAATTGCTCGTATTTATTGGCATTATTATTACAACTGGCATGTAATATATACATTATTATCTTTTAAAGAAGGAATCAAAAATAAATCTGAAAAATGAAAAAACATCCTTCAGTAATGCCACCTAGTAATTTTCAGAATTGAGTATTTTCTCAGAATTGAGAAAAGAGTATTTTTTTTTCAACCTTTGGTGCCAAGGTGGTTTGAGGTAAATATTTCCCTTTTGGAGTCTTAACAGGCTGGAATGGAAGACTTATTTTTAACCACCTTTAAGATTTTTGAAAGATTCAGCTCAGTCGTTGCTTAAAGTAGGCAATTCATTATCATTTTTAGCAATCATAATTGACATTCAGTCATTTTGAAAGCCTCCTAATTAAATATTCTGGAATTCTACAGTTTGCTAGACACTTGTCATTACTTTTGGACCCTTACAGTGTAATTTTCAGAAGATGTAAACATGATCCTCATTTTGTTTCTGGTAAGACTCCTCTTATGCAAATTATCATTTCTTATTTTTGTTCAATTCTAAGGAAAATGGTAAATTGCTTGATATTGCACAAGGATAGTGCAAGAAATATAGAAGAAAAGAACTCAGTTTCTGTTTCTAATGTATTCTGAATTTCTCTGAGTTGTCTCTAGAGGACTTCCCAAGGTCTTTATATTCAAGTTAAGAGAATATTTTTTTGCCTAGACTTTTGGAATGCATATAGCAAAGTTAGTCTTGGTCCCCTGCTATTCATTTTCTCCATGGTCCTTCATACTTGAATGAATTTACAAATAACCTTACAAGTTTTACTTCAAGAACATCAGACAATTTTTCCATTATCAAAATTTTTCTATTCTCACCTTTCATCTTTGGAGAAGTTTGTGTTTTGAATCCATCCTCCTGAATTTCAATGATGAAGGATCATACTTTCTCCTCTACAAAATTATGACTTCATGAGATTACAAAAGACAGCATATTTTATAAATTAGATATAAATTAAATTAAAAAAAACAAAGGGATGTTAAATGTAAACTTTTAGATAACTGCTGTTTATAAAATTTTTCAGCATATATTAAACAATCAAGGAAAGAATAGACAAAACATAAACAACTCTGTAAGGCTCAAATTTCTTTAAAAAAACTTTAAGGAAAATTTGAGATTCAACTTTAGTATCATATGCATTTTACTCAAAAGGGATTTCAGGTAGTTTCCTCCAAAATTATCTCCAGAATATTACCTGTGATACAAATATTATTATATAAATCAAATACATATTTTTATGGAGAGCACATCTGGTCATAAAATGAAATCTAAACAAATTCCAGTAGCATTGGCTGCTACCAAAATATTTCACTCTAGTGATAGGAGGAAATGAGTCATAATCAAAGAGGGAACTGAAAGTAAAAATTCTTCAGATGCCACTTCTGGTACTAATACTCTGTCATCTTCTGGGAAGTCATTGAACAAGTTTTCTTAATGATAAAGCAGAGATTACGATAGTTTCTTCACAAGGGAGTTGTGAGGATTCTTATGAAGTGCTTTGAATCTCCAGGAAGAAAGTAACTATGTAAGTAAAAGTACCAACAGCTTATTATCATTTGTAGTATAAATTACTGATCTGCTTGCTTGTTTTAATAGAACAGATAATTCTTCAGACCTCAGCTATAAAGCGTAATTTAATTACTATGATGAACAACAGTAAAATTTAAATCTTGCACATACTTCTAAGTGTATCAATATGAAAAATGAAAGGAAAAAAAAAAAAAGTAGACTGCCCCCACCATCAAAGTATATCCTTGCACATTCCTGGCACTACATCAAGGTTAAGTTAAAAGCAACACTTGAAGGCAGTTGCATGTGGCAGAATGTACAACAAGGCTCATTAGCCAATGGTGAGTCTTATGGAAAGGTCTTTAATGTGGTACAATGGCATTTTTCAACCTCTTTTAAAAGGGAAAAAGTTAATAATGTGAAAGTTTTATTACTTTTCTTCTTTTAAAGAAGTGCCATTTTGTAGCGAAATACTGCGACTAGTTAGAGCAAAAGCTCAGGGAATTTCCTTCACTCTGGGAATGACTGTAATTATACAAGGGGAAGGGACCACAGCAGTAAACTGGCAACATACCAAGGTCTTAACCTCTGAGACAGGAGGTGGGGAAATAGGTGTTAGCCGTCTTACTCAAGTCCTTAAAGCATAAACATATGGTAAATCCATTACCTAAACTACAAAGAATGGAACCTTGCTAATAAACCTATTTACTAGGTTAAATAAATACTGAAAGTGTTTAAAAAAGGCTAGCTGTGTGACTTTAAAAAAAAATCAAACATTTTTCACTTGTCAGGAATCCGTGAAACGGAATCCGTTTGGAATCCATGAAACACTGTGGCCCTTCCAGTCCCATGGACACACACAGACAGAGGCCCTGCCCCTCGCCCTCGGCTCAGGGATCATCACCATGTGAAATCCAAAGCCTTCACTTGCAAATCGCAAATCGTCCGTACCAGGATCTGCACTGACAAAGTTCTTCATGATCTAACATAACTGTTGGCAATCCCAATGAAAAGTAAAGCAGAGGTGGGACTCGAGCTCTCTGAGTACCTTCCTGCTTAACCCAGTGCTCCACAGCATGCTTGATTTCATCTAGCATAAATGAGGCCTCATTTTAGAAGAAGTAAGAGTCAGTAGGAAAAAAATTAAAATCCTCTAATATTTTTAGTAGTAGTTCTAACAGCGACTCCAGAGAACATTTTTACACCCCCTTTATTATAAGAATGATGTAAGATAGAAAATAAAGCACACCTAAACTATAGAGAACCACATTTTATAGAAATAGTACTAAACTGACAATTGCTTTGCCAAATCATTTCCCTTCTAGAGAATGTGGAATGGGATATCCCACAATATATTTTAAAGCCTCTTTTAGTGGTTTCACTGCATTATAGCAGGAGATGGAGTTGGTCTAATGTCAGCTGAAACCAATGGACTGATTCCCTGTTTAATTCTTTGCACTTTGAAAGCAGCTGGCATGGATATGTATCGAAGCTTGTGGGGGTAGTAGCCAAGTGTCTCTTTGCTGCGATGGTTGCTTTCTACCTGACACAGGTTTCACTCAAAATCTCCTTTTTTTTCTTTTTTTTTTTTTTTAACCTATCTGTGGAATGTATACTTTTCCTGTGGCTTCAGATAACGTTTGTGGCCTGATTTGCTTTCCATCAGTTTCAACCAAAACACTGTTCAGGAAAAATAAGGATATATATATACATATATATATTTAATTTCATATATCTAAAGGAAAGTTGGTGAAACCAGGTCATTAGCTTGACTGAAATCCATCTAAATAAGCATATTCTTAAACACAAGCCACTTGTTCTCAAGCACTATTTATGGGTAAGGAAGCAAGGTGGGTGATCTATTACTTTTGCCCGTGCTCCCCATCAAAACACCCTCTGTAAATACACAGTCAAACATTAATGATGACCCTTGTCTGCTTTGGGTTCATTAGTGGAGATTCTTGAGCCTGCATGGAATGCTGTTGACATCCAGCATATGCTAGCAGAGGGGGACTCTCAGATTTAAAAGCATAAACTAATCATTATAATTCAAAATTGTGTTGTTGCAGAAGAGAAGTAACAAGCTGCAGTTTAAAGAGAGTTTTTAAAATCATGTAATTAGGACAGTTTAATTTAGAAAAATGAAAAAATGTCGGGATAAAGTTGCAACTGTAACTATTAGCTATGTGATTTTAAAGAGAAGCAATATATAAATATTTGCCTTTGGTAATTTCACGTTAGGAGTAACCTATTGTTTAACAAATGTTGAGGGAAAATAATGTGCTTTTGCAATAAAAAGATTACATAGCAAAAAACAATCTATGTAGATAAAAAGGGCCATTTTTTTCAAACAGCACCATTATTTGTAACGAACTCTACCCAGATGCTAGTGTGACTTTCTAATATGAAAAAAAGGTAAAGAGAAATTGAAACAGCTGTTTTAACTAATGCCGTTCTGGAAGAGTTTAGGTATTTCCCTTACTCTCAAAATACATATACATACATATACTACAGATAGCAGCTGGTATATGACAAGAATATCAATATTCCAAAACATTTAGGGAAAACTTTGGAGGATTGTGGAGAAAGTGGTTCAGAGTCATTTTTTGTGTTTGATTTTTCTCTCCAAAATTTCTTTTGAGTGATATTTGTCACATTTATAACCCATATAAAAAGATTTTTATCTTTTTATATGTGTATCTTTTTATATGTGTGCACACACACACAAAAAGCTGGAATCAAAAGTTGTAAAGATAGAGATGGCTTCAGACTATCTCAGAATGACTCAAAGATACTATTCTGATATTTTTTTTCCATGTGGCATGATAGTTTCAAATGTGATGATGTGGTTCCAGAGGATACTTGGACAAGAAGTTGAGGGTATTGATGGAGACACAAGTACCATAACCTTGTTCCTCTTAGCGCCTCTCTCACCAAATGTGCATCAGCTTGTAGCAATCACTTACTGAGAGGTCATTTGAAGTTCTCACTTGAGATAGATAGGCAGAAGAGGTGGAAACCCTCTGGTTTAACAGAGACATTTGCACCTGAGCCAGTCAGATAATAAACCAGTCACTTTCAGGCTGTGTTTATCCACAGAAATGTTCTCTCCCAGGCAAAGCATCCAGCAGCACTGCTTTTATCCAGTCAGTAAAATAAGCAGAATATTTAGCTTTGCTAGTTTTAGGTAAGAGAAGTGCTTATGGCCCAGGAAAGCACTGCCAGGTTAGACAGCAGAAGAAACAAACAAACAGAAAACTAAATTGAACATACTAGCACATTTAGTTTGGGAGTCATTTGCAGATATTTACAGTCATGATTAGAAGTATTAGTAGTGACTCTATGAGCTAAATATCCCATGCAGAAGCTTGAGGAAGCTCTTCCTGCTATTATGCACAGTAAGTTGGAGCCAGATGTACGCTAAAGAAGAGCTCACCCAGGCAAAAAGCATAAAACCTAAAAACAGAAGTTTAGATGAGTGAATCACAAAATGTTCTCGTAATCTCTTAAACATATAAAAACTTTCAGATACCTGTGTTCATTTATGTACTTCAGACTAGGCAAGTACTGGATAAAACCAAAAATGCTGAGGGGACAAAATGTCCAATTTTTTTTTTCTGCTCAGAGAAGCAACCTAACTGATAGCTTGCAGAGCTCTTGCAGAATCCTCACAGCACATATAGCCAGTCATCTCAAAGCCCAGGAAAGTTCAGTGATCACTTAGCTCTTGCATGAAGGGCAAGCAGCTCTGCTTGTGCTCTAAGAAAATATAAATTAGCTACCTGTAGTCCAAGAGGTGTCTTATAACAGGACTTAAGAGGTTTGAAATCAGTCCTTGGAGATACCTACCTCAATGATGCAGGTTTGCATCTAAGCCCAAGATGAGACATCAAATTTAAAAGGCATTCCTCTTTTTGACATTTCTCCACTGATTTTGTTGTGAATGGCTAAGAGCCACCAGCACCAGTTGGACACAATTGGACACTGTCCAATTCATTGTGCTGAGTGTTGAAACCTATATTCTCCTGCTCACACTGCTTCAAACTCAATGGAGCCAAAAGGGCTGCTAAGTTGTTCTCCTGTAGCTAATGTCATGGTATTAGAAATGGCAGCAACAAGTGATGACATGACTGTGGTTTTCTGTATGTTCTCATATTGGCCATTCACCATCTCTTTTCTTCCTCAAAGGAAAAACACATTTCTTGGTTATTTCCCTTCACAAGACATTTGTGAGGCAAACTGGGCAATAGTAACAAGCCCACTACGTATAGGGACAGAACTGTGGGGTCTATTTTGTGTGAGTAAATATATTTTCTTCTTCTAGAAAGTAACTATGATAGAGTCCAATCTACAGCAGATTCCCAGCCATAATCCTCAGGAATAGAAGGGGCTACAGGAGACATCTTGAAGAAGACACGGCACTTATGAGGCACAGAGTCACTTACTGAAATAGACTTTCTTAAACATTAGTAGTCCTATGTCAAAATGCAGATATGGTTAGTGTCTTGATCGAAGAGTGAGTAGTGGCAAACATCATATACAAGTGCCTGAATGAGTTTGAGATTAAACTTAATTTGTGGTAGCTTTATTTTCTTTACAAACTGTTTTTCAATTACTTTCTAGTTGGATACTAGAGCCAATTTTCTTCCAATTTCTATACAAAAAAAAGAATTTATTTTCTTTTTGAGTAAGACATCAGTCTGGAAAAAGTATACAAAATAAAATTTTCTGGGAGAGAACAATATGGTTTGTAGATTAAAATTGTTTTCAGATTATTTGCTCCTATTTTTCAGAAGGAAATATGATATTCACAAATTCAAACATAGCACTTTGTCTACTCTAAACTGTACACTCTCCTTTCTGCAAGACATCTGCACTGTTATAGATAGTTATTTGGAGTGATACACAACAGGTGCTAGTGAAACAGATATTTTATCATGAGTTCAAGAAAAACAGCATAAGCAAAATATCAAATATTAGATATTGTTGCGGACTTATTTAGATTTGCTTTTTTTGCCTATCCTCATGTCAGTGTAAACTAATTAGAAGGAAAATCTATGCTCAATATTCTTTCTTGTTTAATTCTGTTAAGGTGAGTGACGTTAACGCAAAGAACGTCTTTATCTGAGCATTTTTATTATTCTAACAGTAGCCTTACACACAAATCATAAAGTCAGCTGATGGTAAAGCAATTATATTAATATGCATTTTAACCATAAAAAGAACAATAGAAACCATGACAGAGTCTTGTTTCCTGCATTCCTTGCAGATACAGAGCTCTTACTGTTCTCACTGGGTGTTTCCGACATGTGAAGGATGTACGATCAGATCCTCAAAAGCAAAATTATAATCATGTCTTTGAATGTCATTTTAGAACACTCCATCAGTTAAAGGACAATTAAAGGCATGCTCAGTCTAAGCACCTGTGTTTCTTTTTCCAGTAGAAATATCGCTTTTTCAATAAAAAAAGTTTACTACTTATTTGATTTGCTATTCCCTATCACTATGATGCAGTAGTGGCAAAGTAGACTTAACTGTTACTTTTTCAAAATGAATATACTTCCACATTTCCTATGCTTGACCAAATATATTTCTAAAGAGCTCCCCTTCTTCTGCCTTTCAAATCGCTTAGGTTCAGAGACAACATCTTGTCCGTAGCACATCATACTAGGTGAATGAAACTGAGACAAAACTTCAAGTGAAGAGCCTAAAACATGAAACTTCAAGTAAAGAGACTAAAACTCAGTAATTCAGAGGAGTTTCAATCAGAAACTTAACTTTTATAGTCAATCATTCATTTTCTTACCCTACAAGATTGCTGAATAATTTGGTCAGAAAAATCTCTTGAGATTGATTTTGTTTTTCTTATATTTTTCCTATATTTCCTGCACAGGTTGCGGGGCCCTGGGGTCATGAGCATCTACTGTAGCAGGAACAAATCTTAAGCTTTAAATTGGTATAAAAGAGCCAATAATACGTTCTTGCTACATCCTAGACAATAATATGTCCTGCTCAACATAATTTTTGACAAAGGGAATGAAGGACATTGTATTTTTATTTCCTTTTTTTTACAAATGATTCTAGATTAAACCAGCAATGGCCATTCTTTCCAAGAAATTACTTGCTCCTAAAAGATGGGTTTTCTGTTACAGCTCTATTGAGTTCAGCTGTCCAGAGCTGAAAGCACCTCTGCAGCTCAAGCTATTCCCAAAGGCAGAGATTTCTAGATGTAGCAACCAATTTTTGGCTAGTTCTGTGTTAAATTAATAATTGGGGGCTCAATCTTTCAAGGTGCTGAATAGCCACTCTCCCTACAAATTTTATCCTATTCAGTAAAGTTTTTTTTTGATTCTGCCAAGAGTGAGGTTTCCTTTCCCCCTTCTCTGGGTAAAACTCAGTAGGTCTTTTCACTGCTCAATAACCATGATTCTGCTTGACTTTTATAGTGTATGTTTCCCTTCCTGCCTCAGTCTGCTAAAATAAAGCACATCAACTGAATGTAATAAGATTAAGAGTGTGTAATAAATTATACACTGCAATTTTCCAACACAAAGCACTATTGCAAATATAATTTCCACCAAGTTTGATGTTGGAAATTAATGGAAATTAATGTTCACCAAATTCTTTTTGTAAATTAGGATCTGGGTGCTTTCACTACAAAGTGCCAGCAAGTAGAATAAAAAGGCACCATGTATAGCAGCTTGCTGCTGTTTTTTCCCTAGTAAGATTAATATATTTGAAGAGTGGAATATATTTAGTAAAGAAATTCTAAACAGCTTCAGAAGACTCTATAACCCAATTGCTAATAGATGTCTTGCGGTTGTTTTCTTGTCATTCCATAAAATACACAAACTGCTTTCAAGTCTGGAAAAAAAAAAAGGAATTTTCACATAGAACAACATATGAAAAGCTATGAATTACTTTAGTAAAGGACAAACCTCAAAACTGCTTTTTATTGTTATTCAGTTTAAAGTTCCATTCATTTCAGGAGGGAGTTTTGACTCATTAAGGATTACAGAATTTGACTCTAGAAAAAGATGTTATGATTAGGATTTGGTATTAAGTGGAATGAGGAATACATATGGCTGCATGAGGGAAAGTACTATTCAAATTAAGTGAATCAAGTGAACTTTTATATACGTAAAATCTTCAAGAATACTTATTAATTTGTTGCTGGAGGGAAACTGGGATGTCTGATGAAGAGTAGATGGATGGACACATCCTATTGTTTCAGGAAGACATTTCACTGCTATCTCTTCTTGACTGTTTAACTACAAAAGCATTTGTGATATCGTGATCTCTATTTACCTTGAATTGTCTGCATTTACATATTCCAAGTAATGTGAGCCAGTCTGTGACCTCAGGTTCATGGGCAGTCTCTAAATAGCACATCCTATTGTTGCTGTCAGAGGCAGAACATGCAACTTTGTGAGCCATTCAACTAAGCAGTAGATTTCTTATATTCTTATGGCATCTTTCGTATGTTGTTGCTGTGGCACAAGAAGGTACAACATAGGGACCATGTAAGGATACAAAATATTATATGATGTTTATGAGTGCAGTGACACTAATTTCAAATTTATGTACAGAGCAATCTCTGCATCTGTAAAAACACACTTTCCATGGACAGGAGTGTTATATTCCAGATATGGAAGATTACACTGCTGGACCAGACCAATTTTAAACAGAGAATCACTTGCATTATTTTGGTCATACTTGATCATTTTTCTACCATAAATTTGTGATTTGAGAAAATCCCAGGGGTCTTGGAAAGAAGAATGGCATGTCTGAAAAAAAAGGAAATTATTAACAACTTTCTAGAACAGTCATAAGAATTTTACATTTAGTATCTAGTGGTGTTTCTTCACAGAAACTGACTTCTTCACTTTTATTAAAAAAAAAAAAAAGGAAACAGAATTTAAGAACTTTCTTCTGAGGAACAGTTCAGAGCCATCAGGTGATGATTTCAGAGGTGCAGATAGAATTATTTCCTTGATGAGTCTTGAATTTGTTATTTGAACAGAAGCCACAAAAGATCTAAGAACTCCTAAAGCCTTCAAAATGAAGCCTCACCATGTCCAGTAACAGAACAATTAGTTCTGTGATTTCTGAGTTTGCAGGACTTTCTCAAATAGATGCATCCACTTCCACACTCAGCACCTAATAAAACATAGCAGTTATATTTCTGTTTCTAACTTCCCTTTCCTCAACATGATCCTTAGGAAAAAGTAATCATTCAAGTTCCATCTCTGATGGATAGCCTTCTGCTATCCTGGATCACAGGAAAACAGTAGGCATCTCTCCTGGCAGCACACTACCACATTTATGTATTTCATCCTGGTGGCATTGTAGATATAGGATTAGTTCAGAGTTGTTAACTGGATGCAGTGGCCTCCTGAAAAGTCAATGAGGAACTGATATTTGTGGCATCAATGTTCTTATTCTTCATTAGAGGACTGGAACATCTGCCCTATGAGGAAAGGCTGAGAGACCTGGGCCTGTTCAGCCTGAAGAAGAGAAGGCTGAGGGGGGACCTGATCAGTGTCTTTAAATATCTCAAGGGAGGGAATGAGGAAGAGGGGCTTGGCCTCATCTTTGCCACTCGCCATCATCTTTGGAAGGTCCTGGAGAACAGGAGAGGTGCTGGAGGACTGGAAGAAAGCCAATGTCACTCAGGCCTTCAAAAAAGGTATGAACTACAGGCTGGTGAGCCTCAACTCCATCCCCGGAAAAGTGAGCAGCTCATCCTGGCTGCTGTCTCCAGACACATGGAGAAGAATGTGCTCAGGAGTAGCCAGCATGGATTCACCAAGCGGACATCACACTTGACTAACCTGATTGCCTTCTATGATGGAGTGACTGGCTGGATAGATGAGGGCAGAGCAGTGGATGTGGTCTATCTGGACTTCAGCAAGGCTTTTGACACTGTCCCTCACAGCATCTTCCTGGGCAAGCTCCAAAGGTGTGGGACAGACGGGTAAACGGGGAAGTGGATTAGGAATTGGCTTGATGGCAGGGTGCAGAGAGTGGTTGTCAATAGTGCAGAGTCCAGCTGGAGGCCGGTACTTAGCGGTGTCCCCCAGAGGTCAGTCCTCAGTCTGGTCCTGTTCAACTTATTCATTAATGACCTGGATGAAGAGATGGAGTGCTCTCTCAGCAAGTTTGCTGACAATAGCAAACTGAGAGGAAGCCCTGAGGGCTGTGAGGCACCTCAAGGGAGGTGATTGTCCCCTTATACATAACCCTGGTAAAGCCACATCTGGAGTTCTGTCTCCAGTTCTGGGGTCCCCAGTACAAGAGGGATATGGAGCTGCTGGAGGAAATCCAATGAGGGCTACGAAAATGATCAGGGGCCTGGAACATCTGCTCTATGAGCAAAGGCTGAGAGAGCTGGGCCTGTTCAGCCTGGAGAAGAGAAGGCTGAGGGGGGATGTGATCAGTATCTGTAAATACCCCAAGGGAAGCAGTGAGGAGGAAGGGTCTGGCCTCTTTTCAGTGGTGGACAGCGATAGGACTAGAGGAAATGGCCACAAATGGCTGAGCACTGGAACAGGCTGCCCAGAGAGGCTGTGGAGTCTCCTTCTTTGGAGATCTTCAAAACCTGCTTGGATGCAGCCCTGTGCCACATGCTCTAGGTAACCCTGCGTGAGCAGGGAGGTTGGACTAGATGACTTCTGAGGTCCCTTCCAACCTTAAGCACTCTATGATTCTCTAATTCTATAATTAACATGATAGCAAACAATGCAATATACTGGGACAGAAGGACCTTATATAATGAAGTAGTATAGATTCTGTTGTCATTTGCTCATAGCCTGCCTTAATTTTCTCCTTGAAGATTTCTCAACATCTGAAAGAAATTTCCTTAGGTTTTTCCTCTATTAATGTTCATGGGGAAAACAAGGACCAAAGGAGAGGTTCTTTTGTACATTCCATTATGTGTGAAGGAAGAGCTCTTCTTTAGTCTTTAAACATGTGCTTTCTCGCTATATAGCAAAGAACATATACATATAATCTTCACATTCATAATATGTTGGAGACATCTACATAGAGATATAACTATATTTGTTTTTAAATTGATTACACTACTACATTATAAAACTAGTGGAAGAATGTAATATTTTCAAGTAATTGATCTAAAAAATAATCAGTAAAAAAAGGTTATTACTTAAGAAATTACAAACAGATAAGATAATGTAATGAAATAAGTCTTATTCTGGCATTTAGAGCAACCGTGAACAACTAGTTCTTACTAGCTTTTAAAATTTTAGTCTTGTTCTATAGTAATTAGATGGCAAATATTTTTCAATGAAGCCTCATTTTACGTTATTTTATTTATTAATTGTTTAGATATTTGCAATTGTAAATAGAATGCTTCACTGATTCTGTAATTAGGGAGTCTGATTTTGAAATAATTTATTAGGTCTTAATTTATGTGCTGTGAAATCTGTTAGATCATTTGCTAGTCAGTATGTTGTCTAGAATAAAAGCATTCCTACAAAGGGATTTTAGGGTGAGGGTCACTAGCATAATCAGAAACATACTCTGTCTGGCCTCCAGCTAAAGATTATATGCTTTTAAGTGCATTGCTGCTTTGCAAAATGGCCTTTTGAAGACTTAGCCATTTCAACAAAATTCCTTTTTCATATATAAAAAGAGAAAGAGCAATTATTTTGTGCTGTTGTTTGAATCCCCACCCGCACCCTCTCCCTGAGATCTAGATGACCCAGCTGATCAAGTGTGAGAAGTACATGACACTCTGGACTGATTTGTCTGAACCTCTGGATTGAAATCTTCAAAGTTAGGAGCAAAAGTTGGTATTCAGACTAAGCAGGGATTTGATTAAAGATTTGGACTTACCCACACAATAAATTGAAGCAAAACAATTCTTGTCTCACGTACAAAGGCACACTTATGTTTTCAACAGGGCAGGATAGGAAGTGACACGGACTGTATTTCAATTGTAATTTATTGTGTTCATCCATATGCTTATTATAACACAGAGGATTTGTTAGTATGTCCATTATAAAATCAGGACTAGCATTTCCTATGCTAGGCTATTACAAATAACTTTGACTAAATTCTCAAGGATTTTACCTGCTGTTCTATAACTGAAACTTTCTTATGTATGACTGTCCCACCCTATATTTCTAAAAAATTTAGAGTGGCAATAGGGGAAAAAGTGAGACTGATGAATATACTTCTTTGGGCAGGATTTTTCAGAACAAAAGTATATGCCAGTAATATAGATGTCAACATTTCAATTAATCACATTCCTTACATAGAGGAAGAAGACAAGAGGTGGAATTCATTTAAACCTGGAGGCATAAACTACAGGATGAGATGAATCATCCCATAGACACACATAAGAGTACCTATAAGAAAGGAGTTAAAGATTAATAAGACACAGCTATCTAAAAATGAATTTCAATATCACGCTTATATACCATAGGAATACATGCAAGAGACTGAACTTCTCTATGTCTCTCTTCATAGCAGAGAAATAGCAACTGGAAGGACCTGAAGCCTAATGCTCTGAAGGTCCTTTGGTACTAATGATGACCTGTTTAGAATTTTTTTCTATTTGTTAAGGTTGACTTTACCTTTAATAGTCAGTGAATTTTCTCCATTTATCTTATCTACAAATACTCTCTCTCTCTCTCTCTCTCTGGGTAAAAATGGAATTTAGCATATTCAAGCCTATGACCATGGTCTCAGCTCATTTTCAGTGGAATTGCCTTAATTGGAAATAGTAAGCTTAAAACACAGGATATGAGTAAGACAGTGAGACTCTCACTCCTGTACATTTCTTTTTAAAAGTAGTTTTTCAAAACTAACTTTCCAAACATTTACACATATGAGCCATTCTACTTCACTTTTAACAAGTATGTAGACGATGTCTAAATGGGAAATATATATGTAAATATATTTGACTTATTTTTAATTATGAAATTAACTTTTCTTTAGAACAAGATTCAGTTCTTTCTTCTGTTGAATCCAGTGAAACAACAATGGAAAACAGAATTTGCCTCTTGTAAGATAAATGAGCTGATTTTGGTCTTATACCAAACTAAAAGAGTTAAACTTTTATTTTGTTGAAGTTTACATTAGCTTCCACAAGGTATGTGAAAGGCAGGCAGAGGGCCACACACTAATAAGTACAAAGATAACTGATCTTCATCTGGACAGATTCAATAATTTACTTTATCAGAATAGCCAGAGTGTATGAGGGAGACTGGAGATTGCTGGTGGCAGTTTTCAGATGTGTCCTTACGGAGTTTGTGGTGCATGGATAAATTTTATTCTGTATCCTCACAAGTCATTTCTTAAGGAGTCATGATTTATTATTCTCTTGCCATTTTGTTCTCTATTACCATTATCTTCTCTGAGAATATCTGAGCAAAGTAATCTGCAGAACGAACACCAAACTTTAAAGGAAGCATTTTGCTGGGGCCAACAAAGACCCAACAAAATTCTTAGCAGAAGACAAGGATGATGAATATTTCTTTAACATACTCGCTTTTATTCTCTGCTTGACTTGCTGCTTTTTACTCTGTTACTATATTAGCTGGAGTCCCAGGAGTTTTTTAAATCTCCGTCAATAATCTTTACAGAGGAGGAGGAGGGAGTGTTATATGTCTGTGAGAACCTTTGCAGCTTGTTGCCACTGAGTGAGTTGGAACAATTTAGCTTTGAGGACGTGATTTATACACGCACATCCATCACATATAACCTGCTCTGCTCTGTTAACTTTCCGTTTGATCTCTGGAAGGTTCAGTAGATTAGGGAGGGTCTTCACACAGAGGTTTCATTAACAGCCAATTGGTTAACCTGGCATGACTCCTGTTTGTGCATTTAGATACTTTAAAGGGGGAAGAAAATAAAAAAAAATGTCAATTGGTACCATTATTTCCTAGTTCAGGAAACACAAATTGTGTTGTTAGAGATAATTTGTATCCTATTTCCTTGGTGTTTTGTTTTATTTTTAAGCAGCGTACAAAACAAAATTCAGGGTTATAATCTAAACCACTCCAAAATGCTAGCCACAATTCTGGCAGAGTGCACTGGTAAACAGAGTGTGGATTAAGCATAGGACATTAAATCATGAAACCTTGGATAATAACATCTAGTGTTGAGATTGGACTAGAAACCTGAATGGTTGCTGAGGTTTTCAATGCACTTTCTAAAAATTTATAAAAGACTAACAGGTCTCTACTAACTCTCACAGCAATAAAACAGTATTTATTAAATGGCCTTGCCATGCTAGCCTGGTATTTTATCACAAGCACATAAGAGTCAAGCTTTTGAACCTAGGAACAAAAATATTTTCAAATTAATTATACTCACATACTTTCAGGAAGAAGTCAGATTTAGTATCACAGGTATAATATAGGCTTTCCACTCTTTAATACTATTTTGCTGATTAAGTCTTTAGCTTCTTCATATCAATTAAACAATCTCAGTGTCTTATTTTTTACATTCTTTTCTTCATACCAGCTAAATCAGGTCTACACTGTTTTCTTTTTTATGGTGTATCAGTTGCACTATCATACTTCCAAGGATAAACAACACACTACTGTGTAAATTATTATCTGCCATGTTTGGGAAGAGATATACTTAAAAAGCAGCAAAATGAGAACTACCAGATTGTTTATTCCATTTATGAGCATAATTTTTTTATAATTCTTGCTTGCCTGATTGAAGGGGGGAGCGAAAAATATGATTATCAGATCAGTGCGTGTCCCACGTGAAGATGAAAATGTACAGAGTAATATCAAATACAAGTTATCAAATCAAATGGTTTATAGTATTAAAAAAGTTAAGGAACAAAGCAATCTACACATAGCAATATGATTATTACTAGCATGAGAAAATTTCAAGATATTTGCAGAATACAGATTTGGAGCAGTGAGTTCTCACACATGTCCAACTACACACCACTTTGTGGTTTGAAGAACAGGGATAACTAATTAAAGGATTAGATAAAGTGCTTCTATCCTTAGAAACCAAATGGCCGATTTCAGATGAACAAAATGCCAATCATAATTTTATAATTCATAAATTTGCAAAAGTACATGAAAAATGATAGTTTCTCATTGTTATTGTTGTTCTTATTTATCTGTTACTAGAAAATACTAGTATTCCATTATATCCAAAATCCAATCCATCCAAGACTCTTTCACCCACCTCCTCTGTAACATGCCTTGATATTTAACTAATATAATTTACTCTCTTCCATATTAAAGTTACTATTCTAGCCTCACCAGTATTTGCAAATGTGGTGATAACACATGAGAGGCAGACTAGTGGAAGGAAAAACTAGATTTAGGGATTCATGGATGAAAACCAGCAAACTAAATTACATACAGAAGTTCATTGGCAATCATATGCCTTTCTTGCTATACATTTTTTTCTTGTTTCCTTTTCATTACCTTTCTCTTTCAAGATTTTGAAAGAAATACCACAGTCCTATCAGCTTAGCACTGTTCTTTTCATCAGTTTCCCCAGATAAGCAATCCTTCTTCCAAAAAAATGGAATGAGTATGTGTCACTGTTTCCCTGGTTAAACCCGAGACCAATATATTTCAATGGAAAACTGGTAATGTTATACAAAATACAAGTGGTTTTGCTATTACTTACAACCACATTATTGGGTGTGTGTTTATTATGTACATATATCCAGTATGACTATATTCTCTTTATAATACCTTGACCATTTGTTTTCTATGGTGATGAACTCTGCAACCTAATGGCAGCAGTGACAACAGGACTGACCACTTGGTAGTAACCTTGCTAACACTCTGCAACTGTTTCTTTGATTTTGATCTGTTTTACATCATCTTATAGCTATATTAAAAATTTATGTACTTGGAATTGACACTCTGTTCTGTATTTGTACCCTATTGAGTACAGTAGGCTCTTACTCATAAGCAGAACACAACATAGGTAAATTCACCATTTAAAGTCATTTTATTCCCAAGTTAAAAAGGCAAAAATAAGAACTTTCTTACCTACTATTTCTGTATTTAACTTTTTTGTCCTTTAGAGATCTCTGTGAGTTGAAAGGCATGCAAATACTGGGAGTTTAACATCTTAAAAATGGAGTTCAAGATTTTCATAAAAGTGTTTTTTTCACTCAGTCAGACTCTCATAGGATATTTCCCTCATCATGTTTCTTTTTTCTATGCCCTCTATGCTCCAATCCTTCATTTTTCTATGCTTTACAATGTGCTTTAACTTCATGAAAAGCACTATATAAATAATATTTTTTCTGGTGCTGGAATTGAGCTTTTGCATGATGATTAATGTGAACAGAAGCCGTGTAAGTACCATAGCCTTTGGAGATTTTATTACCAGTGTAAGAAATCTCTCCTTTGACCTCTCCCAGCTGCATTTAGCCTATTATGAGAAAGAATGCACCTCCTCATGAAAAAAAAGGATTCTTTTCATTATACAGTTATGAACTTTGCTTGATCTGGTGAGGAAGTGAGATTGTGAAGGAGAAAACATTTATCAAAAGATTTTTTTAAAAAGCAACCTTACAGCAGCAGAATCAACCTGTAAATTAGCCCTGTGTAATTGAATTACTCTTGAACACTTAAAGAAGTCCTTTTACAGTAAATTTAAAAAGTACAAAACTATAATCATTAAAGATATGACAATTTTCTATCCAAATATAAATCACACACACAGAATCATAAGTTTCTTTTGAAAATAAACGGAGAGCATAACTCCCCTTCTTCTCTTTCTCCCATTGCTAATGGAGAGAAAGAAGTCAGATATGAAAACTATTCTTCCAAATCTATGTGCATTGAATCTAATACTGAAAACTTCAAGTAGAGCCAGAAATGTGACCTAATTGTACATGTGATAAGGAGTGATTTGAAGCAGAAGCAGTCTGGTGTGGGATCTGAGGGCTCTATGCTAGAAAGAACCTTAGTGTCCCTACAGCAGCCAGGAAAGCACCCAGCGCTGGATGAGCTAGGTGCATGACACCTATATGACTTTGCTTGTCACAAGTGCACAGACATAGGCTACATTATTCACTGCGAGTATCTTCAGAATATTTTTGTCATGCGATGCAGGATTTCAGAGTCAGCTTTGACATACGGGCATAACATTTTTTCTTAGTACAGTTCAAAAATATCTTTTTTAGATATTAGCTTTAATTATTATCTTATTATCTATTATCTTATAGCCAAGACTATTGGCTGGGAAAGGTAGACATGTCAGCAATGATAGTGCAAATGTAGAAGTGTTTTATAAATATTTCCAATGTATATTAATTAAAAATCATTGCGATGTACTCGGTAGACAATGATAAAATACTTTCCATTTTAATAGTCATTCAGAAAGATATTAAGAACTATCTCTAGATGCAGATATTTTTTAAGCTGGTGTATCCAAATAACTCACATTTAAAGGTTTGGAGACATCTTGCACAGGAAATCTCTGGGTCATTAATGTAGATTTTCACTACATTATAGAATACTGGGGACATTCAAGAGGTCTTAAAGACAACTAATATTGTGTCAATATTTTAAAAGGACAAATTAGATGACCTGAATAATTAGAGGCCTGTCAGAATGACATTGATCCTAAGCCAAATAGCTGGCTGATACAGGACTTGATTAATAAATTAAAGTAATATAATTAATGCAAATCAACATGGCTTTGTGTGAAGCCAAATTGATATATTTTATGACGAAATTACAAGTTTAGTTAAAAGAGAACAATGATGAATTCATATATTTGCACCTCTTTAAGGCTTTTTTTCTAACTAAGAAATTAGGGTGATAGGAATTCAATGTAGTGCTTAGCGATAATTCTACTGGATTGAGAGGTTTCAAAATATCACTGCAATTGGAAATTCATCATCCAGCATGCTTGTTTCTATTTGAACTCCCACAGTTCTTCCTCCCATTTAATACTTGTGTCAATAACCTGAAAGAAATACTGACTTTCTTGCTACCTATACACATTCATACTATATTATATTCACTATAGATATGTATCCATTGGGGCTAGCAATTAATGAAGACTGCAAAGTAGTACTAACTACTTCATAACCTAGACATAAACAAATACTTTGATATTAAATACAGCCAAATATGAAGAAGTACTTTCAGGAATAAAGAATACTTTTCCTCAGGAGGAAGAAACTCTTCCTTAAATAGTCTCTGAAGAGAATGAATGAATGAATGAATGAATGAATGAATGAATGAATGAATGAATAAATAAATAAATAAATAAATAAATAAATGGAAAAATAATTATCAATGAATTACCAGCTGACCTCAAGCTTTCAGTGTGATTCTTTACTCAAAAGAGCAAACATTATTATGGGATAAAGAAAGAACATGTTCAGATAGAAAGGGAGGTTGCGTTATCTGTATGCTTGGAAACTGTGCTACTGAGTTTGGAAGGCTGCCCAGTACTGGTATCTAGAATAAAGAGATGTCCTGAGGAATTAGAAGAGTTTGAACGGAAGTCAGCAAAATTATGTGAGGGTTAGAAAATTTACCTCTCATTTGAGGAACCATATAATTCAGTTTATGGAAAAGAAAGTAAGGACATGACCTGGTACCTGTTTAAGGGTCAAAACTAAGTAATAATAGAAGGCTTCTCAGTCTACATGAAGAAGATTTAACAGGCTGTAATGGTTTAAACATTCGTAAAGATTTTGGTTAGAAAGGTTAGGCTAGCAATAAGCTAAAGCTGAAAAAAACCCTTCCAGTTAGGGTTACCTACTGCCTATAGAGTTGTTCTTCCTCTCTTCTCTGGCCTCTCCCTTAGATCAATGAATCTTGAACTCTGTTCCACATAGTTTTACAGAGGGCAAAATCTGTTCCCAACCTAAACACAATTAAGGGATGAGGTTCTTGGCAAATAGAAGATGAGGACTTTGACCCTCCTACACAGAAGAGTGGATTTTGTACTTTGGTTCCAAAAAAGTATGTATTATTCACACAGGTTTGAATATTGGCTCCTCTGATAGGCATATGATTATACATATAATAACCATATATTAACCACAGAATAAATATAAATTAATGATTTTGACTCTTTAGATAAATACATGCTTATCATATTGATAAATATATGCTTATCATATAGAAAGCTTCCTGCAAACTTCAGAATACAATGCTTTAGTGAATATTTCCATTTTTCTCTTAAAAAATTACATTCCAAAAGCAACTTTCATATTGTTCTTCCTGTGTCAACACAAAACTGGACAGTGCAGCTTGCTCAGTACTGATTGATAGTCCTTTTGAAAATCTTGAAGAATATAATTATGCTAGAACTTCCTACTTGAGCTTTAAATTTCTTTGCTTTTGCATTTTAGGCATACCCTTAACCATATTTATATTTTTGATTGCATCCATAAAATATTTAAGCTTTAATATATACAGCTTCATTATCCTGAAGTGTGAGGCATAAAAGCAAATGAAAGTAATAGCTTCCTTGGCATACAAGAGTATTAATATATATGAATTGGATTTTTCTGTATTCTATGAACTCACAATTCATGGGAAGACTACATTTATAGATAGCGAAAATCCTTCACCCAATTTCAAACTCACAGGAGCTTAACATAGCAACCAGAGGTGTGTGTGGTCCCAGAATCACCTTTTGCAAATTGCATTTCAAGGTGGAGATCATTAAACAGTAATGCTTGTAACAGTGATTTTTTTTTCCCTTTTAGTGTTATTACTTGATTTTTAAACTTGAGACCTTGATCTTGTGGTGATACCTGCAAATTATAATTATGTCCTAGTTAGAGGAAAGGAACAGAAAACACAGACCTTTCCCACCAACATAGTAGCAATACCAACACCTACTTGGAAAAAATCAAGTTGTAAGGTGTATGAAGAGTTCAAATCTTTTTAAAACAAAATTCAAAATTCAAAAATCTAAAAATATCAAAATGGGATTCAAGTTTTCTTGACAGTTGTGTGTCCACTCCTGAAGTTAGATACTTAGCAATACAAGTGCATTTGGAGAAAACAAACCAACAAAAATGAATACTAAAAAGGCAACTAACCTAAAACATTTTTCTTCTAGACCCTTACAACAGGCAAACTTGGAAGATGTGGCCTTTGCTTCAAGAGAAGGCAAAACCAAAGCATAGCCCCTGGGTTCATCCTTGGTTGTGGAGCAGATCACTCCCACGCACATTAAGGGATTTAGCGAGTATTTCACATACAGGTTCCTTTGGTTGAAGCTGAACACATAACTAGTCATCTAATTCTGTAATTCGAGAATTCCCGTAAGTCCTTGTCCATATGCACGAGTAGTGTTATCACCTCTAATTTACTCTGCAGGACTTCAATTTATGTTGGTAAATTAAGCAACAATTACACCTTTGCCACAACGCAGGAACTACCTCTTGGCATCAAATCCATTTAAAACCCACTTTCAACAGTTCTATGCTCAGCACATTTCATCAAACACACTAGCTAATTTTGATATAACAATCTCTACATTAGATATGCCGTGCAAAAGCAGTCATATTGGATATCTTGGTCCATTCCTTGTTTTTTCAATGAATCCAGTGATCATAACTGAGTGGTAAAGGAGAATTTTCTGTGCATGAAAAAAAAAAACATCTCTAAGCCTACCTGAGCATTTTTTGCACTCTTGCATAAAAGTAATTTCTGTGCGCATAGATCTTGTGGTTGTATAGAGTGACTGCTCAGAGAAATCTCAGATCATCTTTAACTGCATTGCTTTCTTCAACAAACTCTACTTTGCTAATTCAATTGCCAGTTTGTTCATTTAAAAGAATGTTTTTGACTCAAGAACTTGTATGACTCTCTCCTCAGAGACCTAATGAGAAAAAGGAATGAAATATTTTTTAACAGATATTAGAAGTTATCACTTAGGTAGCTTCAGGAAAGTGTTCAAAGTGATAAACCAGGAACTGAAGAAGAATAAAATAGATGACATTGAACTACTTCCTGTTTTCTTGCCCATCTCAGTCTTGTCTCCAAAACAAGATAGGAAAGCCCAGAGCTGCTTTGAGGCTTGCCCTTGCTATAAAGCCTTTGCAGAAGAAATCCTTTCAAATCTGTCTTGCAAACATAACACAGGCACTTGCTGCTGGCATAACAAAAGTATCTTACTGTTTAGTGAAATTAGGTGAAGAGCCCTTGTCATCCTGGAAGTTGTTTCTTGCTTCAGCAGCACTTTAATAAACTAATTCATTCTTCTTGCACACTTTCCCTGCATCAAACAGCTGTTGGGAAAGCTCCCAGCTCCACTCCTTGGAAACACCAAGGCAAGAACCTGATTTCTCTGTGAAGGTTAATTAGACTAATGCAAGAAATGGTCCGGCAGGGTTTGAGATTTCTTTAAATGAATGAGGTAGAGACTACAGCCTGGTAAATATGCTCCAGGATAGCCCCTGTGGGGGTGCAAGGTTCTGCACATCTCACTGCTAAAGGAGAGATAGTAAGAAAAAGCTACCACAAGTCCTACCTGAACGAGCACTTTTTTATGCATCCTATTTAAACACAAACAACAAAAAAGGGCCCAGCTTCATTTTATTATTTTGAGGGAAATCACTTCCTACTTATGTTTGTTACAGTTTATTTTCTTCAATACACAGTTAATCTGAACCAGAACATAGCTGAGGTTGGGATTTCTGAATGAGCTGTAGGGACTGACTTCTTGCTGAGCTACAGTGAGAGAATTTTTCATCACAGCATATCAAAGCAGATTATTTTAATTTGCTCAAGACAATAGCAGTAGGCAAGAGGGGAAAGCGAAATTATATTGGTTGAGTATCAGTTTCCATATCAGGATTATCATACACATTTCAGATTGTAGGACTCTGGTCTGAGAAACTTAATCGGACAGTTCCCCTACATCTCCCCATGCCCCCCAGAAGGCAGAGACTGGTGGTTCTCTGAAGCTCATAACCTTATAACCACAGCTTAGTTGGACATCAAAAACCTAATTACCTCAAGTCATGTCACTTATGGAAATAGTTAGAAGCTTATTTTCAAACTAGCAATCTAAATTGCAGCCAGGATTTGATTTTTCTTCCTTTTAATTTTAGCAAGCATACATTACTTACTCATCTTACCACTTACACATTTTCTCCCTACCCGCTGCCTGACTCTCAGTAGCTCTAAATGAACAGAAACCATGCAAACAGTTCTGTGCATACAGGAATAAAAGTTAACTCGCTTTTCATCAGTAGAGTAACGGGATAGGCAACCAAACAGTTTGATGACTAGAAAGGTCACTTTACTGGATCCCTTTTCAAAAAAAAAAAGAAAGAATACTCTTAAGGGGTATTATATAGGCTTGATGAAAGCATTTCATATACAAACCCTTATTTCTGACTGTTTTGGTAGCCTGTGCAGTGTTTATTTGGACAGTTTCCCAGGGATTTCCTGCTTTATTAAGGAGCCATATCCTGGAGCATAGCCCTTACATAAGTTACCTATAAGATCAAGTGAGTTCAGTAAAATACATTGAGAATGTCTCTGACATCATAGATATTGTATATATATTTTAAAAATATATAATTAGAAGAAAAACATTAAATAATTTTTTTAAATTTTCAGTTAAAAGACTATTTTTTAAACTATCAAGAAAAGTTGTTTGTAGAAACATGTATACTCAAACCTTAAAGCTAAGTAAGAAATGACAGAAGATTAGGTGTATGTGCCATCTAGTAAGTAGTGCTGTATCTGAGAAGCTTGCACTAAATGAAGACACCAGTTTAAAAGCATCACATTGCAGCAATGGCTGTTACCAAAACACTTAAGCAGTTTGGGCCTGACAGAAAACTGTTTAAACAAGTATTTTATTTAAAAATTATTGTGCAGAGAAACTAAATTTCAAAAGCCAGAAGTTACGAGAATGAGTTAAAAACAATTACAATAGAATACATTGGTTAGGTCCATAACCCCAAAATACTGATGACACGTAAAAATGATATGCCAGATACTTGCAAATGCTAGAAAAATAAATTTGTAGGCAACTTCTATTTGTAATTTACTGTCCTTTATCTTGTTAGTAACTCATACAACAACAGAATTGACACAAACACAATCAAAAAAGAAATTTGCAGAAAAACACCTTTAACTGACACCTTCCAAACCTTTCATTTTTACTTTTGCATACTGAGACAATTAACCTCAAACAGCAGAAAGTCAACACCAGATGATTTTGCAGTACTTCTGTGCTCCTACCAGGGCAAAACACTGCAAACAGAAAGTGAGATTGCAGGGGCAAGACATTGTATGGATTACAAGTAAAGTGACGTTTCCATACATACTGTTTTTCTTTTAATTAAACTCCTTGTTAAATATATAGATAGTGCAAGCTGCTGAAACAGAAGCTCTTGGTACCATTCACATGCCTCGGGCTGCCCAAAATGCTGTCAGAGCACATGCAGATACAACACAGTCAGTACAGGAAAGTGACTGGTGCCCTTCTGTAGCAGCAACATCAACATACCCTAGGGCACCTAAAAAGGTACTAGACAGCTTAATACCAAATAGAATCAACTATGTTCCAACCAGTATGTTGTTATGTTTTTCAATATATCATTACCTAATCGTTCTTTTTTTTTCTTATTTTTGTGCAGAATACTAGATAGAGCAAGTCTCTGCAGGAGAAGATAAATATTCTACTATGCACCTAAGGTATTTCAGTAAGCAAAGGTGCTCAGCAGACACAAAATATGCTTCAGGAACAGAGCTTTTATGTTCTCCAATGATAAGAGCCTGTCTGAAAGACTATTTAGCTTCTGTACTGAACACCACAGAACAACTCAATATATTATTACTGCAAAGACATTATGGTAACGCTTGACAACTTTTGCTGACATCTGTCAGATAAATCTGTTTATCTCTGTTTCCCCATTTGGCCCCCTATGCAAGAGATTAGGAACTTTATCTAAAGCACTGCAAGTTGCAATACAATTTTTGGAAATACCAGTTTTGGAAATATCAATTAAGAGCTCACTCATCATTCATGGAATAAGCTGGCATCTGTGTTGTGGCAACTTTCCTTCAAGCAGTTAAAGACATTTTACTGTGAAGAGGATTCTATATAGAAAACACAGGCTTCCTTTTCCCACAATGCTTGCAAATAATCATTTTATCTACTAACACTGGTGAAGCTGCAGTTACCTACAGTTGTAAATGTTTTAAATGTTGCCAGCTTTTATACTTTTCCCTGTCTATGAAGGGTGATGGAGCAATACACTTCTCAGTACATACACTTCAGTAGGGAGTTCACTCCTTGAATTCACCACCTCATTTTTCTCCTTTCTTTGTATTTATCTAGTCTCCTTGAGATGTAGCTATTTTGCTAATGGTTTAAATAAGAGTCTAGCTTATTGCATTATATGGATATTCACATATGGAAGTGACCACAAGCCAATTACATCTTCAAATAGATGAGGCACATGTATTTGTATGTGTGAGTCCATAAACATGAGAACACTGGAGCAGGAGTTGGTATTGCCAGAAGCAATTTCGTCTGCTTTCACAGTAGCAAAATAGAACCGTACTTAGAAGTGCAAGAGACCAGTGAACTCCTGCCTTCAGAGTATACTGCAAAGGGGCCCCAAGCTCAGCAGTTTAGACGCTGAGTGGCAAACACCATCTGTATCCTTTTCCCTTCCATAAAAGGAACCTTTATAGGAGTGTAAAGGAAAACAAAGAAAGATTACTACCAGTAGTTATAAATACTCCAGTGAAGAATTCATCATCCAGTAGGAATGTGAATTCTCTCAAGACAGTGTAGTAAAGCAAATTAGTCCAAAATTCAAAGCTTTTGAACAAGAGTAGCCAAAAAAAAAAAAAAATTAATAAATTGAGAAAGCGAAACAAATCTCATTCTCATACAGCTATTATTAAAATTCACCTAAGAAAGAGCATTTTGATTAGTAATTTTTGCTCACATTATTTAGGCTAATTTTCAGTTTCCTACTTTTATTTCCCTTCTGACTGGAAAAAGCAGGAGCAGGGCAAGCCTGCCTATACTTGCACATTTTTAAAGCTAGTAAGTTCTCATAAACATTTTCACAGGGCTCTACTGAAAGCCTATCTTTTCATGGTATTTTTACTCAGCCATCTCTAGCAAGCAACACTAATATGAAAGTTAAATGTAGTTTTGTCAGTAAGAGTAGCAAGAATTAGTGTTTCATGCAAACAGGAAAAAGCTATTTAAAACAAGTTAGTGGATTAGCCATCCTTGCAGTTTGAGCTACGTTTGGTCAAGCAGAAGTCAGTGACTGAAGCAAAGGTAGCTCACTGAGTTCGTGCCCCATCCAAACAGTTTTAATAGTTTTCAAGTGTTTGTTTGTTTAGGAGTATGCTTCTTTTTAAGGGGGGAAGAACATATATACATAAATGTGTATGTATGAACATATATAGAGACTCCCGTGGGAGGGCTGCTCTGGGCGCTGCTGCTCTGGCTGTCTGTGAAGCACCAGCACCACCACGAGGCAGCAAGAGTTGTTAACACCAGAACAGGAAAGAGCTCCCTATGGAAGCAAAAGGGAAATATACGGAGGCTGGATATATTTCAGTGTATAGATACAAAACCAATTAGGTAACTCCGCTTTAAAAGACAATTGACAAATGTTTTTGGTTTTGCATTCATGACTGTTAGCATATTCCTGATCCCAAGCTGTACAAGAACACAATTTATGGAAAAAAAATAGAAAAAAATCAAGCAATGATCTAATTCCAATGAGCTTACTTCCAGTTCTGAGGTAGTGGAAGACAGTTAAAATACATCCTTACAGTTTATTACCCTTCTACAGGGGCATCTCAGTCTGCCTTCTTAAGGTAACACTCTCCAGCAAAAGTTAATTCTTTACTCAATTTTAATTTTAACTTGTTTTTCCAGTTTTCTGCAAGCAGACTCCTATTTTGCGATGGGGAGTCCTAAGAAAGGGGTCACTTGCAATCTGTGTTGTCAAGCATCTCCCATCCCCTTTGACAGTTTAACTAACATTAGACAAGTGGCAGGTAAAGTCACTACAGTCTCTGAGATACCAGCAGGAAAGACACACACACACAAAACAAGAAGAAAAAAGAAACAGAAGTGTAAAGATAATTCAAATCAGACAGTACTAGACAAGCTCACCTGATCTGAATAAAAAATAACCTGCCTGAAAGCTGTTGGGGAAAACTGAGGACAAAGGTTTTTCTGAAGAATTAACTGTTTTCAGACTAGTGCTTACTTTCTTAGTGCTGTCGAGTACAGCTGATCTTGTATTCAAAGTGTGAGGCACATCAACTTGAAGAAATAAAAACAAACTATATTTTTGGATACATCAGAGCTTTGAATTGGTATTTCAAGATACGGGTTCTTTCTTCAGTATCTTAAATACAGTCTTATATGCAAGCCTCTAAAAAGAGCATTAAGAATTACAATATGCAGTTAATGGAACAGCGTTACGTATACAGTGTTGACAAAGATTATACTCCCCTTCTAGACGTAATTACTTATTTTTCAGTTTTGGTAAGTAAAAAGCTATGTAAAAAGTGATTCTGTGATCTAAGTGGCGCTGAGGAAAAGCAAAAACAGCCAAATTCATCTTTGATTTGCTTTATTAGGTCAACAGCTAACACAGCATTAACAAGGCTCAATACACTGCTCATCATGAAAGAAACATAGTCAATTTTAGTACTTCTGTAACTACTGCTGCTTAAGAGACACAAAGAATCCTCATATTCTCAGAGCAGGGCATTTGTTATCTTGAGCCTTGTCTAAATCACAGCACAATCAGAATGTTCTGAACAGTTGGTTAGGAAGGTAGCCAAGATGCAAGAAAGAAGTCTGAGCTTCCTTTTCAAGGGCGGCCAACTCTTGAACCGTAGGTGCCAAGATATCCACGTGGCCCTTGTAGAGCCCACCTGCCAAAATAGACCACAGTTAAATACCACACTCAACATCATTTGTCAGCAGAACTTATGCTCAACCACAGTCATTCAGAATATTAAGAGTAACTTTGCTAACTTAATGAAATATGTACAAATACACACACATACACTTTGGCCAGTTGCAACCCACAAACTCTAAGAGAGAAAGACAGTGTGATAGACAGAGAAAAGAGTTTATCCATGAAACTGTAGCAATATAAAACAAACACCTGGGAAAGCAAAGAGAACATAACAAGTAACTCAAGAGTACTTTATTGCTTACCACCCAGAGCTCTTTTTTGCCCATAAGTAACTTTCCCATCAAAATCATCCACTGGTACTTTAATGTCTGGTTCAACTTGGGCAATAGTGCAGTTTAAGTGCTCTTCGATCTCCCCTAGCAACTAAATATAAATAAATACATAAAGTTAAGTACTTTGTGGTCCCAGGACATCACTTATCACACAACTTCCCAATCATTAAATACATTCAATACATTCAATAGTTAAATACATTCAATAGTTGAAACAGTTTGAAGACCAAATTGGTTTGTGTATAAAGAAACTTAAGACTAGTATTTTTATGCTCAAGCCAACTATACAAGTTTGCTTCCAATCGCAGTATGTTTCTACTCTGACCAGTCAAAATCTTTCACTCTGTGAAATACTATATTTACATGGTGCTTTATAAAAAAGAAAGTCTGAGCTCATGTTTACTGTAGACATTACTCATCCTTATTAAACATGGTAAGAAAGTGCTGTGAATTTAAGAAGCATTCATATACACCTCAGTGAAAGTGAACTTAGAAGTTCAACTTTTACTATCGCCTAACCTGTAAAGTCAGTGATAGCTTCGACGAGCCCATTTAAACAAAAATGGTTAAATAACATCCTACATATAACACAGCAGCATAGCATTTCTTTTGAAAGGCCATAAGGAAGCTGAAAATAAAACTCCAAGAAGAGATAGGACATCAGCTATAAATTTGTTTCTAGTCAGAATTACAATGTTACTACAAACCTAGACAGTTACTATGCCCATACAGTCTCTTAGAGAAATTAGAAAATTCTGATCAAGTGAAAAGCTAACCTGCATCTCATTGTACCAAATGGTACATCCGCCTTCTTCCTTCAGTCTAGTATTGTAGCATCCTTTTCCACGGCTACTGCATACATGATACCAAACCTAGAAAGAAAAATATATTTTTTTACACTTTATGAAATAGATTAGTACATTCATTTTTATTGTATCATGAGCAGGAAGCTACATTTCTATTTAAAGTACCTATCAGTTAGGAAAACAAAAGTAGTTTTCCAATGCAGGATAGCCAAATATAATTTTCAGCTGTGTTTGTTTAGAACTTAGATCCTCTCAGTTCAATTTTATCCAAAGTTTCTGCTTTGGAATGAAATTACCTTTTCTTTTTCTTTTGCCACGAGGGAGATTGCCAGACCCATCCTGAGAGATTTGGGAGGGTTGGTAGAGAAGGGGAAAAAAAAGTGCATTTCAATAATTACTTCTGAGCATTATAAAATAAGGTAAAACATGGTGACTGCGCTAAACAGAGACATACCTTTCAGCTCTGCCTACTCTCCCAATTCGATGAACATAGTTCTGCTTTTCATCAGGGAGTGTGACATTGATAACTGCATAAAACACACAGAATGCAGAGAGAAAAATAGTTTTACTCTGGTTTTGTGTGAGGTAAGGTCATAGAGCACACAGATGATTTTGACTGCTGCAGACTTTCCTCTTAGACATCTCTACATACAAACAAAATTTGGACTTTTCTGTTTAATGCAGCAACTACAAGTGTCATTATTTGAGTTAGAAGAATCCCTATAACCCAGAATGTGCTTAGTTAAGTGCTTAATAGCTTTATTTTAAGAAAAAAGGATTGTAAATATAAGCTATACTTATACTTGTTTTAAGTAGCTGATGGGCCTAAAAGCCCATCTAGTGATTTTGCTCAACTCTTCAATTAGTTTAAAATTTATGCCTTACCATATGGAACACCATGAATATCGATTCCTCTAGCAGCAACATCCGTGCAGATTAAGAAACGGACATCTCCTCTCTACGAAAGCAGAGTCATAATTGTGATACATAAATTAAACCAAATCAAGCAATGAAACATTTATTTTTTTCCTAAAGTTGAGTATAAATCAAAAAACACACAGACAAAACTTTTAAACTAATGTTTGATTTTTTTTTGGCTACTCAAGACCCAAGAAGTTTGAAAAACAGGGTAAAGTATTACAGAGTTTAAATTTATATTTAAACAAAAATCTTGTCTATCTTATTTATCAAAATCCTTTAAGGTTACAATAGCTGACAGCATTTCACTTACAGACACACAATCTCACACAATATTAGAAAATGAGAAGTCATTGTGAACATACTACTAATGCAATTTAGAATGTGTGATCTCACACTGAAGGACTGGCAACACACATTAACATCTGATATCAGGTATTGCGAAATGAGGTGGGAGGAAAAAAAAAAAAAAAGCTTTAAAAAGCTTCCTGTGTCACCTTAAACCTTTCCAAGTTTTGCTTTCTTTCTTGAGGCTTTCTGTCACCATGCAGACAGACACATGAGAACTGATGTCCCTTCCTATCAGGGCCTGAAAGAAGTTGCTATGCATTAGTATCACATATCATAGCACCACAAAGAGCTACAAAAAAAATATGTCGTAGACAAAACAGTCTTGATTAAGGAATCTCTGCTTATTATGAATTAAACTTAATTGCAATTCAGATCCTGGAATACTTTAGATACTGGGTTTCCCCTGATATATGTTCTTTTTAGGTGTCCTTGCATATTTCCTCCTGGACTTAGTCTCCAGCAGCCACCACCCAAGTCTTACATTTGAGCAGAAGTGGTGGCCCATGTTCCTCCAATTGTGAGGTTTGGGAATAAGATGGGTGGCTTTCATCCATTCCATGGCTGGCTGGAATGGCCTGTGACCTGCCCAGGGAAGTTCAGTCTCCTCCAACAGGGAGCAGCTCTGCAGCCCTCTGCCCCTTACGCCCAACACAGTAAGTGTGTCATTAACTTCAGTACAATGATATTCAGACATCATATTAAAAAATCATCTCCATCACAGAAGGCTTTAAAATAAACACAGAAGGCAAGCAGAATCAGGCCTTATTAAAAACATACCTCCGCCTTGCTGGATGAAGTATTGCTCCATATTATCACAATCTATTTTAGTCCTACAGAAAATAATGGCTTGGTCCATCTTGTGTTCTTTGATTGCCCGAACAGTGTACTCTCCTTTCAGAATTTTAATGGCTTCAGACCACATTTCTAAATGAAATAAAGAAAATTTCACTCAAATTGTTTAAAAATATGAACAGTCTTTGCATAGGATGCATTTTAGAGATTCTCCAGCCTCTCAATGGACACTTACTAGCAGAGCAGATAAGCTAGATTTCATTTATTTACTGTTGGTCTCCTCCAAACAAATCCCTATTCCAAGCTAATGCTCTACAGAAAAAAAGCAAACTACTCAGTAGTTTCAATTTATTTATACAGCTCAAAATTTTTGTTTATACAACTGAAGATGAGTTCTAGTCTTTCCCCTAAATACAGAAACACATTTCTCTTTTGCTACTAGATCACAACTGCAGGACTCCAGAAATAAGGATTTGCAGACACATGTCAAGAATTACACCTGCTATATTTCAGCTTTAATAGTATTGCAAAAGTTATTATCTTTGTATTATTTACCTGGAGTGTTAGCCCCAGGTCGTGTATTATCTTTTGCATGTACTTCATCAGTCTAGGGAAGAAAAATAAACAAACAAAAAAGTATTTCACATGTTAATAGTGGATATATAAATGCAAGAAAGTGAAGTTCTAGAATTCAAGGGGATTTAAGAAAAGCCAGTGATCCTAATTGTCCAAGGGTTGTGAGGACAAGAGACAGCTCTAAATCACGGAGAACGAAGCCTGAGATGAAATCTATTTGCATAAAGACCATCTATTTCTGGTGTGCTGCTAGAGACAAGCTTTCCTGCAGAAAGGTCTGTGTTAGAAGTTCCTTCCTCTGGAATAACCAGAAAAGAGAGAGACTTCAACTTTCATATGCTACACATAATTAGCTGTGAAATGACTTAGAAGTGCAGAACCACTGTTCTCCAGTACAGTCAGAACATTATTCCATCAAATTTTTCCCAAATCATGCTTGTGAGATTATGTTAGTCATAATCCTAATTTTATGATATAATCAATGTCACACCGTTAACTAATTTTGGTGGGACAAACCACTTCACATTGAGTTGTTTCAATAGATAGGGACTGACGTTAAATCTCTGCCAATTCAGAAGGATAAAATCACTATCACAGAAAGTAAACAGCGGTAGAGAAAGACAGAATTTAAATACTAATTAGAATTTAAATACTAAACATGCCTATAAGTTTTTCACTTCTAAGTTACTTACTCTTATGTGATTCTTGCCAAGCCTTTCCCAGAGTTTGTCAGCTTTTGGATTCACAGGCACAACTACATGGTGCACAGTTTCAGGGACTGAATCTTCTCCTTTCAAGTCAACCCAGGTAGGAAAATGCATGATCTTTTCAGAAAGTTTTTTGACATCAAAAGAATGCAGTGTTGCAGAGCACACAATCACCTGGGTAAAATACAAAACAAGATACTTCAGAATAAAAGTATTATCAAAGATAAATACCGCAGATCAGATTCTTCTGGTTTAAACAAACAAAACATGGAAGGAAACCACATGCTGATAAAAGAAGATCAACTTTAGAACATTAGAAATTAGGCTCTGTCACTACTTTTTCTAAATATCTGTGTATTTACATAATGCCAAAGGCTAAATACAAGGCTTTATATAAAGCATGGTAAAAATACCTCCAAAGCAATTACTCCAAAGCAATTACTGAACCCAATGAGAAGAAGTTCTTAGCTTGGCTTCATGTTATCTGTGGAAAGAGATGCTGTGTAATAGTCAACAACATGATACAATTGAAAGCAGTGAAGATCAAACAAGAACACACTTCATACCTGGAGTCTCTTTCCATCTGAAGTTATCTGAGGAATTTGACTGTGGATTCTGTTTATGAAGTCTGAGTAACCTTGGAGAAGGAGGCCATCCTGGAGGGAAATATTTATTGAAATAAAACAAAACTGCAATGCTTATTTGTCACTTGTCAATCTATGCCTCTGAGTAACAGAACACATTTGTAGTTTTAGAAGTTCTCTCACCTAATTAGCTGGACAAGTTAATGTCTGGCTTATTAATACTATGAGAATAAGCCTGAAGTATTTTCATGTACAGCTGCTGTGCATCCCAAGAAATTGAACACGTAGCTTGAGCAGCTTCTAGCTAATAAATTATTCCCCTCAACCTCTATCCAGACAAGCTTTCTTCCTTGGCAAATATTTAATGGTAGTAAGATCAGAGAAAGTAGCAGTGCTACAGATCAGTGATGTTTCACTGAATGTTTTCAGAAAGTAATATATTGCATTTCAAACACAAAACAAAACACAAACTCTCAGAACAACACTACACATCACTTAGTTCTCTACGTACAGCTTCATCCAGGACCAGGAATCTGACTTGAGACAGGTTCAGCTTTCCTGTTGAAACCAGGTCATCCAGTCTTCCAGGGGTTCCCACAACTATGTCTACCTACAAAATACAATAGAATACTAATTGGTCACATAATTAAGCAGAAGGCATTACCAGCTTTATCTAAACTCAAAAGTGTCAGATACTTAATAGTGCAATGCCCTACCTTTTCTTTATTACAATTTCATAGAAATCTAGAGTAATTAAAATGGAAAAGAAATTTTGAAGTCTAGTTCCCACTTCCACTCAAAGCTGACACAACTTTACTGCTTGAGAGTACTAAAGATATTGCTTAGTCAAGTATAGACTGTCTTGAAGGATGGAGATTCCACAACCCTTCTGAGTTTTCTGCCTCTGTTTCCATTCTATTCCATTACTTGAGTCTGCCCCAGGCTAGAATATTTTGGGAAATTCCATCTCTGTCACCAGGCCCACAGAAAGCCGTTTAGCTGTTTCAGAAAGTGAAGTTAAATGAAAATTAACTTTTTTTCCCCCCTCTAAAGATATCGAGTTAGCTCGAACTCCAAACTAATACATGATATGAACAGAAATGCAACTTACTCCTTGTTCCAGCACAGAGAGTTGATCTCTTGCAGCAACACCACCTATAATCAGCAGCTCCCTAAAATTGAAGTTACAATTGATATTTACTCAAAGTCAGTGAACTTCAAAATATACAGGAGAGACATTAAACCTTTGACTAAGAATTCATTCTGCCACTAATACTAATAATTCTACTCTCTATTCTCTCATACAATTCTAATGAAAGGACCTTGCAAACTAAATAATTAAGCAGCTCCAAATTTTAAGCTTTAGAAACAGTCAAAAAGGAAAAAGCTTCAGACCAAAGCAATCTGTAGAAAACTGGTTTTGTAAGTGCACCTTCATGTGCTTTTCTTTGTGAATAAATAAGCTTGCCAAAATATACCCCTTCAATAATCTGACAAAATAGACTTATCATGTCATAATATAGTAGCCTGGAGAACAAAGAAAGAAAAAAATCAAACAAAAGCCCCTCCACTAAGTCTCCCAACTGTTTAGGGTGTTACAGTAGCAGGAAAGTTAGAGAGTTTGCAGCAGATACTACGGAGGTTATACAAATGTCACTGCAGATTAAAATTCACTTATCTACTAAGTGTGAACCTCCGAAAGTCCGGTCCTCATGAACTGTGCTATAAATACAGTACTACATAACACATGATATTAAATCATTGTTACCTTAACTTGGGATTATCAACATATTTTTTGAATTGCTTCACATTGTTTAGAGTTTGCTCTGCCAGCTCTCTTGATGGTTCTACAATCAATGCTTTTGGAGCATTTGGAAGGTTCTGTGTTTGAACCACTTGTGCATTTCCTAAAGGAGAAAAAACACATTGAAACAAAAAAACACCCCACACATTAAAACAAACTATGTTACTATCCTGTGATTTGTGGAATTGTGCCTGGGACCAAACTTTGATTTTCTAACAACCTAAAGCCTCACAATCTGAAAAAAACACCACTTCTTAAAAGGGCAATTTTATGGCTCACTTGGTTAAATAGTCTCATATTAGCATGAAAAGTTGGAAAGTGTTCTGTGAACTTGGCCATGATAATGAGTATACTGTACAATTTATATGGTTAAAGAAAAAAAAACTTGAAAGTGGACACCCCTGAGTAATTCTGAAAATAATTTAGAAGGAATTTGAATTTAGAAATATATCAGATAGTTTAATATGAAGAAATTCCAAACATGTTTTAAAAGTTGCACTTGTTTTACTATTGCCAAGATCATTACCTGAAATAACAATAATGAAGCAATTGATTCAAAAAAAAATTAAGAAGAAACTTCTAAATCAGAATATAAAGGCATCAAAAATGCAAGGATCTACATTACCTGCATGTTGAGATTTTACAACACTACCATCAGGAGCTTTGCAAAGTGCAACATAGCCATCTTTTGGTGGAAACTTGAAGTCTTCTTCACCAAAATTGAATTTCAATTCAGCATTCTAGATTGTAACAAAGGAAAAGTCACATAGAGGGGTGCCAAAGACCACAAAATGGGAAATAATTCCAAAATAATTTACCCATGAGAAAATTCTAGATTAAGGATGCCCAGAAAAATGCAGTCTTCCTACACCAAAGAGGTCTAAAACCTGCCAGACAATTTTACTTGTTTCCAGCTCTAAAATTTTCTTTTATATATCAAAATATTCAAATATTTACAGATAGATAAAAACCTCTTTCAAACACCTATGTTTTATTTGCATTCAGTGACTAGACACAACTTTAAATAAGTACTAACAAAAAAGCACATTTGCCACTGACCACCAGGAATTCTATTCAACCTTTTTTTATTCAGCATAGCATTACTACAGAGAGACTGCAAGTCTAGAAAGACTTGAACACCCCACCTGTTAGGTTTGAGACAATAGATCTGAAGCAGGCTGAAGCAATAGATTAGTAAAAACTTGGACATTTTTAGTTATTTGCTTCTATCTGTTGAGTCTTTCCATAACAAAATTTATCACAGACAAACATTAGCTGGGATAGCTAGTTCCTACAAGCACTAATTTACATTTGTGTTCAAGATGAAATAATTCAAATTGAATTTAAACAGTCAACATTTAACCAGAGTAGAACTCTTCAAATAGTGACCACTTCAGCTGCAGATCACTGGCAGACAGAAGGAAGCAGTCACAAGAGGTAACTGTGGCAGTTATGCAAGTTTCATGTAGAACTGCACGAAAACCTGGACCAATTTTTATGGTTTCATGCAGCTGTGACATTCCCAAGTTACCTTCAGTACACAAGCAGCAAAGAGTGCTTGGTTCCGTATGTGCGGCGGGATTTCAAATGCAAGGCCAAGGTCTTTCCCTGAAAATAAGGTATGTTCAGTCAGAACTCATAGCCTATACAAGCATCCAATTAAAATTTCATAAAGAAAGAGAAGACAACTTACCATTTTTGGAAAATTTTACTTGTCCTTTATCTAGGTCTAGATAACATCCAATGGTATCATGCATAGTAAATTCCTACAATGAAAAGCATATTGAGAAGATAGCAGGTTTTACAATACCACATTAAAGAGCAGTGCTTTAAAACTTCAGTTTTCTTACTTCTCTCTACTAACTTTCTATCTCGAAGTCACTTTTTTTTCATCCCAACAATACAGCTTTTAACAGTGTTTTTTTTAATTCAACTGCAACTTCTCAGGAAAATGTCAAATTTACTTCACATATTTAAAAACATACTGCTGCTTTAAATTTAGTTTAAAATGAAGCACTTTAACAATGAAAAATGTAAGTAATTTACCTGGAAGAATTCTTCATTATTGAGAAGTGAATGAATCATATATTTACTATCCAATTTAAAACCAATTTACATCGAACACCTAATAGTAGCATTTTTTGATTATTTAGAAAGATTAACTCGAGGAAGATACTTGAAGAAGATATCTATGTTATGCATATACATACTTTACATAAAGATCTTGGGACTTATTCCTTGTGAAGGTCTTTAAAGTCTGTATACTATGAAGCACTTCTAATTAAAGAGCTCATAACTCACTATTATAAGAAAAGTTCTAAGTACTATATTAACAATTCATTAAAACTCAAAAATACTTAAGTTTCTGGAGCGTTATTCGGATTTCTGTAAGTTATGATCAAGTTTCTATAAATTCTTAGAGTGGCACACAGTACAAAAGCCAAGTCAGATTTTCCTGATGCACTTTTGAGAAGCAATATGTTGAGATAACGTTTTTAAAAACAAATCAAACCAAAAGGCAAGGAGAGCCTGCCCAACCACATCTTATTAGCACCTAACCCTGTATTTTGACATGTTAAAGAGTACTTGTCTTGTTCTCTCCTAGTGAATAGTGTGTTGTCCTTACTACGACATTTACTGAGATATATGGATGGGCTGGATATATATGGATATATGGATTTTAAGACTTATTTCAGTCTTAAGATAGAATGAGAAGTAAATGATAGTTAAGATAATGGAACATCTAATACTTAATATACAGAAAGGCTTTATCTTTTAAATGAAGGCTATTTGTCTAGCTACAATCATAGACTTGAAAATGATGTTTTGATGTTTTTGTTACCTTTTTAAAAAGTTGTTCAGCATTTAGTTATATTTTTGTTTAAAGAAGTTCCGTGAAAAAGATGAGTATCTTAGAAAACACATTTCACTGCCTTGATACACATGCAAAGCTTTTACATACATGCAATACAAATAATGAAGAATAATGAAGAATAGCAAGGAAGACTATATCAACGAGCAACTCACCTCACCATAGCTGTCAAATTGCTTGTTGTGAGACTTCTTGCCCGTCCCGCCAAAGCCAAAGCCAAACTTATCAGTGCCTGAAGACAAGACAACCTTTTACTGCTGGGCTGATGAGTTATATTCCCTATCTCCCACTTCATCCATTATTATTTATACTGCTAACTCAGATCTCCAATGCTACAGCACAGAAATAATATGCTGTACCAACCAAATACTTATAGCTTTGACATATCCTAAAATATTTTTTTGCTTTAGTATGTTAACTGATTTTACTGGTGTCCAATAATCTTCAATACAAGAGTAAACAAAAGAAAGGAAATTACAGGAGTTAACAAAAAAAAAATACACTTAGCATTTTTTTTCATTCCAGAAAGATAGAGCTTGTATTAACAAAGAAAAAAGTCTTAAACACCCTGGTATTGCTATTTTTCCCAAATAGTTAATTCTCTGCAAGACTAGAACAGGCTTTCAGCCACTTTTCAAATTGTCATTGGAATCCAGTAGGTCTATCTTTCCATGAGAAAACTCACCCAAGTCTAGTGAAGCCTGCATAGTTGACCATCCAACTCTGCACAAGCCTTGGTCATGACAAGAAACTTCATAGTAGTATTTTCCTTTAAAGGGCAAAGAGAGGATCTTAAAACCTGAATTCCAATATGGTTCAGTTTGGCAGCTTCCAAGCTCATGCAAGTCCAGCATTCCTACTCATCACTGTTCAATGTCAAATCCCGACTGCGTTAGTGTTAAAAAAAATCTTATAGATACCTATGCAGGTAGAGAAAATTAACAGAAAATAGCAGATCAAATGTAAAAAGTACGTGTTGAGAGGTGCTGTGCGAAAGTTTTCCAAGAAATGCTCGGCTACTAAGCAAGCATGGGCTCTCTTAAATCCACGAGAACTGATAAACTTTATACAAGAGTTTGCACCATCATCATGCACTAGTCTGAAAAATTGGTTTTGTACCTTGAGTCATATCCAAGTAGGTTGGCAATTATATATAGATAAAGACTATGGGATTACATACACAGTGAGTGAAAATAGAGACTCTGAAGAGCTACCTGAATCATCTACATGTCAGTATCAGCTTCTGAATAAACAGTTGGTCTGCCAACTGTTGTTCACAACAGGTGATCTGTGCACTTGTGTGTCTGTGTGAAATATGTGAGAAAATAATTGAATGCACTGTGTGAATAGTTATCTGCTATTGGAAACACCTCCTTAGTCAACAAAAAGCCTTCTAATGAATGCTGGTTGTGATCTGGGGCTCCTGTGGTTCCCCCTTTACTGGGAAAAAGGAGATTCACAGCATATGGAGCCTGAAACATGTACAAAATTCTCCTTCCAAAGTCTGCTGCTGGCAGTGAATTCAGTAACAGCACACTTGCTCAGATGAATAGCAAGTGTTAAATGAAACTATCTACATTAACAATAGGTGGCAAATGGATATTTTAGCTTCCAAAACACATAATTTAATATCTACCTTTAGTCACGCCTCTCGTTGCTCTGCATCCGTGCCATTCTTTTATCTCTCTGCTCTGGCAACACAGACCGTCGGACCCAATTGCTGAAGATGACAAGGCAGGTTCAGAGAAAGAAAAAGCTTCCCTACTCTAAGTAGCATTTGTGTATGTATGTCTTGTGTATTTGCCTTTATGTAACCTGTGAACATAGGTGGGCAATCTTATTTAACAGCTAGCCCTCTGCTATTTGAAGTAGTAAAAATATCTGTGGGCCTATTTGGACAAACAGTATTTTACACCTCAGCTGCTGGCAGGGATGCATCTGCACTTTCTGGAGTGCTTCCGTGGAAAGCCTGACTAGCAGACAGAAGAAAAACCATTAAGATAAACAGGTTTTATAAGAGCACTAAGTGTAACATGCAGAGAATGGATTACACCAGAGACAAGTGCATATTCATGGCCTCAAGAAGACCGAGATATCAATATTTCACAGAATCTTCAATGTTGGAAGGGACCTCTAGAGATCATCTGGTCCAACCTTCCCGCTCCAGCAGGTGGCACAGGGCGGCATCCAGGCGGGTTTTGAAGACCTCCAGAGAAGGAGACTCCACAACCTCCCTGGGCAGCCTGTTCCACTGCTCTGTCACCCTCACTGGAAAGAAGTTCCCCCTCACCTGCAGATGGAACCTCCTGTGCTTCAGCTTGCACCCATTACCCCTTGTCCTGTCACTGGCCACCACTGAAAAAAGCTTGCCCCCCTCTTCCTTACAATCTCCCTTCATTAACATGTATTCTCCCTTCATTCTCCCTTCATTAACATGTACTTATACATGTTAATAAGATAATACTAGGGACTAGCAGGGATTCAAAAGATTCAAGTGCAGTTAAAAACAAACAGAGGAACAAACACCAGAAAAAACATGTGTTGAGCCCTACCAAACGGGCTAAAACCAAACTATTCCCACTCGTAAATTCTCCATAATGGGAAATTGCAGCTTGTAAATTTTCCCCAGGGAAGGGTGTAGGGGCAGGAATTAAACATCTAAGTTCTTTCAATTTATATATTAAACAATTTCAGATGTATGGTAAACTGTTAAAGCAGTGTTAGTCTAACTCACCAAACGCTGATCCTCTATCATATGGGTTCATTTGCCATTTATTGAGCACTATGTTAGAGAAAAAGAAAAAAGTAAAACAAATAAATAAATAAATAAATTTAAATCAACATGATATACCTGGGAAGTCAAGTTAAAAAACGCACAGTGGCCGTGGACTAACAAGATTAACATTATGGCATGACAGCCTTATTCCAATAAAATTCATACCATGAAGTAAAAGTGAAGGCCAATACATTGAAGACACAATGATACATGAATACAAAAATATTATATACTCAGATTACTAAAAAAAGCAACTTAAAACAATTAAGACACTTAAAAGATAGGCTGAAGTTTTACAAGATCATGGCCAATATCATCATGATCATTAGTCAACAATATGTTTTGGTGAAGGCAAGGGCTTCCACAAGCTGAGATTTTTTTTTTTTTTTTTTAAAGGGAGGGAGATGTTACAATCAATTCTTATCAACAGGCTAAGTGGTTAAGTTCTGTTAAACCACTTGCCAATTCAATTCAACTTCTACTATCAAACATGGTATCAAGCAAGATTTCATTATTCAGCTTGCAAAGTCTAGACAGGTGCCAAAGGAACATAACAGTTTAATTCAGCACAGCAGAATTGAAAGACAGTGCACAGAATTATTCAGCCCTAGAAAATCATTCTGCACCTAGAATAACTCCAGTTTATATAACAGGTCTGAGCCAATTTAGCTGCTATGAGCAACTTACGACTTAGCCAATCCAGCAACTGGAAGGTTTTATTTATTTCTTATTTACTTTTTAAGCTGGACACTGTTACCACTTCACATCTTGCAAGGCACTAAACTAGCAAGGCTTTCAAAAAGAATGCTGAAGAGCAGAGTGTGGATCAATCGGCCCTAAGCTAAAGACAACAGCAGTGGTAAAAGCACTGCTGGCCAAATACATCCCAATTATTTCCCATGACTCTACTAGTACATTTATACTCAGAATTTCCTATCATCTTGTGTACTTACATCATCTTCCTTACACTCACAAAAACACAAAAAGAAAAAAAAAATCTCTTTTGCCATTAAATATGATTTTGTTTAGCTTTACTTTGGTAGTGAGGCTGTTTGGAGTGTGTGGATTTGCGATATTACTCAGGAGAGTCAAAGATGAAAACTTACCTCCTCCACCAGTCTTAATAGTTGCTTTCCCTTTCTTTCCTTCCATCTGATCCTTCAATGTTTCATAAACAATCTGGATAACTGGAATGCTAAAAGCCTGAAACACAAATTTTATTTTGCTTCATACACAATAAGTAATGAGTAGGAATAAATAAATATAGAGCCCAGTTTTCAGCTGCAATATATAGATATATGGTGGTTAGAAATACTTCAAAATTAGCCTAGATATGTTTGTAAACATCAACAGTACTACTTAAACACTCATCTCATACACATTCTCTCTATACCTACAAGTACACAAAATAAAACAAAACCAAAACACTTCACTCACAGAACTTCTCACAGATAGGCTTCTATTTTCTACTACATTAGATTTAAATTTGATTACTTACACCAGTTTTTCCACTACCCGTTTCTGCAGCCTGTAGGAAAAAAATAAGAGTTTATAAGTTAGAGCTTATTCTGTAATGACTGTTCTACAGTTTGCTTATAAAGTATAAACTAAATTCATTTTGGTCATAGAGTAATGCAGAAAATCTTGATATACAACAGTGTAATTTCTTCACATGTAAACTGGATAGGAAACAGAAAAGATATGGAAGACAGAAGCTCTCAGATAGCACTAGGGGAAAACAAATCTATGGCTGATTGTAGTAGGAGGTATTTTGATTACAGTGAAGAATGGACAAATCTGTAGAAGGAATGCAGGGCAAGGAACACTGATCAGTGAAGCCTTTTTTGAGATAAACAACAAAAAAAAAGAAATTACATTAACTCAGATAGCTCTCCTTCACAAGGCATTGTCTGTGAAGTAGTTCAACGAAAGAATAAAAAGAGCCAATTCAATCTGCAAAACCACTGTGTTTTCATAAAATGAGTCAATAAAAATAATTTGTAAAAAACTACACAAGTTGCAAGGTACCAAGTCCTGAAGCACACAGGAACTGGTGGTTGTATGTGAAGAAGATACTTTTTAACTCTAACTAAAAAAGAACAGATCAGCTAGTCTAAATGCAGAACATTCTGGAAAGGAGGATTTGACTTAATTCAAAAAGAAAGGTTTTCTTGAAAAGGGGCTATGTAGCACACGTACCATAAGTACATCACCGCCTCCTAGAATCAGTGGGATAGACTCTGCTTGAATATCTGTGGGGAGACTATAGGAAGAACATTAACACAAATGCAAGTGTGAAGATAAAAGCATTTTCCCTTTTATATAAATGTGCAAAAACTGCTTAAATGTATCAGGCATCTGCAAGAGGCCAACTAGAAGGTGTGAGTTACTCTTCCTGACTGGCAGGTTAAGAAGCAAAAAACAATCAACAAAAAAAAAACAAACAAAAAAAGCCAAAATCTGTATGGAAATTTTGGCATAGCAGGTGTATCTTGTCAGAAATTGACTAGTGGATACAGCAGATTCACTTGCATTCTGTTAAGACAGCTACATCTCCCATATCACCAAGTCGGTAAAAAAAAAAAAAAAAGAAACAGATGCTGGTTTATTTCCAACTTTCCTTTCTGCCAGTGTAATTAACATTTAAAGCTACTTATAATTTACAAGATTTTAATTCAAAATTGAAAAAGTCAAGCTGATTGAATGTAAGCAGCACTTAGAAACAATCTCAGATAATTAATGCTTCTCATGTGAAAAGGAGTTGCATACAAACAGTTGCCCATACAAACAACATTCCAAACTCCAAGATAAGCCTTAAACTAAAATGTTTAAGCAAACAAGTAGCTAGTAAAAGAGACAAGTAATTGCATATTAGTAAATAACTTTCGCAGCAGGATAACACACTTTAGCATCAACCTTGCAGAACACAAACATGCAGATTACAGTTTGGAAAATAATTAGCAGACTTGCATCTATTATTTGACAAAATATATTCTAATAATTCCTCAATTGGCAAGTCAGAAGCATGAAGGCTTTTATCAAATGAATGACACTGAAAAGCAATCTGTCATACTTCCTTCATCAAAGCTTAAGTGCACTGCCAGCCTCCCAAGTTATGTTCTTCCACCATTCACATCAAAGAAACACAGGAGACATAATAACAGTTAAAGGAAAACATGTGTCTGTGCTCATGGCACTGAGGGATTGCAAATATTTCAGAACACAAATGATAGCCCTCTGAGAGAGGAAACTGAAATTTTGCCAGACTCAGAGATCTAAATCTGCCAACTTACAGCCAGTCCATCTCCTCCACTGCTTGAGCTATTTCCGGCATAACACCCATTTCTGTAAGGCAAGAAGAAAGGAGGAGAGGGGAAGAAAAAAATATCCATCAAACAGTTATCTCAAAGCAGACCTGAGATAATTCATAATTGTGGATGAATTTTCCAGCTACTGCCAAAAATAAAACAGCACAATTTCCATCAATATGATGCCCTAACTTCTCTGTAAAACTCAAAACACTCAAGAAACACGTTTAACCTCCTCTCGTACACATATGCATTTTTGATAGCGGCCCTCAGTTTTAATTACCACGGAAAGAATCACATATACATGGCAGCAGGCAGTATAGGGTGAGCAAAGCACAGCAGAGGCTGATATCATGGAAAAACAAACACAGCAGGAACCGAGGGTGACTTTTAGGGTCAGGTCAGGTATTTCAGGTTTGCACATCATAGCTGCTGCGCTCCCCAATATCCACAGCCATTGTCACCGAGTCTACCGTCCCGAGCTAGACAGAAGAGACCAACCCGAACTTCTAAGCAGTGCTATTTCGCAAGTGCACAGAGGCCCTGTAACCACCAAACCCGTGCTGGAAACCATTAGTGAGGTCTCCTGAGCGCCAGGAGGAGCCGCTGCCTCCCGCAGGCCCCGCTGCCTCCCGCCTGCTGCGTGGCACCTCCTGCGCCCGCACTGGGCCCTGACAGCGCCCGCACATCCACAGCAGGGACCCCGGCGCCCGCCCCGCGGCGCCGGCCGCACCGGAGGACGAGAGGGGCTCCCGGGGCCGCTTGGCGGCCGCACCAGCCCCGGCCCCGCGTACCCGAAAACGCCGCCATCTTCGCAGCACGGCAGCGGCACCGAGCCCTCAGCCGCAGTGCGCAGGCGCAGCCGCAGTGCCCCCTCCTCAGCGCGCCGGGTGCGCGCGGGCCGCGCCAGCGGTTCCGCCGTCCGTCCTGCCGCGAGGCGGGTCACGTGTTCGGTGGAGGCGCTGGGAATGGGAATGGGTGCGCACATGGATGTAATAGTGACGAGTCAGCCCTAGGAGTATATACGTAGCCATACATGCCTTGGCACTTCTTATGTTTTTATGTCTCTGTTCTGCACTTAGTTTTTATTATTTGGTCATAACTTGTAGCAAAGTTAAAGGCATCCTTTGGAATGTTAAAGAAGTAAAGTTATGGTTGGAATATTGTTCATGGAATATGGAGGGAAGTTATGGATTATGGATGGAAAAATGCATCATCTGCACTTACACTTTATCTATGATTAATGTCTGCTTTGTAGTAACTAAGTGGAAGGGAAAGCCTGGGATATACACAGCCGTTGCCTATTATCTTCAATTCAGGAACAAAACAACAAAAATGTCAATGGCTTTTGTTACTACGGAACAACAAAAGGGTTATTTGCTACTTCAGTCAATCCTCATTTTGTTTGCTTTGTGTAAGTGATGAATTAAATAACTTATTTTTTAGACTCGCACACAAACGCCGCAGCCTCAGCCACGCACACCGGTATCTGGGCCGACCTACGACCACCACTCAGGGCTACTTGCTGCCCTGGAATCCCAAGGGCTGTTTACTGCAGATCTCACCTTTTTCCTGAGATCTGCAAACACAATTTAATGATACGTGTTCCTGCCTTTTAAGTTGCCCTGTCAAACAGTTGCACAGTTCAAATGTGATTAACTAGGCGGACAGAAATCTCCTTTTTTTCTTCTTCTTTTTTTTTTTTTTTCCTCCTTACAGTCATTTCTTCCTCAGATATTTCCCGAGTTGCACAGTTGCACATTTCCTTAGTTTTAGCTTAGTTTATTTTTTTTTAATCAGAATCTCATTCCGGACGGCACAGCCGCTTGCCGAACTGGGAGGTTAACTGGGGTGGCAGAAATCGAGATACCGGCGCCACAGCAGGAATTTTCTGTCGTTTTGGGGATCTTCCCGCTCCCCGTCCCAGCCTTTCCCTGAGTTCAGGGGTGTCCCGCGCATGCGCGCGCGCAGCGCCGCCGCCTCCGCGGTTTGGCCCATGCCGGGCGCCGTCGGCGCTGCGGGGGGGTTGGGCCTGCGCGAACATGGCGGCCGCCGGGCAGCGCGGGGAAGCGGGTGTGGAGGTGGCGGCTGTGAGCGAGGAGGAGGATGGAGGCGGCGAGGAGGAGGAGAACATCCTGTACGACCTGCTCGTCAACACCGAGTGGCCGCCCGAGACCGAGGTGCAGGTGAGCGCTGCCTCGGCTGCTCCGCAGTGCGGGGAACCGCCACGTAGGCGAGTGGGACAGGACGAGACGGGACCGGGCGGGACGCGGGGAGAGAGAGAAAGAGAGAGAGGAGGAGGAGGATGGAGGGGAAGGAAAGTGGAGGGGAATGTGGGGACGATTTTGTCCGCTAGACTGTCTCATGAGAATGTCACCTGGTCGTAGCTCTATTTTGTGAGGGCTGAATAGGCTTCAGAGGGTGTGTGTGTATGTCTGTGAATCTATATGTACATGTGTGTATCTGTCTATGGCACACAAGTAGGTGACAAGGCTTTAGAGGCAGGAACATGTTCCTCCTCTGTTAGAAGGTCCTGCTGCTGTCCTGCCTTTCCATGAGTCAGTGCTAAAGATCAGGTGCTTGGGGCTGCACTGTCTTTTCCCAGCAGTGTGTTGAGTTAGTAGCCTCTGTTTCTATTAGTGACAACTTTAGCCATAGAAGATGTAAGGAAAATACTCTAGCTTGTTGTTGAATTGTCTTTCAAGCTCACTGCATTTATTAAAATGATTTTAGTTGGAAAATACATTGTGGAAGTACTTCTAACAGGTTGCATTTGAAAGGGGGACAAATTGCAAAGCTTCAGAGGCAAAAGAAGGCACTTAAAAGCCACTAATGAAAGTAGCTTTTTGTTTGGCAGAAAGACATCATGATATTTGATTTTTTTTGTGTCTTGAGTTTTAAATCCTCATTGCTGCCTAAATAAGCATTTAAAAAATAGCTGTAGTTTTGCCAAGTTGTTACATGTTGGGTTAGTCCTGTATGTGAGTAGATAGCTGCATCTATTTTTATTTAACTTAATTTTGAGATATGGTGTATACTGTTTTTCCCCCTCTTTTTAGTAACAGATGAAAGATTTGCATAGCTGGAGATGTCAGGAGGCCTTAGGAGTTAACGGCACGTGAGGCTGTAGGTCTATGACTGTGTGATAAGGAAGGTTTGCTGGCAAGTCCCTGAGGTTTTTGGAGTTGTGTGGCTGAAAGGAACTGACTAATCTGAGTTTTTTGTTCGGGCTGCTTCTCTTGGGGTGATCATCCAAGCACCCATGTGGGTACGGGACGGGCATCAGGATTGTGTCAGAAGAGGCAGAGGGAAATGAGACCTGACTTTGGCTACTGGTTTAAATGGATCCTGGAATCACAGCCTGAGGATCTGGTCTTACGCCAGCTACTGGAATTTCTAAGCTACGTGGAATTCTGCTTTCCAACTTGATCAAATGTTAGAGCCTATTTTAAACTCATCACTTCTTGCTTGCTATAGCTTCAAGATAATTACAATTTTAATGTTGGAATTAGAAAGATCTGGAAATGTTACATTTTATAGTTTGTAGGAGTTTTTTCTTTTGAGGACTGTCAGAGAACAAAGGACACTTCCAACATGCTCTAAGATTTTAGTGGAAAATTGATTTTACCCTAATATACGCAGCTAAAGAGCAATTTTGTCATTGCGATTGAGTGTCTGCTGTAAGATGTCTTAACAATAATATTCTTGAAGTGATTGTGCCTTTCCTCTTGGAACATCAGTCTCTAACTATGATTTATTTACTAGGTGCACTGTACAGGAAAAAATTGGTCACAAAAAAAAACCCCAAACAAATCAAATCTAATTTCTTATAGAACTGAATGGTTTGGAATAACTGAGGTGGCGAATTGCAGAAAGGGAGAACTTAAATTGATTGCTACACTAGGAAATCAAATTAAATCTCCACCTACGCAGTTTTGCAGAATACAAAACAAGGCCGAAGCTATATTCCCCACAGGTGTTTATTGCCATTGCATTATTTTTCTGGATCTCATTTGGAATGATTCAGTTTTGATTGCAGAACTGCTGAGCACTTCCAACTGTAATTACAACCACTGGAAGCTCCCCCTATGCTGTGTGTTTAACGTTCTGTTAAATTCAAAATTGTTAAAAATGGCATTTCTTAAGTTGGACCCCATATTGACTTTAATCTTAGTTCTTGCCAGTATTCTCATTTACATGTATTATGTTTCCTGGGAAATATTTTGTTTGGGGAAATGAGCAGGATTTTTTAAAGAGCACATACAGAGAGATGACAATGCTGGAGAAAAGGCTGGTGTGAAAATCAAGCATTCTGTACTCACGGCAGGGATGTGGTTGTAGATAACAAGGCTTCAGGAGTCCCAAAGTATATGTTGAGAATGGAAAGAAATAGTACTTAATCATTGCAGAGAGTGAATGAGGCCATGGTTTTCTGGCTAAGGTTCCAAGGGAAGACTTGTATAATCCTTTACAAATAAGGAAATAAAAGCAGATTGAACTTAACTGTTTTCTCCTGTGTACATATGCGGTCTGTATTCCTAGAAAGAATAATTCCTAGTTTATATTCCATAGAAAGAATACTTTACAGGAGGACATAGTCACAAGTCAATGGCTTTTATTATTACCAAAGACTAAGGGATAAATGAACCAACAGAACTCATACTATGTTTATTACAATTTGGCATTCATTGAAAATGTTTGGTTATGGAGCCTGTTTTGCCTTATGCTTTTGCTACAAAGTTGAAAGTAATTGCAAGGAAACATAAAATATGTAGACTAGTTAAATCAGCTTAAATGAATTCACTGAATATATGCATGAATTCTGTATTTAAGCTAAAATGTGTAATGCAGTGTTTGACCACTACTCTTGTAATTGCAGCCAAGAGGCAGCAAAAAACACGGCGCATCATTTATCATCACAAGAGCAATTACAGGTAATATGCTTAGTTTCTGTGCTAATGATTCACAAGAATGATGCTTAAAAATGATGGTTACTTGCTTAAAAAGTAAAAACCACACTCTGTGAACTGGCTGGTGTATTGGAAATAATGCACAGGATGAGTTTTCAGAAAGATGATTTCTGATTATCAGTACCTTTAAGTTATTTTAATTGTTGTGTCCTTTTTGTGCCCCCCCACCCCCCTCCCCCCCCCAAACTACAGAGAAGACTAATAAAATAAAATACAGATCTAAGAAGTTTGGAAGCCCAGTTGTATTTTGCTAAGTGTTGTTGAAGTTTTTTGTTTAATTATTTCCTTGATTTTTTTTCTTTATCAGTCCTTGTGTGAAAGAGCCCAAATAGCAAACTTGCTTCCATAAGGAAGTTTTACATCGTGATCTGTTTATGTTAACATTCTGCACATGTTCTGCACTTGAATTGTGCAGTAACTGAGTTGGATTTTCATTTGTTAGGGTTTTATTGTAGAATTTCCTCAGATGCATAGCAACTTTTGATTTGTCACTTCCTTCTATTTTGGTAAAATAAAGATTCATTGGCCAAAGAAAAATAAGTGTGTTTTTTTTTTTTTTTTGTTGTAGTTTTAGTTTTGTTTTTAGCTTCTCCTTTAAGATGTTTGTTTCTTTCCAGAGCACTGTTAGAAATCTGTGTGCAGTATGCTCAAAATGATATTTAAACTACCAAAAATGTAATTCTTTTACTTTTTTTCCTGTCTTTTGTAGGTCCTGCATTATTTTTACTTCGATATATTTGGTACAGGTAGGTTTGAGGAAAACAATGCTTAATATTATTATTTGATAATATTTCTATAGCTTTCTACTTTATCAGAGAATTATCCTATAGTATCGTGTGAACAATATGTAGAATAGGGGTGTCTTTTTTAATTTGAGTTGTGATCACAGATGTGTTTACACATGTGGAGGCTCACAGTTGGAGCCTCTCTTGAAAAGAATCAAGATAGTTATACGAGTTTCAGCCTTAGCTGTTGTTGGTAGCCAATATAAACTTCCATTTAGAGCATCATCTTTCCCAAGATACATATTTATCTCCCCACTCCAACAGAGACATAACAAATTAAACTGTTTGTCTATATGCCTGACAAATGGCATACCTGTCAGGTCTTCAGGTCTGATACTATTACAGTATTTGCTTCCAAAGTCATAATTTGAACTTTTTTTTTCCTTCATGGCTGAAAATATCTATTTTCCTTTTCAGAAGTCAATTGTTTCTTATTTCTTGGGAAACAATCCTGCAGTTACAGTTGGTAGATTTTTTTTCTCTGCTAGGCAGTGTTATCCTTCCTCTTCTCTCCCTATCCAACTGGTATTCCATTTTACTTAGTATTTTCATTTTGAGTTTTTCATTTTGATAGGTGGATTTCATGCAGACGTGCAAATCGGCCCAAAGAATTCACTTGCAATTGGAATGAGTTCATGTCATTTTACTTAAAAACAACCAAGAATCCCTTGTAATTGCACTGGAGACATGATTGAGAACATAGGAGACCAGTTTGGAAGGGAGTCCAGGAGGTGTCAAATTCAATCTTCTCTAAAATTAAGGCCAGACTGCTCGGTGATCTTTCCATTGGGGTGTTGAAAACTTTCCTGGGTGGAGATTCCATAGCCCCTTTGGATAGCCTGTTACTGCTTGACTCTTTTCCTGGTGAAGAATTATTTTTCCTTGACAGTTTGGAAACTTCTCTATTTCAGTCTGAGCAGGGTTCCCTTCTTATGCACCTTAGTGGCTTCCATTTTCTTGGTACGTTATCTTATGTATCCAAGACTGCTCCTTCTGAAGCTCCCTCATCTCTTTTTGTGGGTAAATGCTGCAGTCCCCTAAAAATCTTGTGGTCCTCCAGTTTGTCAGTGTCTGTCTTGTACTGTGGGTGCCTGAAAGTAGATGTAGACCAAAGTGTAAAGAATAATCATCTTCCTTAATATATAACTATGATTTGATTATTGCAGTCCGGAATGCAGTTAGGCTTTGTTGTTGCCAAGGTGTACTGCAAACTCAACGTTTAATTTGCTAAAACCTAAATGTGGGAAGTATATCTCACTCACTGCTTTCTTTGTTAGGTTAATTAGAATTAGATTAATTCCCCTTTTGTAACATTTTCATTAATTCTCCTTATTGTAACATTTTTATTTCAGCCCTGCAAAGTTTACTCTGCCACCTGGGCTGGTTCGTCTGGTTAATAAGCAGATCAACTGGCATCTAGTGCTTGCAAGGTAACCAAATACTTCTATACTCTTGTGTATAATAGAGTAATGGCATGAAAGTAGTTTGAAATATATTTACTTACTGTGTTTAACTAGATGTAATCAAGGTTTCTGTATTTTTGAAAGAGATGATGGGTCCATGAAGAAGGTGGTGATCTGCACTGATGAAACAGGCCTGTTGTGCAATGTTGTATATAAGGAACAAAGCAGAGCAGACCTAAGAGATCACCTGACTTCTCAAAGTTTGATAGTTGTTTATTGCACATAAGACAATGCATAAGTTCAAATACTGCTACCTAAAATTATCCATATGCAATATCGGTCTCTGACCTTTTATGTAACAAGATTGTAGATATTATTTGCATTTTCTTAGTTTGTTTCATGGTAAAATATATATTTGTGAAATGGAGTTTTATTAATAGTACATTTCTGCATAAAAATCGGTGTTTCTTAACTTACTTGGAGTTGTGAGAGAGAACATGAATTTATCATTACCAGAAAATGCCTAGAATCTGCGAAACTGTCTTTGATTAAACTTTATGATTTTAAAGGTTTGATTTATGATTTTAAAGGTTTATGATTTTAAAGGTTTGATTAAGGGTCTTAAGGTTTGATTAAACTGTCTTTGATTAAACTCCCTGCCCAGAGAGGTTGTGGAGTCTCCTTCTCTGGAGGTCTTCAAAACCCGCCTGGATGCCACCCTGTGCCACCTGCT
>JAUBOD010000168.1:957705-974447 GCA_032353885.1 Nothura maculosa
ACAGTGAGGAAATGCTTCCTTAAGTTCCTGTGGAACTTCTGATGCTTCAGTTTGTAGCCATTTCCTCTAGTCCTATCGCTGTCCAAAAGTTTGTTTCGTAGTAACAAACTTTGTAAGCGATATCAAAACTTACTATTATGTGTAGTTCTGGTAGTTTTGCTGTAGTTATGCTGAAATATTTCCCAAGAGTGAAGGAACTGCCTCAGAATTGGTTAATTGAAGACATCCTAAAGAAGATCCTAAAGTCTTAGGATTCCCAAGAATCCTAAAATTTGTGTCTAATGTTACTGTAGAATGAATCTTTGTCTAGAAACTTTTCAAAGGGTACAGTACTAACAAAACAGACTTTTAGACTCTCCTGCACTTACTATTAATTGTATGCATTTCAGTGAACATTAGACTCCTCAAGAGCCTGAAGATGTTTCTGAAAATCCGATTTAGATCCTTATGCAGCTTCCGTGTATTCCAAAATTGTTCTGCTTTGCATAATTGTTAGTGATACTAACTTTGACTATAAAATATGAGTATATATTTGGAGGCCATTGTCTCATGGCAACAATATATACATACAGTTGTAATTGTGTTTGTGTTCCCGAATAACCTATTTGAAGGAGGGAATAAAGTATGTTTTTCCTCCAACATATCCAGAGCTGAAGGAAAAACTGATCCATGAGCAGCAGTGCAGGACTTTGACTAAAGCTTATTTATTGATATTGAGCTATTTCTTCTCTGTGGCCTAAATCTAATATTTACTCTATTGCTGCTGAGTCTATTCTGTTACCAAATAAATTCTAAAATTCAGTGCCTTCTAATGTGTTTCTCCCAGGAATTCTTGGTCTGTGCTCTCTTTTCTGTGTTTGCACTGTAATAATGCACATTCAGAAGTGTGTTTCCAGGGAGAAAGAGCCATGTTCTATGCTCTGGGTGAATAGCATCCTCCTTGGATGGGCATGGAGACAAGAGAGTAGAAAATGGAGCTTTCTAATGTTTTTTTAAACAACTGATTAAAGAACAGTTTTTCTCCAGCTAGTTCTACGTTTTTGTTTGCAGCATATTCCTTGAACTGCCATACTTTCAAGCTTTATTTCTTGTCCGCTGGTGTGATATAGAGATTAACATTCCTAAAAATTTGCCATTATTGACTACTTCTGGATTTTTCCCCCTCTATTTTAGGATGAAAAACAGATGCAGTAACAGAATAGAAATGTCATTTGGGGTAATTGGTCATTTGGAAGAGTAAAAACGATGTTGAATAGACTTTCTTTTTGTGAACTTTTTTCTTTCTTCCTTTGCTGGCATAATGCTTGGCAGGATGGAGTTTTTAAGATGAACCTTTCTCCTGATGGAGCTCTTCTGGCAGCTATTCACTTCTCAGGAAAACTGACCATATGGTCTATTCCATCTCTCAGACAACAAGGAGAATGGGACCAGATTGACCAGGTAAGAGAGGCACATCCTGAAGCAAAGTAATCCAAATGTAAATGCAAGATTTCTAATGAGGAAATACAGTTTTAGGTCTTATAGTTAAGCAACCAGATCTACTTGGGTTATATGGACTGTAAAACATGAAAATCACCCCTACAAATATTGAGAAAAGAGATGATTTTTTTTCTTCTTTCCCAATTTTAAGACTTCTGTGATAATGCAGATCTCTACCAAGTGCATTTACAGTGAATTATTTGCTTTTTAAATATAATATTCAATCGGAACTTTTTTCCCCCAGCATTTTATCATGTAGAGAACACAAGAATGCATTGTAGTACTTGACTGTTCTCAGAATTATTTTGTCTGTAAAACTGTTATCTGAATGTAATGGATATTCTAACAGGTTTGATTCCTTGCTTATTTTTGTATTTCTTCGAGCAAAGTGATCTCATGATCACTTTTAATTAGTACTCACTCTCTATTAAAAATACACACCTGAAAACCACCTTTTGCATTACGTAAACTGCTTTACAGTCTGAGCTGTGTAGTCTGGCTGTACTTGATTATTTTGCAGTTTAATTATAGGCAGGATCAAGGTTATTTGTATTTGTGTAGTGCTTGTATGTTCTCACATTGTTGTGTCTTTTCATACCATTACTTGATAACAACTTTTCTATAGTTTTGTTATTGTAAAGTGTTAATATTCTATAGTACATCTGCATATGTATGACCAGGAAAAAAACATTTTGTTCCACTGCCCAAAGGAGGAGTGGTGGATGTCGATCTTGTTAAGCGGTGTTGAGTTTCTTGCTTCCCTAGAATTGAAAGGGGCTGTATAATTATGATTGGAGTGTAATATATACAACTCTGTGTTCAGTCAGTACATAGAAACATTACCTGGATAAAGCAGGAGGACCATTCTGGCTATTCTTCTTTTTCATGCTTAAAATCCTAGATAAAAACATGAGAAAAATAGCAGCTCACAGCTTTCTAAATGCTGGCTATGCTAGATTTTAAAATACTCATGTTATGATTTCTATTTAATGTTGACTATACCAGGTCTTATGGTATTCATAACTTCTGATGTTTTATTTTTAGGAAACCAATAGTCTAATTTTCACTTTGACTGTTCTCTCTCTGACTATTTTAAATGTAATTGTTCAGGGAAGAATGCAATTTCATTACAGTAAGTTTATGTTGTATGAAAGACATGGAATTATGTGGGTGTATTCTCTCTGAAAAAAATAATGGCCAGCAATGGGAAAAAATATATAAAATTTATCAAATTATTTACTTATTTTAGCCAGATTATGATGAGATCAACCCAGCCTGGAACCTCTCTGCTGAGAAAAGAAAGAAAATAAAAGGTATGTAATGAAGTTGGATGAGTAGTTCAAAGTTAACAGTATTGAAGTAAAAAGTTAAGTTAAAAGTATTTGCACAAACACTGAAAGATCTGAAATGGTTACCTAAATCTTAATTAGGACATTTGCGAAAATTGGATATATGGCTTGGATTTATAGCATCACATAGCTAAAAGTGTGTCTGAACAGAATGTTTAGGATCCTCTCTTAGGAATACTTTTGAAATCATGACCATAATTAGAGGGGATATTTCAGCTAATACAGGACTTCATTCATTTATTATTAATCATAAAATTATAACTCCATAGAATGCTGAACATTCAGCAAGAATCTTATCTTGTATCAGGAGCAATTACAACATAATGTAATAGATAAGTTTAGATGTAAGACTGGACTCCAAAAATGTTAAATTAATAATTTCTGTCCATGATTATCTAATAAATCTTGAAAGTTAACATCATTTGAAGAGATTACTTACAAAATCTGAATGAGGCTCGTGTCTTCTGCCCCTATTTGTCTTGTCAAGCTTTCTGCTCTTTTAAAATTTGATTAACCATTTATCTTCTTGTTACTATACTGCTCTTTGAAGAGTGTAGAAATCAATAACTGTTCCATGATCCATTTCCTAGTGCTTATATGTGCCTATATTATTAAAAGATCTATGTAACTTTTACTATTTTTCTAGGTTCTGTCTTGGGTTGGGCTAGCTGAGCTACACGTGTAGCCTCCTGACTTATCTCTGAAGTGGCAGAAAAATGATAAACCAATCTGCTTTACAGAGCTGTGTGGGGGAAAAAGTAGCTTTTTTTTTTTAAGTGAAAAGTAGGAGAAGGTGGATTCTCACTGCAGAAAATCAGTGTACTGAACATGTGCAGATATTTTTTTTGTGGCAAATATGTTGCCACAAATATCCGAGGTAAAAATAATCTTAGTCTATCTTCAATCATAGTGATTAATTTTAGCAAGTGCTTTAATTTTCTTAACTTCTTTTTGTGGACTTTTTCAAGAGCCTTGTGTGTAATTGTCACTTATTCTCAAAAGCTGTTCGACTTTGTGTTTTCCAAGAGGATCTACTCAAGGATGGCCTGGAAAGTATTGATATATATAGCAAAATATATACCTAATATATTAGTTTAATCATTGCTTTATAGAAGTAAAGCAATTCATGGTATAATCTTTTTTTCACCAATGTAATAGTAAATATATATTTATATTTATTTTTTTAAGATAAAGAGTCTTATTACCCACTGATAGATGTAAACTGGTGGGCAGAAAATTCCGTGATCCTGGCTCGCTGCTCCGGTGCACTGACTGTATCTTCAGTCAAAACGTTAAGAAACTTGTTGGGCAAGTCATGCGAATGGTTTGAGCCTTCTCCTCAGGTTACTGCGACTCACGATGGAGGATTTCTAAGCCTGGAGGTGAGAAATGCACCCTTATTTTTTTTTCTGTGCCTTCCTGAACTCTTTTTCAACAGTGATTTTAAGCAGGAATTTTGGTTGAAACTGAGAATTCTTTCCTGAAGTAGGTCTTAAAAGTTTAAAATATTTATAAGGTATATTTCATTGCAAGTTTTATTCTGGAAACTGTATCTAGTCAATGATTAGTTTGTAACAGCCTAAGGAAGAATAGTCTGGAACTGTGCATAGATTGGACAGATTATTTTGCTTCTCTTTGTCAAGAGTTTAAATCACTGTTGTACACTAAAACAACTTGTATAACAGTGTAGTAAGATTAAGTATCTGCTGTTGAGGTGGTGTAGGACATATAGTCTAACAGCAGGTTACTAGAAGAAGCCTTTCCACTTGCTTGATTAGATGTGGAGTGATGCCTTCAGCCTAGAAAAGATAGATGTAGTCAGAGTTAAGCAAGTCAAAATTTGAAGATTTTGAAGGAGAAAGAAGGTTGTTGATTATGAAGACTGATATGCTAGAAGGTTACATCTCAAGGTGAAAGGTACTACCTGGCACCCTCATCTTGTGTTTTCTGTGTAGTGTGAGATAAAACTTGTTCCGAAGAGATTACGGTTGGAGAGCAGGCCCGGTGATGAAGATGAGGGAGATGATGATTCTGACTCAGATGATGAAAGTTCGGCTAAGGACAGGTACTTTAGCTACCTAAAACAAGGCCTGTACTTTGTGACAGAGATGGAACGATTTGCTCCTCCAAGGAAACGTCCACGTACTATTACAAAGAATTTCCGCCTTGTGAGTTTGAGATCTACAACCCCAGAAGAACTTTACCAGAGGAAGGTGAGTATAGCATTAAAGTCTCTGGAATAAAGCTTTGATAAGAAGCTTTATTTACAAAGAACTGCAGCTTTTTAATTATTCTTACTGTATTAACAAAAGACCTGTTTAGGCACACATACTCACGAGACTTCACAATCTGAGGCACCTTTGGCTAAAAACTGCGTTGTAATAATTCAAATAAGATGATGTTTGCAGGTCATCGAGGAAACGCTGAACATGACTAGGTAGGATAGAATTGAAAATAGACTTATGTGGGTCTTTAAAAACAATGAAATGTCTGGCAAATATAATGAATAAAATTAATTCCAAGATTATAACTATTACTTCATGCAGAAATCAAATGACTTTTATTTTCGTATGGTTGTTTTCTAGATTGACAATGAGGAATATGAGGAAGCTCTAGCTTTGGCACAGACATATGGTCTTGATTCTGATCTTGTGTATCAAAGACAATGGAGGAAATCAGCTGTTAACGTTGCTTCAATTCAGGATTATTTGGTATGTGCCATTTTGACTTCTAGATTTTCTTATCAAGACAGCTACTTTTTAATTACAGAAATTGAATTGTGAAATATGTTCTAATTCATGCATCATAAATGTATGACAAACAAAAGAGAGCTGTCCTCTGTGGAAGAGAGTGGTCCTGTTAAATTCACTGAAGGCTGATCCAGTGATGATGTAGGATAATAAAAATCATTCTTTTGTTATATTTTTTAATTTTGGGTAATAGAGATGTCCTTTTTCTAGGGTAATCTTTGCTACCATAAGTCAACTCCATAACAAATGAATAATGATAATTGGAATTGTAATGCATTTAAATGACTTTTCAATTTTAAAGAAAATTATCTAACAAGCTGAAGTTGATAGCTATAACTTTATGGGGCGTTTAAAGGCCTTTACATTTAACTGGAATTTTCTAGTGGAATACAGTGATGGGATTTTTTGGTTTGTTTGTTTTTTTTCTTTGTTGGAAGATATATCTGTTAGATCAGTGCAAACAACATCATTAAAGATGCTTAGGCTAGTGATGCTATAGTGTAAATTCTTCCAACAGATCAAGAGAAATAGCATTTGATGTTAGAAGTGGGGATGGAGGAATGAAGTTGGGAATTATTTGAATGTCAGAATTTTATATAACCTGAACTCATTACCTGAAGGGTAATGGGTATTTTGTGACCTTGTGTTCTTTTTACCACAGAATAGCAATGACACGTAGGGAAATGGATGCTGAAAACAAATGAAAACAAAGTGGAATTCATTGGGTCTATAATAACTAGCTTTAGCCCCAAAAAACAGAAGTGATACTAATTATGGACTTACAAGGAAGTAATACATTCTGTTCCAATTGTGAAAGGCTGCAAAATGAATTGGCATTTCTGTGTCCTTTTATGCCTTATAGACTCTGAGGGAAGTCTACTCTTCAAGGACATCTTATTTTTCTTTAAATTGCTATGCCATCTTCTCACAATGCTAATTACCTTTAGGATGTTGTTATCTTTCCCCTGTTGGAACTGAGTTTCCCTTTGTGAGTCAACATACTTGTGGGCAGAGCTTTCTAAATAGACTTTGCTCTGCATTATTCAAATAAATGAAGACCATTTACTAAAACTCAGTTGCAGACTCCATCATTTGTCTGGTATTTTCCTTATCTCTTCTTTTGGTTCATGTTGCAAATTAATTAATTTGACTGGTTTTCAGTGGAAGAGAAACACAAGAAAATGTTAACATCTCCAACTCTGTAGCTTAGCATTGAAGCCTACAATTTTGTGCATATCTTCTTATTCTTGGACAGAGTAAAATTAGGAAGCGAGCATGGGTTCTCCATGAGTGCTTGGAGAGGGTTCCAGACAACGTGGAAGCTGCTAAGGAGTTGCTTCAGTATGGCTTGAAAGGCACAGACTTGGAGGCTCTTGTGGCCATAGGAAGAGGAGAAGATGACGGCAGGTTTGGGAAGAGTGTTCTTTTGTTTGTGTTTTTCATCTTAAAAAATGTTTTCAAGTGTTTTTTAATAATTTGGAGATTTTTAATTGACTGTTAGTGAAAATCTTAAAAGGGTTTTGCAAGAGAAAGAAACAAAACACTTTGAATTACACTAATTCTGAAGTGTTAATTCTATGAGAATATATTTATCTGCCACGTTTTCTGGAAGTTGCAGCTACTCTTACCAAAACAAGTTGTAATTGTTTAATGAGTTTCTACGTTTTAGAATAGTAAAAGGAACAAAACAAAACACATTCTACATCTTTCTTTCCTGGCTCGTGGGGAAACATAACTGCAGACAATTACTCTTTGATGTGCAATTCACGAGAGTGGAAATTTGTGCAGTAGTAATATTATTACTACTACCAATGCTACCTCTGAAGTTTAGAAGATTTTTAGAAGATTTAGAATTAGAAGATTAAACTACTTCGGTGGGGGAAGAGGGCTGGAGCTGGAAGAGTGAGGAATAATGCTTTGTATTGACTTATGCTTTGTATTGATGTTTTGTAACTGCCAAATTCTTGAATAATTATCATTTTTGGTTAAAACAGTTCAGTCTTAGATCTTTAAGGCAGAAAATAGTGTTAATGTGTTTTATTTAATATTTATTTATTTTTATTGTTGTTGTTGTGTCAACATTCATTCTTTATTTTTTTTTCCCCCTCAAGATTTATCTTACCAGGAGAAATGGACATAGAAATCCCCTATGAAGAATTCTTGTCACCAGATGAAGAAGCAGAAACTAGAAAGGAAAAAGAGTTCAGGAAGCGTCAAGAACTGCTTTTATCAGTAAACTTCTCAAAGTAAGTAATATATCACACTGTATTTCTTTGAATTTGTAGGAATATAACTGCACTTTTGAAAGAGCTTAATTACTCTCACGTATGTTGATTCTAATTGGAAGGCGATTTAATTATCATTTGCCATTATGTTGTGTGAAAGTTTTGTATGTAAGTTTTGTATGTGCATGTTATGTACAGTATTGAATGTAAATATGAGAACTCCTGTTTTGACACAGACTAACACTGGAACAAAAAGAACTCTGCCGCAGCAGGTTGAAGCTGCTAACATATCTTGATCGCCTTGAAACTTATGAGGTGAGGACACTTGACAAGTGACCAAAATTCTTTTTGAGTTTTCACTTCTACACATTCCTGTAGTGTTTTGTTGAGTTATCAGGTTTTTTATTACCCACTGTAGTATTAATGTTTATAATCTGGAAACATACTTGTGTTTCACTTGGAAAATAGAAACTGTTTTCTGTTCTAGCTACCACACTTCTTCCCCTTTGCTGTTACAAGTGGCTAACTTCTAGTGTTGAAAGGCATAACTGAGTGTATGCGGAGGCCTGTTTTGAAGTCTTGTGTGTTTTGGTGGCCAAACAGCAACAGGAATTTTCCTATGTCAGGAACAGTCATGTTCAGTTTAAAGTATGTCTAAAAAATATGTATTAAAAGCCATTGGCATTTACCAAGTGTCTGTGATGTTAAATCACAGCAGCAGAGGAAGATTAATACGGTGGAATAATTTTGAGTATTGAAAATAAGTCATTTAAGATCAGATGTGGATCACTTCCTCTCAACCTTACACAGACAGTCTAATGATCAAGTTATGTTCAGATTTTTCTAGTGAACCTTCTGTTCATTCCATAAGTTTAAACAAGTGAAACATCTGTCAATGTAAAAAAATGAATTTTACTTAGTTTTTTAATCTTAACTTTGCAATCTGCACTTTTCAAGCTATGGTTTTGGAGCACCCTTGTACATCTGATATTGTGTAAGTATTAGTTAAGATAAAAATGAACATATTGACCAAAAAATGGTCTAATTTTCAAACTGAAGTAGTAGGAAAAATTATGACATGATTTTCATGTTAGTCTTCATGTTTAGTCACCCTTGAATAAAGAAATTTTGAGTTTTATCTTTTTGATTATTTTGTAAATCTTTACTAATTGGGAAATGATCTTAATTCTTCAGGAAATACTTGGAGGGCCTCATGCAGCTGAACAGAACTATGACAGTGAGTTCTTCAAGAAGTTTAGAAATCAGAATATTGTACTTTCAGCAAGGACTTACGCACGGGTATTAATATTTATTATGCTAAACTGTAAAATTTGGAGGTTGAATCTTGGTGGGCGTTTAAGGGAAGGATGTATTTGTTTGATTATACATGCACTGACCCACAGGTGATTCTTATATAATTATATAAATTTCTGTTAAAGGTTATTTTATGACTCAAACTTATAGTACTTTTTGGTCAATTAATTGCAAGTTAAATCATTATTATGCTGGTTTCACAGTGGTTTATTTTTCTGTTTTTAAGGAAAGCAATGTCAGAGCACTAGAAATCTTGTTCACTTTCCATGGATCAGCTTTGCTTCCACACAGACAGGCAATTCTCTCCAATTTTCCAGAGACCACTTCACCACATGAATATGCTTTCTTGTTGCCTGAAGCTTGGTAAGAATATATTAATAGATATTTAAAAAAAAAAAAAAAAAAAAAAAAAGGAAAAAAAAAATCAGCTCATCATATTGCCATACATATTACTACGAGTTGACTGTAGTGAAGCTTTTCATAACAAATGCTTAACTAGGCCCTTTGTTCTATTACCAGCTTTAGTTCTTTGAAATGATCCTTATGGGCATCTACCACTTTGTTGTAACCTTTCTAAATACAGAAGGAGGTAGTGGTTGAGGGAGGAATAGAGATCCTATGGCAGGTGCTTCTTTTTGCATGGACACATAGTTTATAGCTTAGGATCTTAAAGCATCACTCTCAGAAGTGTTCAGGAGGAGGTCCCTCTATAATGATTGATCAGAGGATTCATGGATTCATGAAGGCTCTGAAAAGGGTTTCCAGCTATGTAACTTCAACAGTTCCTAAGTTGAAAAGGAATCTGAAAATACTACGATGTGTCAGTGGCTCAATATTCTTGTCAGCTTCCAACCGGTATCATGATAGACCTTGTATACTCCCTAATGTATTTTTGCAGAACTGTGATTTTGGTATTTTCTTAATTCTGTTTTTGTTATTTTCAGCTTGAATCTGTTCTGGTTCTTGAGATGCTTGTAAAGGGTCGTGAATCCCAATGAGCACCAGAGGCATAGGCTCTTCCTCTAATGACAACTGCAGAGAAGTTTCGGTATTAAAATAGAAATGAGAGAAAGCCATCATCTCATTTGGGCAGTTACAGTTACCATTCTGAGTTTATAGTTAAGATTCTCTTTCCCTTAGGTTTTAAAAGGTAGTCTTAGAGGAAAGTAATGTTTTACTTCTGTTATAAATACATAACCAGAGTCTCTTTCTTTTTTTTTTTTTCTTTTAATTTTCTTTTCCTTTTTTTCTGCTCTTAACAGCTATTTTACAACATTATAACTCGCACTTGAAACTCAAAGAAGTTGGGAAATTCAAATGCATGGTTCCCTCAACAGCCATAACTCTGTTCCATTGCACATTACACTTGTAGTAAAAGTCATCACTTTAAAATGGAATCTTTTATGTATGTTTCTGCTTTTCCATTCCTCTCAGTCATGGCTCAAAGTGAATTTTTACTGGAGGGTTTTACTGAACTCTGTTTGCCTGATGGACTAGGGTAGGAGTGAAGATGCTTTTACTCAAAGAGAGGTTTTAAAACAAAAAAATTTCATCTACTAGACTGTAATCTGTGAACAGATGAATACCACATTTCATAAGCAGTTAACTCTGCCTTTCCATAATGAAACCTTCTGAAATTCTAGTAACTGCCTGTGGCACTGCACTTTCAATGAAGCTCTAACAGCTTAATCTCTTCTCTTCTTACAATATATATGAAGTAGATTTGATTGAATATCCTCAGAATTGTCTAGCATACAGTCTCAGTTCTCTGATGTTAGTTTTTCTTTTCTACAGAGCAGCTTTTATTTTTAATATCACTCAGAATTGCTCATATTATTTAGTCCCAGAGTCATTTTTCCTCTTTTGTATGAATTTATTTGTCTAATACTACAATTAAATATCTAAAGGAAAAGTTTCATGTGCCCTCAATGTCCCTTTCACTTGAGGGAAAGGATGGAAAAGCTGCTTGAAAGGGCCAGTATAGCTCATATTCACCCATTCCCTAAATCTTCATAATAAATAAAAGAAAACTGTACTCTTAAAAGTGGATGTGACGTTTAAAAGTAAACACTTTTTTAAAGTGTTGTGAGGTCAATTGCTTTCTGATTTGTCCAGATACAAGATGCTCAGTTTTGCAAGGAGAAAGATAATAGATTTTTCTTTCCTTCAACTAGATGAATCTCAAAGAATGTGAAATGCTAGAAGGCAGAAGAAGAGGAGCACAGAACATCCATTGGTTAAAGAATTGGTCTCTGACCTTAAAATTGAATCAGACCTTCACAGGTTAAAAACTGTCCTGGGAGGGAAAAGTATTTTGTGTGTTTGAGTAAATGCAGTTGGCAGGATACAGAAACCACAATATAATGAGCCTCTTTTGTCAAAGCAAAGAATGACAAGTACTGCTAGGGCAAGGTAAAAAAAAAAAAAAAAGAATAAAAAAAAATAAAAAAAAAAATAGAGGAGTGGAAAGAGAAATATAAGAAAAGTCATCTTTTTTTTAAGAATTAGAGATGCATATTTCCTAATCTGTCTATTTACTAGATTCCAGTCATTTATTCTGCTGTTGAAGGGAAACGAGAATAGGAGAAAATGCGGAAGCAATGACTGGAAGAGAATATGATAAATTTTTTAAAATTAAAATAAAAATATTTATGTAGGAGCATCCAGTGGCACAACTGATGGTTTCTTAAAATTGAGAATAAAAAAATGAAAAAAACATCTGCATGAATCCATGTGACCTGTTTGAGTATCAGGAATTCTGGCTTTGTGTGCACTTGTATTTGTGCAGTTAACTCTATCTCTGTCTTTAGGATTTCAGTTTCTAGAAATACATAGCCCAGCTGTATAGCATATGCGGATAGACAAATATATTCTGTTTCACATACAGCAAGCCATACATGCATGCTAAATTCACTACTTCCAGGCCACTTAAATTTGTGGATTATGCATAGAAGGTGCACTGGATAGTTAAGATGTGTCCCAGTTAAGATGAATTTGCTGAATGCTGTGAAGAAAAGTATAGAAGCAAAACAGAAACCCTAACTCACTGTGTAGACATTTTCACTTCTATTTTCCCTATCATCTACATTTAATGCTTTTAGATTTCAGACATCAAAACACTGCTGTAAACTTTTCTCAACTGTTTCCTTTTCACCATCTATTTCTCAAAGATTTTATTGCTCTTTATAGTTTTTTCTGCATATGTTGTTAGAGCTACTGACATGGGAATTGGAGGAAAAAATCAATATTAAAAATGTATGTATTGGTTAAGAAAAACTTTAATATCATTTGGTAAATAGAATTTGTTAATCATCTGTTTGCTGTTATGAAGTCCTCGAGGACTGAGGTCTCTTATTCTTTACTGTTGTTAAGTCTGGAAGTTTTTTGAGGACCAAAATGATTTATTCCAGTCCATTTATTTAAATTCAAATATTTTTGTTTTTCTTAACTCATTAAAATGAGGTGAGAAGGTAGGGAAAATTGAATGATTTCACTTAGCATTGGAGGGAATTTGAATTTTTTAGCGCTGTGCGGGCTTGGTTTTGATTTTTGTTATTGTCATCGTGTTTATTTATCTCAGCAAAAAAATTAAGAAAGACTTGCTTATTTCAATCAAACCTTGGTATTTTCGGTATTCTGTATTTAGAGAGGGTAGCCATGCAGAAGTTTTGCTGTTGGTGAGAACTTGAGAAATCCAAAAAATCTTTATCAGCTTATTCCCCTGTGGTGATCTTGAATGCTTTAAAATAACAATTCCAAGCAGACTGGAATCCCTGAAGAAGTGAAAGGGGGAGGGGGAGAGTTAATCTATAGACTTGATTTGAAGGATTTAACTCTTCCTTTTTTATTGTTGTGTAAACGAAGAGTGAAGTAGAAAGCATCTAGTCAAGATTGTGATAGTATGAATTTTCTTTCCTATGAATCAGAAAGTTTTCTTCCTTTTAATATTTGATGGTGAAGTCGGTTAATAAGCTTTTATAGGCGGATTTTTTTTTTTTAAAGGAAAAGCTTATAATATTTCTTTAATTTGCATATATGAAGAACTGAAGCTTTCATTCCTGCAGAATATAATGCTGAAACATTATGTTCTGCAAAGTTTCATAAAAAGGCAAATATCTGGCAGCATTTTGTAAAATTCACTTGAAACTTCCCAAATGTCTCTAACATGTGGCTCAAATAGTTCTGACCTGTTTTATAAACATCTTTCATGTCTTCAACTTTAGTGGAAATTATAACCTAGAGTGGGGTGTTGAATAAGTAATTTCAAATGTTGCCTGTGCTTGCACATAAGTTCTAAAAAATACCTGTTAATGAAAAAAGATTTGGCTATGAAACATTTTAAAAATGTTAGAAGTATTTAGAATTTAAAGATTAAAAAAGGGAGTTTTACATTATAGGAATATAATGGAATACTTTTAGATGGGAAGAGGACAACACAGAAAATTTTCTGAATTGAAGGGAGAAAGGCAGGATAGGGGGGTTTCATGGGCCTTCTAAGCAAAAGTGCCTTTCTAATAACTTTTGGGTTTTTTTTTTAAGATTGAGGTTTTAGCATGTGTAATTCTTGCTTTAAAATATAAGACTGTTTATTGCCTAATGTCATCGATTAGGACCTACGAAAGTACTGCAATGTATTAATAATGTGAAGAAGCCTTTGCTTTCTTAGGAAATTTTGCAAATTGTGATAAATTTTAAATTATTATTAAATTAAATTGAAACTGAGTAGTTTCTTAACATATTTCCAGGCAGGCTGCAGTTTTGCTATGTCTGTAGCAATTTGTGGGAGCTTGATTAGCAAGACCCCGTTTAATGTGGTATTTGACTGTACTGACTTTTTTCAGTACAGCCTGAAGTGTAGGACTTTTTTCAGGCCTTATCCCGAGGGACAGAAACATTCTTAGTTTACAATAAAGTTAACTTTGGAATGTCATGCTTGTTAATATCAAAAATGTTAATTTGGAGGTTAATTTTGCGTCTTTCCTTTGGGTGACTGAGTGATACTCTTGATGAAGAGCAGTAGCCACGGAAAGGAACTGCCCTTGGGAAAAGGCACTTGTGCCGGTGTGTATGGGCATACTTTGCTTCCTTAAATACATTTAAGGACTATTGATGATAAATGAGATGAAGTTACTGTGTGTTGTTCTGCCATTTATTTTGCAAAGTTGAGCCATACATTGGCCCATGGTGTGTGTTTGCTTTCTTTCTTGAGATACAGCTCTGTTGATGACAGCACTGCTGCTTTCAAGGAGTGAGCAGATTGTATCAGTTGTTAGTTTGCAATACCAGGGATTGTCCATTTATTGCTACATTTTCTATTAATTGTCAGGGCCAGGAGGAAATAGATAAGACTTAAAATGGTTTATTGCTGCAGTGTGCTGAAACTTTAATGCCTTGGCTTTGTACGTGATATGTTTCTTGGATCTGTGATTTGTAGAAATAAATACCTCTCCCTTTCTCACTCAGTTTATGTTCAGCTTAATTTGAGGTTTCATGCTACTAAAACGAGCAGCCGACAAGAGCAAACCATGACTAATGGTTCTAGTAATAACTCATGTTGTTCTTAACCTGTGCCCTAAGTGGGCTTTTGCTTCAACATAGGTGTTTAGAATATGTTTCACTGCAGATGTTTGTAGTCAGAAAACCATGCTGGGTTTAACTGAGAAGATCAGTCCGTCTGGGCATACCTCGATTCAGCTCAGTCTAAGGATTTGTGCTCAAATTTGAAGGATTCTAAGCTTTAAAAATCAGAGGTGGTTGTTGTTACTAATTTCAATCTTCTGTTTTAGAATGTGAAGTCAGAATGCTTCTTGCAGTGAAGCAGCATGGTCTTGGGCTCATTCTTTTTTTTTTTTTCTTGTATGGTTGGTAAAATTTTTTGCTAAACTTTCAGTGGAACTTAGTCATAGGTTGTGTGAGTATGTATTTATTATTAGGAATTAATTTACAATCATAATAATTAATAAATCATAACTGTTAATAATGTATATATACAGACAACCACATACACATACTATAACTGAAACAAAATAATACCTATGTAGCTGTGTTTTAAAAAGTGATACCTCTTCAAGAATTAATCCACTAAATAAATGATGTTCTTGACTATAAATTTACTCCCATAGTTGCACATATCCTGTGTTCTATTAATTGAATGCCTTTCCATTTTGTTTCAAAATTTCTTCTGTAAAACATCTGTTTTCTGCTACACCAGTTACAGGCAGGGGACATTAAAGATTCTTCCCTGGAATGAGCAGAAACATCGTAAAGAAGACTGGTGTGAAAAAGCAGAATGCAAGTAAGTATGGATAAAAGCAAAATGGCTTGTGTATTTTTGTTTCAGTTGCATCACTTCCATACAAATTCTAAAAATCTGGGAAATCTTGGAGTTCAGGATCTCAGTAAAATTTGTTCCAATTTTTTCTGTATGCTAGCTTGCCTTTTAGCTCTGTTCATAACACTTGGTGAGCAAACACTCTTTCATGTTATTAAATTATGTTCAGTGTGATTATACGATGTGAAGCTGATCCATATGCAAGTGAGTAGTGGGGAGATTACTTTAGGAAATACTATTTTTTTCCTATTGCTTGCAAACCTTAACCTTATAATTATGGATGACATTAATGCTTCTCATTGCATGAAAAAGAGAATTCGGAGCCTGGCCATACACTGTAGTTATTTGGCTGACAAAAACACACTTACTGTGATTGGTATTTGAATCTGTTGAAAGTATTTATGCCATAAATGATTGATGTGGTTAATATGTATCCTTCTCTAGAACGATCATTTCTATAGAATGATGAGAGCTTTCAGAAAACAGACTTGTGTAAACATGTACTATGTGGGGTTTTTTGTTTGTTTCTGTTTTTTTTTAGGAAGATTGTTGAACCAACTCTTCAAGATGAAGGTGAATTTCTGTATGAAATGCAACCTGAATTACTGAAGTATAGGACTACGGAGCTTTCAGTAGATCTGGTTACTGACTGGTATTTGAACAGGGCACAAGAAATTGAAAGTTATTCTATGCAGGTGAGAACATCAGTGGTGGCTGTCTTGAGATAATCCACTTTCTTCGTAATAGCTTCTGTTGATGAGTATTAGCAGCATTAGTAGTGAGCAGTGACACTATTTTATATGACACTTTTGTATGTCATTCGAGCTTTGTTGTTATAGGGCCCCTATGTTTAAAAGCAAAAAAATAGTCCTCCTCTTCTCATCAGTCTGTCCCTGTCTAGAAATCTGGATGCTTTTCCCTAGTAGTATTACTTGGTCTTAAACTTTATATTACATATATGTATGTAACCAGTATAACTGCTGGTAAAGGTAAGCGTTTGTAACCTATGGTGAGCATTGAGGTACCTCTCTGTGTAATCTACAGAAGGAATCAGAAGATACTATTTTCCTAATTTACGTGCATTAATTGCTTAGGATGCATTTGGGCTGAAAGGCCTATAATAGTATCAGCTACTAAACCTAAGCATTTGCTTTGTGTTTATAAAGCTGAGATGAGCAACTCATTTCACAGAATCACAGAATCTATAAGGTTGGAAGGGACCTCTAGAGATCACCTAGTCCAACCTTTCTGCTCAAGCAGGCACATCTAGAGCATGTGGCACAGGGCGGCATCC
>JAUBOD010000169.1:0-10497 GCA_032353885.1 Nothura maculosa
TAAAATAAAATAAAATAAAATAAAATAAAATAAAATAAAATAAAATAAAATAAAATAAAAGCACTAAGGAAAAAGTCAACTAAAAATTCACAAATATCTGAATGACATTTGCATAAATATCATTACACAGTTGAAGGTTATCAAAATTAAAGTATGTTAAATAAAAGGTAAAAATAAGAAAAACTAAATAGGCAAGAAGACACAATTAGTCATTTGAAAAATGAATACAAAATTACTTTAAAAATAAAACATTGTCCACAACTATGTTGTCCCCAGCATTCTGCTGACATGAGGTTTTTGAGTTGTCACATTACAAATTTATGATTTCATTTTATTGAACCATTTAAAAGCAATTCATTTTTAAATGGATGTTGTATCTCTTGTTAAAGAAGGCCTACTTCCTACAAAAGAGAAATCTAGACCATTCATGTGCCTCAAGCTCTTTTCCTCTTAGAGGTCAAGTTTCTTGGTGGGACTGGCTTCCAAATTGGAAATGTCATGGTACATATAAGAAGGAGCCTTGCTTGCACAGAGTCACGAGACCCTGGTCCACAAGATCCTTTGTAGTGAAGTGCTAGACTGACTGAAAAATTTTTGGATCTACCAAATATCCAGAGGAACAATGAATCTGAATTTTATTAATTAAGTAAGCATGCTTTAGAAACTACAAAAAACTACAATTCAAATAATTCAATGACTACTTCACAAAATGTACTACACATTGAACACGTCTTAAAAATGTGGGCTTCAACTGAAGTTAAAAAAATAAATCTTAGTTCTTACAGTTCAGCTTACATCATTACATTTACGATATTGTTAAATATGCCTGATACAGCACAAGTGATTAATGAAAAGTGAGATTTAATAAGAGAAACAATTGTAAGACATTAAAGTGCTCATCATACAATATATGATTTCTTATCATGTCTACAATTCATTTTTAGGAAATTCTTCAATAACTTTTTTCAAGAGTAAACATATTTTTCATAATCCTGCATTTTTCCTCAATCATATTTTAATTGTGTTCACAAAGTAGAAACAAATAGTCATGAAATAATAAAAGCTTCCATTTTTACATCATTAATATCACTTCTTTAAGCCTTGAGCTATGTTTTGGCACAAACTAACAGAGTAAGATGTTAAGTAGCAATTAACAGTAACACCTTAGCCTACTTGCAAAAGAACCTGTTGTCCTTTTTAGTTCAGATTAAGGTATTCTTTCTATCAGTGGTATGACCTTTACAGGAAAAAAAAAATGCTGAGTCCCAGACAACAAGTAACTGATGAGAAAGTAGAATCTTCTGTTCTGCCAATTACAGACAGTAATTGCCATGTAATGAAGTTAATGTTTTGTAGAATTTACAACCTGATATTAATGGTGTTTCTTTTCCACCCTCTCTTATCCTACTTAATTTTCACCCAGCTTTCTCCTAACAAAAGAAACAGGACAATGTGTGAAGGCTCATTAATTCTATTTAGTTTTGATTTTCCCCTCCTTCTCCCCCTTCTTTTCTCCCCTCCTACTGGAGGTGAAACAAGAGCCATGTCACCAGGCCTTTGCACCAACTCTGGTTCACATAAGGGTGAAAGTTGCAGCCTCCACATAGCAGCCTGCACTGTATAAACACTCCTCTTTCAGCTTCCACTCAGGCCATTTAATGGCCAGGCCTTTTTATTGCCTTCTTGATCACCAATTACACCTGGGAGAACAATAGGCCTAACACTTAAATGAGTAGGCCTCAAATTTGACTTCATTTGCCAACCTGTTTCATAGCAACACTTTCTTTGCAAGTAAGGGTAGCCTAATTACAAGGATGAAGATGGATCACGGTTTAAAAAAGGATCTCAACCTCCAAACAATATGCTAACCTAACTGTACTCTCTGTACTCCTACTGTATTATTCTGACCTCAGGCTGTCCTTCTAACACTCTGCCTGACCTCCAGCTTCTAAAAGGAAATTGTGTATGCCCTCCCTATCTTCAGTGTCACTGCAGAATTTGGGAGGGTGTTGTTGAATTTAATGACAGCGGAATCTAGGAAAAATAAATCATAAGACAGGCACTGACAAATTGAGGAACTGCAGGATACCTAAAGGAATTCTGTTTTATTTTGCTTTGCCTCTAACGGCTGTGTAACTCCAATGGCTGGAGTACTAACTCTAGCATGCTTCACAGGACAAATGCTAAATATCATCCTTCTTTGTTTTAAGAACTTATAGCAGTATTTTATACATTTGTGGAAGTCTTTGGTGCATGTTTAAATGCTTAACATCTTATTATAATTTGTCTTTCTCTTACCCAGAAGGCTGTTATTCACAATATGGATTAGCCAATCCAAATACTAGAAATTCTGGGTCAAGTTTTTATGATGATATTTGAAAATATGCATATATATATATATATTGCAATGAAACAACTGTGCTTTCATATTCCTTCATTCAGAAAAAAAACTGAACAAATATTTCTAATATATTTGTGTGCAAACTCTTTTAGATCAAAATACGAGATAAGAAATATATTAGCTATTAAAAAAGACCTACAATGACAGTATCATTTGCCAGGTTGAGAGAAAATTAGTGCAATAAATGCAAAGAGATTAGAATATTCCTGCAGTTTTAGCACAGAAATAATGGGATATGGGTGTAAGAGGAGGAAGACTTCTTTCGGAATTAAGATAGACAAACATAAAAGCTAGAGGTGGAGATTATGTTTCCAGGGCAAAAAAAGACTTTGAGAAAGTCTAACAAAGAGTTAAAGGGAAAGTTAGAAAGCATCTAACTAGCTTCTATTATGCCAGTTCAGAAGCCAGCTGATTAAAATCTCAGAAAGGCAAAATAAGATGCTATCTAAATTAAATTTTAATGTCAAATTGTCACTCTTAAACCACCATGAATATGGCCTGGGTGTACAAGCACATCTTGTTCCATTTTCTACTGAAATTCAATAGCAGAGCCATTAGGGTGGACTGCAGCGTGCTACTGTGATTCAGACGGACTTCATGCTGCCACTATAATTTCAAGACACAGAGTTACCAGACAAACATAGCAGTTGTACTTTACAGTCAGTTAATTACCCTATACTCAGTGCTTTAAAATTAATGTACATGTGGTTATATTTGTTTCTTCAATATCAGCATTTTAAAAAAATGCTTTAAAAAAAGTTTTGAAATAAAAAAAAAAAAACCATTTATGATCCTAAAAATATTTAAGGCTAGGCTATACCTGTAAGGCTGGCTATGACAGAAGCATTATTCAAGGTGGAGGTCTGGTAAGGAACTTTAGGAACTGCAACAAGATGGCTACCATGAGCTAAATGAGACTCCAGAATGCAAGGAAAAATACGATTGTCAAACCCACCTTACTGTTTACTGATATGGATAAATGCTGTTTCATCTTCTGAGCTTTTAGATTGCTTGGCTGATGAAAATGGGAAATCTTGTGTCTCTAAGCAGAAGGTGCAAACTCTCCTCATGATGTGCTTAGCTTCAGAAGTAACTGTTTGTTGAAATACTGAATGTGCTTGCCAGATATTTTAATTTGTCTACAGTCAGCTTTGTGGGTAGGGTGGGGCAGATGGAGATGTTCTGATGCAGAACTTTTTTCCAAGCTACAGCTGGTAGATTGGCTCATACATCTGTGAGTGTCTGTGCATTGGACTGTGTGGTTGATCTGGAGGAGAGAGAAAACAATCTTGAAAGGACAAATGCCTAAAAATAATTTCATTTTTCTGATACGTAATTTGGATTTGACTTTTGAATATGTCGAGCTTTTTATAACTGCAGGAGTTCATCAGAAGCAATTCTCTGGATGGAGGTTTTTATTTTCAGTCTTCCAGGCTACACTGAAATCCAGTGGAACATGCAGCTTCTAATCACTTCTGTGTTCAGGCAAGCCATTTGCACAGTTATGATCTTCTTGGCAGAGAAAGTAAAAATTGCATGATCATTGGGCACTAGAGTAGTCTTCTATTCTTCCTTTCTTCTATTGTTTTTTAACTGTAAGACAAGGCTTCCTGAAAGAACACAAAGGTGCAGAATTTCACTTTGAAGAACAATGTTCTTTTGTTCATTTGTTTTTTGAAGCAGGTAACCATAGTGCCAAAGTAGAAGAAATCTGCAAATAAATGGTTTAAAAGTTTGGCTAAGCAGCAGCACTCAAAGGATAATAATAACTGGTTAAATATCTAGGTAGAAAACGGTAAACAGAGTACCTGTTTTAAACACCAGGGCTGGTTTTGTTCATTTTCTTAACAATCAATCTGGATGATAAAACAAAATGCACCTTCAACAAACTTGTGGATGACACTAAATTGGGTAACTGGGATAGAGAATGAGTGTAGAGAAACTTGTGGATCTGATCAACAGAAAGCTCCTGAAATTCCAAGTAGGCATCAGTGCAATGCGAGAACTAGCAGACTGCATACTAGCCTTGCTAAAGACATTGAGACAGCAATGGAAACCAAACCAGACTGGAGCTGAAATCACACTCTTTTTTCATATTATATGTGCTACAGCTCAAATACTCTATCTAGTTCTGGCCCCCGCATACAAGAAGGATGTTGAAAAACTGCAGAGGGCCAGTGGCAGGTTATCAAGAATGGTCAGGTCGTTAGCACTATAAAACCCATATAACAACCTCCAAGGAAATGCTAAATCAGATGAACTTGCTTCATCTGGCAAAGAGAAGGCTAGCGGGAGGAATCTACTAGCAGTCTACAACTGCTTAAAGGATAGTTACAAGGATAATGGAGCCAAATTCTTCCTAGTAGCAGAAAAGAAAAAGATGCAACAGGGAGAAATGACCCCATGGCATGATTTAGGAAGCTCAGATGGGATATTAGTGAAAAAAAAATCTTGAATAGAAAAATGACAATCTGATTTTGTATTGGCATTAGTCTTGCTTCAGGCAAGACTAGATGACCTCTATAGGTCCTTTCCAATCAACACTTTCAGTATTCTATGAAGGAGTCGAGTAGAAGAGGAAATCTAAAACAGAAGAGCAGGTGGGCTGAACTAAAAAGGAGAATCAGAATTCAAATAACACTGAAAAAAGATCTCCTTAAAGAAATATAGGGAAAGGCTGGGCTCTATACACAGACTAAGGATTTTGTGGAAGAGGAGAGGCAGGTGGGCAGGTGGACATGAACAGGAAAAATCTTATTAAGAAGAACTTAAAGATGTGTGACACAGTCTAATTCCACCAGAAAAAAAAAGTAATTTTAGTCTGTTGCACAAGCCATAACAATGGCTCTGCATATAAAGCTGAATAGAATCCTATAAGTACTATGAAATAACTTGCTGCTAATTCTATGAATTTCAGTGCAGTGTACCGATTTTTGCTACACCATACTGAGGAAGATACTTTAGTGAGGTTTCTTGTCTCTAAAAGAGAAGGTTGAAGATTATGAGGATCAAGAAATTAACTGAGTTTTGGTGCTGTAAGGAAGACATGAGATGTAAATTCACAATATCCATGGATACTTATTAGTTTTTCCTGGTGTCAGGGTTGCCATGACTGATAAAAATAATTTTAAAAGGAAATTAAAGGAGAAATCTCAACTAAACAAATGATGTCATTTTTCCTGGGCTTAGTGTTTCTACTGGGCTTAGTGTGAAAATGCTATGAGTGATATAACATTAATGTGGGAAACAATGGATAACAAGAAAAGAAAAAAAGGAAAAAACATAAATGAAAGACTAATGCTGATGTTTTATTGCCTGTATGTAATCTTTGATGAGGCTCTACCTGTAAAAACAAGTTATGATGAATGAACAAAATATAACATAATCTTTGCATTTCATGAAATAGTTTGATCACTTCTGTCCTGAAATTTGAACTGATATTTCTCATACTTACTAAGACATATCTCAATATGATTAGTTATTCATCAGTAACTAAGCTATGCAGATTAAATGGTTATGAAAACATCCCATCAGTGCAGAAAACCCCAAAATATTAAATGGTAAATCCTAACCAAGGGGATATGTAGGAATCAGAGGCAACAGATACACTGTTTTATGCAAGATAAGTCTCTAACTTAATACATCAACAACTTTGCTATTTTTTTTGAAAATTACCTACAACGAAATATATTAGTATATAAAATAACCCTTTTACTAGCCTTTTACTTTCTGGGTCCTACCCTCCTCAGGTCATTAGGATGTCTTCGTAATGCATAGTGTATTATGATCTATATTTTCAGACAGATATTTGATGAAATCTGAGCATGTTCAACTCTGAGAAAGAAAGCAGAATCTTTCAAAGGACTGTGACCATGCTTACAAATTAGGAATACCTAGTGAACATCCAGTGACAATTCCTGGAGGGTTTCAGAAAGTAATAAATGTTGTCTCAAGGATAAAGATAGCCAGTTCCACAACTCAATTGCTTGCAGAAGAACCTTCAGAGAATTCTTTACCTTGTGGCATTTTTGTACATGGCTGTTTACTTAGTGTTCCAGGATGTTCCTTTAATAAAAGCTTGTTATTATGTGGAATGTATCACAGCATGGAGTCATATTCTTTCCTAAATGGATGATAGTTGATGTTCATATGCTTTTTTAGTTTTATAAGCTTGATAATAGAATAGGCCAAGGGCAAAGACAAACTAAATGCAAATCATCATCTTCTGAAAGTATGGTGTTATTAAATGAAGTTAGAAATAAAGGTATATACCACAAAAAAATGAGAAAGAATTTATAGTACTTTTATGCTAGACCATCACAAATTATGAAGTATAGGACACTTATTTGTTACATTACTAGGATTATGATTTGTATGAGCTGACTTTTATTTAATGGTCATGCATGCATGAAAATTATTGGTAAAGTTTACAGAACATAAGTTTTGAAGGAAGCTTGTTTGAGTGGCTTGATTTTACGTGTATTAAAACTCAGTTGTGCTGGTTATTTAAAACTTTAATTCAGATATATCCAACTAATAAAGCTTAGTACACCCAGCTACAGACAAATCTTGTTTTTTTGATAATGTTAAAATAAATCCAGTAAGCCAAAATGAATGTGCACTTACAACTGTATCTTACAACGGTAACTTACAACTGTGCACTATCTAAAGCAGGATACAATAAGCAAATTCAGCTGAATATCATCCAGTATATTGGGTAAAACCTGTCATAGAGATTAAATCAAAATCTAAGCATGTATAATGGGATTTATGGACTGAAATTTCTTGGATTGCCATGTAAGACTTCCAAATTATTTTACAATAGACTCACATTTAAGAGATGAAACATCTAAAGAAAAGATGTTCATTCTTATAATTATGGTATAGAATGACCTCAGAAAACATATGAAAAACTGAGTGATGAAAATAGATCACACATGAAGTTTTGATCTAGTTCCAGAATGCCAAGAAAATACTAGTTTATATTGTTTTGATAAAAGCATAGCATAAGATTGACATTATCTAAGCCAAATTACTTTGGAGATTGAAATTCAATTAGCTGCAATGAATGGCTTAAAAAATACCAGATGAAATTTCAGATTCCTATAATATCAATGATGTGACAATTTCTAGTATAGAATGATTCTTTAACACTGATAACTGGACATAGCAGTATAAAACTCTCCACCTCCTAGCTTTTACATAACATATAAAAAGAGTAGAAATTTTTATTTTTGTTATTATTGTTTACTTTTCTGTTTTTTAATCTCATATAGAAAGACACTGTGGTCAATCTTCTATAAAAAAATAAAAACAAAGCAGAAAAAAGCTGAAGCAATGATTGACTGATCAGATATGAAAAGTAGTCATGTTTTTATGGGACATATTTTATGGAACATCTCTCATACAAGGAGAGACTGAGTGAATTGGGACTGTTCAGCTTGGAGAAGAGAAGGTTGAGAGGTGATCTTATAAATACATGAAGGGAGATTGAAAGGAAGAGGGGGCCAAGATTTTTTCAGCGGTAGCCAGTGATAGGACAAGGGGTAATGGGTGCAAACTGAAGCACAGGATGTTCCATCTGCAGGTGAGGAGGAACTTATTTACTCTGAGGGTGACAGAGCAGTGGAACAGGCTGCCCAGGGAGGTTGTGGAGTCTCCTTCTCTAGAGGTCTTTAAAACCCGCCTGGATGCCACCCTGTGCCACATGCTCTGGGTGTGCCTGCTGGAGCGGGAAGGTTGGACTAGATGATCTCTAGAGGTCCCTTCCAACCTTGAAGATTCTGTGACTCTGTGATATTTCTTAATTCAGATTGCATCCTCAGTCTCAGGATACTGAGTTTATTTCTGTATATTTAATAAGAATATTATCAGCTCAGATATTAATGATAAGAAATCAGGAAAGGATGCTTTAAGACTCATCTGAAAAGTAAGACATTTCCAGCTGTGTTTGGGAATATAAACAGTAGCTGATAGAGTAGACAAGCATGATATATCAACCTCAGTATTGCTAGTGTTGCTTCAAGTTAGTCAGGCTCTTAACTTTCCAAGAGAGACTAAGGAATAGAGAGGAAAAGTCAGAAACAGAAAATGCCTTATTCAGATTGTATTTCATTTCATACAGAAAGACAATGTCAAAAGTACTATTGCTATTACTGGCTCTTCACTTACAAGAGCAAAGATAAGACTGATAGCAACAAAGGCAAGATTTGTACTAATATAAAATTTCTGTTCATATTTTCTAAATTGTGCATTGATAGGTTCACAAGAAGCATTAATGATGTCAGATAAGGTTTTCTCCACACAGCAACCAAAGCAAAGATCATCTTGCCTTTCTGATGCATAGTGATATTAATTTCATTAGAAAATAAAACTCTGCTTTACAAACCTTATTTCAAAAGTTCTCCAATTTATAATTTAGGATAATATTTATATTTATCTAGACATTTCTAGTGATATACTCTAGTCATGTTGAACATAACTGGATTCAGTATTAAAATACTTCTACAAATAAGTACTGGTCACCCAGTTAAATTAATGTCTCACTTATAGGCTATAGTTGGCAATAAAGCTAAAGCGATTGTCAGCAGATAACTCATGACCTTAGGGTTACACTCAATTGTGTTGCTCAGCATTAGATGCATTTCACTACAACTACAGCTTTGTTCTTTTTCTTTTCACTGCTCTGCTCTTACCTTGTGAATCTGTTGCTTTGTGGCTCAGCCTTTGTAAATAGATGCTGCAAGGCACATCATGATGGTACTTACGGAGGAATTACCACAAAGATGAGACATAAAGATGTCCTGTATTAATGATTCTTTGAACACAAGTTTTTGTAAATTGTCTCTAAATTGCTACTCAAGGATATGGTTCATGTCTAGGAATATATACAGTGCCTATGCCTTGCAACTCTTAATACTAATGCAGAAATGTATAATTTTCAGACCGATAACTAAAAACGGTTACCAATTGGTAACAGTTACGAATTGGTAATAGGTAGGTGCAGATCAGTGAGTATCATCTTTATGTGCTTGGAAAAAAATCATTCTATTGCTTTCCCATTGAAAGAAATAAATCCTTTCAGAGCACATGGAACAATGATTGCCACAAATAAAATGCTTTCATTAGAATAGGAAGAGGTAGTTCTAATTAAAATAGGAAGAGGTAGTTCTAATATAGATCATAAACAAGTTTTGCAAGTACATTGCAAAAGCTCCTAATGATTTCTGTAATTTATCTCGAAATGTACTTAGTTAATGGTTAAACAACTGATCACTGTTACAAAGTTACAAAGGCTCATACTTTGAAACCAGTAAGTATAGTTAATACTTGTTATCATTGGGCAGGTATTACATGCAAAGTCTTTTGTATTGCTTGTCTTACAACATTGTGATTTATGTAGGGTAGGAATGGACAATTCCACATGCAGTAGTATTTATATATATCTAATATTTACTTTCCATTGTACTTCATTGCAAAAGTAATGTTGCTTTTAGAGGTGTTGGGAAAACTATTTCTGTTTCACAGAATTTATGCAGTTACTTGCTGGCAATTTTGAGCTTTTATATGCTAATGTTTACTGACAAATAACTGAATGCACACATTTCACGTATATTTGTAACTATTTACTACCTTTTTAGTAGAAAATGTGGTGATTTGTGGTTATGAAATAATCCGTCATTCTTTTCTGAAATACAAAGACAGTTTAAAATATGCATTTAACAGTTTATATACATTAAATATATATTTTTTTTTCTTTTATTGCTTAACTTGAAGTTCTTCCTTTTGTGATATCATGTTATATGTTAAATAAAGGCAGTATTTTTTTTCCAATAGTAGTAATTAGGGCTAGGTTCAGATGAGCTGTTATTGCAATATGATGTAATAACATCCTATTTGTAATTCACAGATTTCATTGAATCAAAAAATCACAGAATCTTCAAGGCTGGAAGGGACCTCTAGAGATCATCTAGTCCAACCTTCCCGCTCCAGCAGGCACACCCAGAGCATATGGCACAAGGTGGCATCCAGGCGGGTTTTGAAGACCTCCAGAGAAGGAGACTCCACAACCTCCCTGGGCAGCCTGTTCCACTGCT
>JAUBOD010000169.1:10597-69860 GCA_032353885.1 Nothura maculosa
CTGATGCATGCCAGGATCCCATTGGCCTTCTTGGCCACGAGGGCACACTGCTGACTCATGGTTAACTTGGTGTCAACCAGGACTGCCAGGTGCCTCTCCGTAGAGCTGCTAATCTGCTTTCCAGCAGGTCGACCGCTAATCTGTACTGGTGTCTGGAGTTGCTCCTCCCCAGGGGCAGGACCCTGCACTTGTCCTTGTTGAACCTCATGAGGTTCCTCTCTGTCCAACTCTCCAGACTGCCCAGGTCCCTCTGGATGGCAGCACAGCCCTCTGGAGTGTCAGCCGCTCCACCCAGCTTGGTGTCGTCTGCAAACTTGCTCAGAGTGCACTCTATTCCCTCATCCAGGTCATTGACGAACAAGTTAAACAGCACTGGGCCCAGTACTGACCCCTGTGGGACGCCACTGGCCACAGGCCTCCAACTGGACTTGGCCCCATTTATCACCACCCTCTGAGCTCTGCCATCCAGCCTGCCCTCGATCCACCGCACTGTGTACTCGTCTCGTCCACTCTCCCAGAGCTTCCGTATGAGGATAGTATGGGAGACGGTGTCGAAAGCCTTGCTGAAGTCAAGGTAGACAACATCCACAGCTTTCCCCTCGTCCAAACAGCTAGTCATCACATCATAGCAGGCTATGAGGTTTGTCAGACATGACTTCTCCTTGGTGAATCCATGCTGACTGCTCCTCACCTTCTTCTGCTTCATATACCTGGAGATTCTCTCTAGGATGAACTGCTTCATTACCTTTCCAGGGACAGAGGTGAGGCTGACCGGCCTGTAATTGCCCGACTCCTCCCTCTTGCCCTTTTTGAAGGCTGGAATGACGTTGGCTCTCTTCCAGTCCTCGGGCACCTCCCCTGCTCTCAAGGATCTCTCAAAGATGACAGAGAGGCTGAGCAATAACCTCGGCCAATTCCTTCAGCACTCTTGGGTGCACCCCATCTAGGCCCATAGATTTTTGAGTGGTTAGTTTGCCTAAGTGATCCCTAGCCCAATTCTTCTCAACCAGCAGAAGGTCTTCCTCTACCCCATTTATTTCTCTTCCACTTGAGCCCTGCAGTTCATGGGGAGTGACCTTAGCAGTAAAGACAGAGGCAAAGAAGGCATTTAGTAACTGCCTTCTCGGCATCCTCCGTCACCAAGGCCCCCTCCCTATTCAGATTTGAAATTAACAAATCTGTAACCTAGTAAGTTAGGGAGTTACAATAGAGGTACAAGTAAAACCTGTTTTTTTGAATCTTGTCTTTTCTTTATCTTATGGGATGTTACAATGCATACCTTTGGGAAAGAATACCATCAAACAGATCAGACAAACATTAGGGAGCTTTGAACACAGAATCACAGTTTACATCACCTGTTCAAACAGGTGCAGAAGGAGTTATCATTCTCAGCGAACTGCTATTGAAATCTTTATATTCAAAGGACAACATGGAATTTGACAAGTGACTGCCAGATACATTGATAAAATTTCCAAAAGTATGAAGAAAAATGTTGCTTGCTGTCAGACATATGAAAAAAATATAAATATATAACTCAGTTTTGCCCAAGCCTGGACTTAACTTTCACATATGGATCAGCTTAGAATCTTCTTTTTAGATAACTTTCATTTTGTTTTTTTCCTTAGAAAACTGTAATTTGTGCTTATAACCAGAGAAATAACATTCAGTGGCTCAGAAAAGTTATTTTATAAGAAAAGGTTTCCTGGATCTTTTTAATTAGAATCACTGATACAGAGCCAGTCCTATGCAAATATATATTTTTATGTAGGTGTATTCATATAAATAATCAAGAAAACAATCTTTATTTCCTCACAGGAAAAAAAAAATATAATAGACTTTAAGTTAATAATTTCTGTCAGAAATAACATTTAATTACTTAACATTTATTCTTTACATAGTGAAGAACTGTGAATTGAAATGACATATCTGATATCTCAGCAGTGATGTGTCATGATATAATGACTTTTCATAACATGTGAAAACACATGAATTTCATAACATTTTCCCAACAGACCTCCCATTTCTGCTGAATCTTCCTGGTGATCTTAACTAGTTACTTATGCCTCTGTGTCTTTTATAAAGGAAATAAGATGCCATGAAATGAGAATGGATGAGATGAGATAAAAAGATATAGAAAGATTTAAAAATATGTATATTTATAAAGAAAATATTCATCTTTTTTCCAGAATTGTTTTAATAATGACACAAAATGAAAATGTAAATTGTTGAGTTGTAATATTACGAGAAATTTCAGCTTTTAATTTTATGCATATATGGAATATTTTTAACATTTTGGAAATCTGTGCTATACGGTCTTCAAACACGAAGTACTGTGTATATCATAGAAAACAGAACATAGGGCACACTAGTCTGGAATTGCTTAGTCTGTGACTTGGAGCAAATTATTTTATTACTCAAAGGAAAAATTAATTTCTATGCCTTCCTAAGTTTGTCTTGTGACTTTCAGTGACGTTACTCAGGCAGCTGGGAAAGACAGTAGAATTTTATGCAATGCATAGATCTTCAGCACTGAGAAATTTATAGATAATTCTTCTAATTTCATAATAAAGAACATCAAACTGAATGTTCTATAAATCGTTATCAGAAGACACCCATCTGTATCGCACTGTATTGTCTTCAAATCCAGGAAAGTACTTCCAACAAGACTTCTTACTTTAAGGCAAGTGAAACTAGATGAGATCAATCCCATTCTCTAATGTATGTTCGAGATGATACTTTTATCCTGCCATGTAGATTCTAATGAGATTCAGCATTGATTCCAGTGTTGTACAAAATGTATGACTCTCTGTATAGGTGTTTGCAATATAGAAACTTATTCCAGTCTAGTTTCTATAGAGAACATTTTGAAGATGGGTCTAGGCTTCAAAGTTGGGGTTACAAGCAAACTTTTAAAAGTTTTTATCCAAGTGGTAAAGAGTTGTACAATGTGTTGCATATAAAGAATTGAAAAACGACGAATATCTGCAGTACACAAGAACATTAGCAGGAGATGACCTAAGTAATAGTGGTGTTATTATATATATTAAAGTTGGATGCCATTTCACCCAATTTACAGGTATTACAATTATAGTTAACCTAAAGGTCAGGTACTTGCATCATCTTTGTGTTAGTGTTATCACTGATATTATGGTACCACTGAAATTATAAGCAACATAAAAATGCAATTAATTATCACCAAGCTAATCAATTCTTATGCAGCACTCAGTTCAATACTCTCAGACCAATATTTTTGACCTGTTTGTCTTTATAACACCATTCATTATTGACCTGTGGTATGCCCTGTTTATCTTTCCTTACTTAAGTTCTAAGTACTTGCCTAGCATTGCATTTTATCTTGCTGGCTAAGAGAATAATTTGTGATTTTTTTTTAGCAATTGTATAAATGCTAAATATATAAGTGCAGTTCTTAACAAGCACTGAATTTTGTATTCCAATGTATGTGAATGGAATGCAAAAGATTCTTTAAATATTGTCAATATGTCAGCAAAGGAGATCAAGTTTTGTATAACTGAGCACATGATGACGCAATATTGTGTTCATTAGTTCTAAAAAATTATTATATGTTATTGCATATAATTTTGTAAGGTTGAAGATAGATTCTGGAGGACTACTCCATTTCTGGAACTTAAATTTAGTGAGAAATTCTGGGGAGTGTATATAAAGGTAAGTTAAAATTAAGAGAAGACTTGAAAGAATTCTGGGTATAGTAATTTAAGCATACCTAAACTCAGAATTGTGTTGTTTTTCAGGGTAAATTAGGATAAAAGACAAGTATTTATCACAATGGCATCCTGATATATTTTTCTACATCTTTTAAGGATTTTTTTAGATGTGAATGCCGCTCAGTGAATACATTATTCAGTGAATTTTGTCTTTTTTCATTTAATAAATTACTCAATGCCTTTTCCTCTGAGTATTTGACTCAGTCTATAGTGAATATAATAGCATTCAAAAACTGCTGATAATAACTGAATAAATGTTCAATTAATATTTTTGCCCTAGAATTTTCCCTCTTTCATCCTTTACTTTTTACATCAGTATAATAAAATTTCTTATTTTCACATCTACATACAACTATGTGAAACCTGTATAAGAAAACTGGAAAGTTGCTGAAGTCAGTGTGAGATATTTTCATTGTCTTTCAATTTTCTTATCATTCAAAACATGGAACTGTATTTTACACATTTTTTTGTTATTCAATTGCAAACCAAGATATGTAAAATCTGCTTGTTATAAATAAACAGTAGTCTCAAAATATACCAGAACTGAAATAATACTAACAGAAAAGGCAATCTACAAGAGAAGACAATCTTCAAGAGAAAGGTTCACAGATCCCTAGTCTGGTGTTCAGAGGGTGGTCAGACCTGATACTAATCATAATTAGTTGATGCATTTTTGACTTTGGTTTTAATGTATAATTTCTAGCTAAAGTTGAAGTTAAAAAGATAACTATAAGATTTAGTGTGTATGAGAGACTTTTCATTAATAAACATTTTGTTAGCATATAGTGTTTAAAACATTTGACTGGCTCAAATGTTAGGTGGTACCACTTTTGCCTCAGGGACTCAACCCAACCACAAACAATTGGTTGTTGACCTTTAGAATAGGGAGCCTGATGAAGATGGCTCACTGACCAATTGGTTGTTGACCCTTAAAATAGGGAGCCTAATAAAGCTGGCTCACTGAGAGTTTACACACTGCATTAGCTGGCTCCTGATCTGGTTTTGGGTTGTGAAATCAACTGCTGCAAACTGTTCCCCAACACTTCCCCTGCTTATTTTTATTATGGCAAACCCAGAGCCAGACACAGTGCAAGTAGCAATTCTACAAAAGCAACTTATAACCAGCAAGCATATTAACAGTACAATACACAGCATAATTAAATGCTTCAGACCATCACGCAGCCAACCGTTAAGTCCCTGATTTCCCAACCACCCGTAAAAACCACCATCGTCCATTTTCAAATCATGGAATGCATCTTGAAGCTGCTTAAGTCGTTTATGTATAAATGTACTGTGGTCGCTTAGATTCATACAGCACATTCCTTCAAAATCCTCGCACCCATGTCCGTGAGCAAGGAGAAGGATATCAATGACAGCTTGGTTTTGCAAAACAGCTTGTTGGAGGCCTTGCTGATCAGTAACCAAGTCAGAGATGATACTAGATGTCAGATTCAACTCTTTCCTTGCCCAGCAGGTGAGTTTTCTCAAGTTTGCATGTGCTCCTGCAATAGATGCTTGAAGAAACATGAAACTTAAAAATGCATTCTTAGTTTTACTATACAAATTGACCTTGGAATCACAATCAGGGCCTAGTTCTTTAAGGGCACGTCTCATACGGCTCCCCTTTTTTCCCCTTTAGTGTTTCTGATGGTGTTAGCCATTTCTGCATATCCTCCTTTTGAGGTGCAAATAAGATCAATTTCCCCACATAACACGGACCTCCGATTATATTTGTTGGAATCCCCTGCCACGCTCGGTCACCACAGATAAAAAAAATATCCGGGGGGTAATGTTCGGGCAGAGTCATTATTCCTGGGGACCCAAGCTTCCTCTTGAGCGTTTTCCCCGAGTCGGTCTTCGGCCCCGAGGAGGATGGCACTGCACCATTACAATACATACTTGTCTTTGACTTTGAGGTGGCACTAAACCATCCGTATAACGATTATATTTTGCAATACTGCGTGCCTAATACTATCAACATTAGTAGTTATTTCACTAATTGTATTAGCCAACCTGCTTAGACAACCAACATCCTAATTTCTTTAATGTTAGCCTTTTCAGTGGCTAAGTGGGGAAGAAAAAGTGATGCTAAGACAATAGACAGTTTTGACCAGAACTCAACATTATCCTCACATTCTGGACCTAACTGCCACACCTCTCTCTTCTGATGCTTCGATGTAGTATAATTCCACAATGTGTGATTCATTAGTTCAGCTAGAGAATGTTTGAACATCCTAAATAGCATGGCCCTGGTTTGCTGGGAATTCCAGGCCAAGCTTTATCATCACATATTAGAAAGGTATGTTCAGGCCATCGCCTACCTACTGTATTTTTCCCCTAGACATCTGTAAAATGGCATTCTGGGGAGCAGAAGTCTTTGGAGTTTTCTGGCCTATATACCATAAACAGTCTGTAATGCAGACAGCCTAACATCACTGTCTATGAGTTGCATCACAATTTTAGCATTGTCTTTAAATATTACTGCTCCATTACTGGGCACTAACACTCCTGACAAGTCTAGCTCTTGAGGTTCTATCATGGTTCATCAGGTTTGCGTATCTGAGGATACCGTCCAATCCTTTTTAAGATTACCTAAGTTACCTATAATATCACGGATACAATACCTTTTCTGCTTAAAAGCAAGTGAAACACAATTCCTGAAGATTACATCAGGACTATTCAATCAGCTTCATGGTCACACAGCAGATTAATAATAAGGCATTCCATTTGCTGATAGACACTGCACTGCTGTCCTTGAAGTCTCTCCCCCTTTTTTGTTTAACTACTCTATTGCCACAGCTGCTCTTAGTTGAGCACGCAACCTTAACTTGGTTAAATGATCAATCAATTGTTAATAGATATACTAGTAATAAACAAAATACAGTTAGTACAATAATTAGAGACTTTACAAGTCGCATTGACATAGCTAAGATGATTGTTTAGTTTGTTGTGTCTACTCCCATGGTTTCTCAGTTATCAGTCCCTGCTTGTTGGACCATGGCCTACTCAGAGTTAATAGACTGGTCACTTCAGCATCTTCTCCCTTGTATCTTACTGGCAATACTTGCTTCAGAGCACATTTAACAATGGATTACATTAACTTTAATCATAGAATCATAGAATCATAGAATCATAGAATCATAGAATCATAGAATTATAGAATGTGTAAGGTTGGAAGGGACCTTAGAGGTTATCTAGTCCAACCGCCCTGCACACAAAGCATGAGCCCAAAAAAAGATTAAGAATAACATTACAGCAAAAATAATCAGTCTTTATAGCCAAGGGTCTCTTTATAGTCAAAGATCCATAGTATCACTATTCCTGTGGCAATGAGGGCATCGAGGATGCTGCAGTAGGCGATGCTGGCCAGACCCACTGTGCAAGAACCCTTTGTGGTTCTTGATCTGTAAAAACAAAAGCATACCCTCGTCCCCATGTTATTAAGGGTATAGGTTTTCCCCATTGGTGTGACTCAGGATCTCAGAATTCATGAAAGCTTTAATTAACTTTTCCTGAGTGGTAATGCTGAAGTGTCTTTGCACTGGAGGCACGTTGTCTCTTTCTCAATTTAAAAGGTTAGGTACACACAGGACCTTTTTTAACCATTCCTGAGGGGATTATCCCTTGCTTCCCCATTTTGTTTTTATAGCATGGTTTTCAGGATGCCATGGGCACACTCAACAATGGCTTGACCTGTTATCTCTTTTAACCTGGGCAGGTACCCCTAGCATGGTAGTTTCATTCATTCCATGTAGTAACACCATTATACAAGGAATACAAACTATGATACAAATAAATACAATAAACAAGAATAACCGTTCTAGTAACAGCTTTTGCAATCAAGACCATTCCATTTGCATTGTGCAAGGGGATCCCCGTTGTCATCAATCCCTATCATCATCTACTTCTTACAAATAGTCTTTTAAATATTTTTCTCTGTACTGCAAGCCAAACAAAACTGAGATACCTTCTTTGGTCCTCCATAATCATTCAAATCAATTACCAAAAATCACATTTCCTTTTAACATCTTCAAATTAAATACCAGCAATTTACATTTCCTTCTTATTTCATGATCATTTCTCAGAAAAAAAACAACAAATCTATATATGAGATTTCTTCCCGCTTATCCATTTATTCATACATAATTGAGGAAGCAGACAACACTTCTACATTCCTCGCCTTCCTGGCTTCTTCGCATACCTCAATGTACCGGTCGTGCAGATTGGGCAGAAACAGATCTGGCTCTTGTTCAGGGTCCACAGGTCCTGGATCTGGGGGACTGTCAGGCAGATCCACACAAGCCACAGCGCATTCCACAGTTGCTGGCATCACAACATCTGAAGTTCCTATGTACTTTCTTAATGCTTCATAACACTCTCTCCACGGGCCATTCAGGCAAGGATTAAACCACCTCACATTGCTTTATTTCAGATAACTGCCCCTAACGCGTCCCATGCAGATGGATTATAAATCATTGTTTCACTTAACACATTACAGTTTTCTATACATTTTAAAAGACCTAACAAATTACACTCTTTAATTTTTTCCTTTTCTCCCTGCCATTCTTCCTCACTAAAAACCAGGGAAGGTTGTTCAAATAACCCAGCCTTCCCGGCCCATTCCAGCAATTGTAATAACTTCTTGCTGGAAATGGTAGTGTCTCTTTGACTAAGAAAAGTAGTCAATAAATGACGCGCTGCCTCCTTTTCCATTTTAACTGGATTTCGCAGCTTACTGACACTTGGAGTACATTTGAACTCTATAGTGTCCCAATGGCCTTTCCTCCCCAATTCCTGTCCTCCTTGAAAGTCTCTTGCTCTCCTTGAAGGGCTCTCGCTCATCTGGATTGTCCAGATTTAGAGGGTCTGGGTCCTCGCTCATCCAGATTGTCCAGATTTAGCAGGTCTGGTGTTCCTGTTTGGGCGCCATATGCGGGTGGTGGGCTTGTGTGAATCAAGAGACGACTCAATATGATTTACAGATTATTCTAATTTATTGTAGACAAGCTTATATAAGATCTAGACAAGCTTGGCCTTATATAGGATCTAAGTACAGCAACAGGAGTAGATTGGTTACAAAAAAAGGGTGGGGGGTGTAAAGCTCAAACAATTGGTTGTTGACCTTTAGAATAGGGAGCCTGATAAAGCTGGCTCACTGAGAGTTTACACACTGCATTACCTGGCTCCTGACCTCGTTTTGGGTTGTGAAATTTAATGCTGCATATTGTTCCCCAACAACTTAGAAGCTTTCTTACATTTCCGTACTCCATATTTTGGGGCAATTTATTTAGGAGCTAACTTGCTTTATTGTCCTGTAGTTTAAATAGTTCTTTTTCTGTCCCTAATTTATTTGTGTATTAGTGAACACAGAGGGACAATGTAAACATAAGAACCAGTATATTACTTTTCAATTTATATTTTACCAAGGGAAATAAGATTTTTTTTTTTCTATTTTTTAGTGCTCTCCTTGTAGAAAACTTGTAATCAAAACAAGCAACAAGAGCAATATAGGTAATTAATATGTAGCACATCTAGCCATGAACAAGATAAAAAGTATCTGCTAGCATGAGGAACAAAAAGTTAGTGTCTACCCCCAAGGCACTAACAGATTCATATTCAACCAAAGGACATCAATACTAAAATAGTATACATGGTGTGTCTTGAATATTTGTTCCTCAGATTCAGGACTTCAGCAGGCAGTATAGAGACATCTAAATTTCATTTATTTGAGAAAGGAGAGAGTTAGGTGTCAAGACAGAATTCACTGGTGTCAAGGATGGTGATCAGAGTGATATCTAAGGCAGAAAACAAGCAACACCAAAGGAAGAAATATGTCCAAGAGTCTACAATATAAATACTGTACTTCTGCAAGATTAATTTTAGGAATCAAGTCCTTTCCTGATTGAATTATCCAAAACAACTCTTTTATGCTCTTCTGGTTTGTTTGCTTGCTTACATGCCTGTTTATTTTTCTGGTAAGGGATTAAGACCCGTGTAATAAGAGCAAGTGGTCATGGACAACCATACCTGCTTTGGGCTTCCAGAACATTCTTTACAAGGAAGAAATCAACTGCAGGACTGCAGCATATTCAAGAGGAAGATTTTCTTCCTCCATCCTCTTGAACTGGACCTCTAACCTGCTAAAATATAAAATTCAGAATCAGTTCTGAATATGGTTACAAGTAAATTAAATTTTAGTGGTTGCTAGAGAAGACATTTAAATGAGAACTTCCACAGCAGCATCCTGAACTGCTATCATTCACAGTAGGCAATTGTCAACTACAAACATGTTAAATAGTTTATGTCTGTAGGCATCTGGATACAATCTCAGATTTCAAGGAACATATCTTTGCATTACATTTCTTCAGAAACCTAAATTAGGTGTCCAGATATTGCTTGCACAGCGTTACACATGAATCATTAGATATCTTAGAATTACATTCAAATAAACCACTGGGCCATCTAAGATTGTTATAGTAAAGGACTAAATAAAGCTCTCCTTCATATTCCACTTGTGATTCAGATTTAAGGAAAATTCTTTGATTAGTAACAACTACCTGTCTTTAATGATCAAAATGGTTAATTGGGATGTTTTTCAAAAATTACTATACTGTGTGTGAGTCCATATGGTCACATATAAATATATCAAATAAATATAAATATTTTAATGAATATATATCTATAAAGACATATCTGTGTATAAAGAATTACCTGTGTGTGTGTATTTGTATTTTATATTTTTGTACCACTATGACAGAGACACTTTCCAAAAAATGTAATGCACAGTTTATTTCCTTTTCTAATACTGGCTGTTTGGATGGAATACAACTCCTGGTTATTTTGAGTGCCCTGTGGAAAAGTTGTCAGATGCTTAATGACACGTCTTGATTGAAAATACAGCTCTCAAAGGATTTGTTATCTCAGTTTTAGAAACTATGCAAATAACATGAATTAAAGAAGAAAATACAGTTGGATTTTGCTGCCATTCTATTAACTTTGGTGAAGGCTTTAATTTGCCCTTCAAGCTTCAAGTCTCAGTACAAATAGTTTTTATTATTAAATTCCACTACCAAGTTTTTATACTTCAAGCTTTCAGAATTTTCTATTAAAAGGGCTTTATCTTGCTATGGTTTGGGGTTTTTTTTTTTTTTTTCTCAACAGATATTGTCCTGTTTTGTTGATTCCTACTTCATACTCGTAGAGTATTTGATAAGAGTCAATATCTCCTTGATTAACAGATTACATAAATTGCCCCTGACTTGCTCTCAAATAAACAAAAGTGTTTTGAAACCAGTTTTGGAGAAATATCCACTTCTTTCATTATAACAAGATTTGTGTTTATTTCATAGAAATGGTAAGTAGGGATCACTGTGCAGTTAAGTGGAGTATAAAATCATGGTATCTATATGCTTTAAGACTGTAAAAGTTAGCAGATACTACTAGGCTTTAGGTTCACTATCATCACAACTTCCTATGCAATATTATGCATGGTAATTATAGGAATTGTAAGCTTTTCATAACAAATCCTTCTGGGAACAGGACAATAGAGGTGATAAATATTATAGCACACTCCTCACTAACATCATGGACTAGGAAAAATACATACAAAAAAATTTTGATACTGATACAAAAAAAAACATAAGCAGCAAGCCCTCTCTATTTCATATTTAATAAAGATCTTCCCAGTCAGCTGCAGTTGACGATAAGTATAATATCTTTAAATGGTTAATCCAAGGATCACAGCTCAAGTGCTTTATGTGGTTACAAGGAAGTAAAGCTGTTAGTAGCTTCAGAGTGCATTTCATAAACCCAAGGATTTTTTTCTTTTTTTTTTTTTTTCATTTGGCTTTCTACTATATCTTAAATGCTTTATTTTTCAGAGGAGAGATAAGGCTTGGTTCTTCACATAAAACTACAGCTTAGCCATTACTTAGTCTTCCTCTGTTATGGAAAAGGTCCTGTCTGTGCACAGATGTCTCAGATTAAATTGTATCTCACACTCCTTACAGTGCTCAGTACTAGATGAACTGCCAAAAGGGCCGTAGGCAAGAACTAAATTGCTTTGGTTTCAGTACACAGTGAATTTGGCTCAGACAAGCTGAATCAGTACATTAAATGTGAATCCCTCACAGATTTGAAAGCAGCCTTTAGCACAATTATTGACTGTGAGTGATGATTATGTCTAATTGAAGGAGACTTTTGCTACCTGTAGCTCAGTTGGAGTCCATGAGAGCCACAGCAAGGCACTGCATCTTAATTCAATGTTCCAGCTTGAAAGAAGCAATTGAACCTAAATCCTGAAGTGTATACACATGGTCGATAAACTTTAATAAACTTTACAGATTCAGTAACTAGACTGAGTGTATATAATTCAATTTTTTAATTCATGAAAGGAAAATAGCTAACAAGTATGTTGAGCTACAAAAATGTATTAGTTCATCTCAGGCAGAGGCCCTCTCAGTAAACGGAAAAGATATAGTTTCATGCTTGTCTTTGGTACAAATCATAAATCTGCTGTTCTATACACTATATTAAAGCTCTACAGGTGGGAAATTACTGTGTTACTTGGGTATGGCCCAGCTTTTAGTTAATTTGTGGGGAAAATAAAGTAGGTTGACAATTTTGCATAATTTGCTGTGGAAGTTATGCCAAAAGTAAAGAGAAATGAATGTTTTCCTTAATAAATTCTGCCTCACTCCACAAGATTTTCTGGCATGTTTTCATAGTATGCAAAGCTGTTGTACCAAAAATCATGATATTCATGTCTTAATTCTTCCCCTAGAACTTGCTTACTTTTGCAGTGAACAAAAATGTATTCTCAGGGACCCTAAAATTAATATTATATTTTTACTTCTTAGCATTCACAAAAAAAGAAGAAAGTTTACTGCAATATTTTGCTCCCATATACATTTGTTGTAAACTCCTGGTTCTTTTCTAAGTTGAGGTTAGGTTCCCTTAGCACCATTATTGTGATACCATTCATGGAAAGCTTTATACCAACACATTCTTCATATTTTCCATGAACATGTATCTGAATCATGTAATAATTTCATTTAAATGACCCAATTATTAAGTAAAGGGTAGACATGAGCCTTACAGAAAAAAATGTATCTTTGCAGGACCTTTCTTACCTTTTTTTTGTGCTTTTCTGAGCCTTTTAGAAAACAAAACAAAACGCCCCCCCAAAAAACCCAAGTCAGACGGTTGTCTTATAAAAGAGACATGAGGGTGAAAGACAAGACAAGAGACATTCAGGGTGAAAAAGAGATATCTGTGATAATAAATTTTAACAAAATCCTTCTCTAGTCGATTGAATACAAATTCTTTTGAAACATTATTGTGAAGTAGCTATTTGTTATATGCAAACATGTCTACTGTCCATTTTCATCTGGACCAAAAACCAAAAGACCAGGTAGTATCAGAACTAGGACATCTCACTTTAGCATTCTTTACACATACATTGTGCAATTTCATAGATTTAAAATAAGGAAACCCCTTAAATTGGTTCATGAGCAGAAACATTTAATGCTCAGCACAGAATTCAGACTCCAGAGCTAATAGTGATACTTTGTCATTTATAGGTAAATCAGCTTTATGAACAAATGCTTTCTATTAGGGTTTCCAGCCATATGGTAAGAACAAATATGCTTTTATATGCATATTCCAGGCATGGAAATCAGCAATGCAGTAGCAGCATCTTCCATTCTTTTCCTCATGCTTCTCTTTTGTTTTATAATCACTAAATTCTCTTTGCTGAATAATTCTCTGCTCCAGGCATATCTTCCCTTTCAGACATTCTGTCCATGTCCCCATACTTCTCTACTCTCCCTTTCAGACATTCCTTCTTATCCTTTGTTTGTAATTATAGTCATCTACATTCTCCTTTTTTTTTTCTTCATGCCTCCTCATGTTATTATTCATTTCAGCAAAGTAGTCCTCTTCCTCCCAGCTTTTCATTTCATCTCAGAGGTCTCCAATAGGTTTAGTTCCATTTCTTTCACTTCTGACTCTAGTTCCAGTCACTTTATTTACTTTAACTCTGTTCTTCATAGATTCCAGACATATCCACCTTATCCTCTTCCTTTACTATAGTTATCTGGACCTTCTAGTTGTCATTTACAGCTCTGTAAATTTAACAATTGAACAACAAAAAGGTTTTCCTTTGCTTATAGCACTGTATTGAGAGTGTAGCTAAGTTTTAAGTATTTCAAAACATACATCTTATAATACATAAAAATGCATTTAAATGATTTAAAACCAAAGTAGATGTTAGAATATTATAATCTGATATCAGTTGCTGGCCAGATATTGTACCTACCATAAATTTTTAACTGACTAGACTAAATGTATTTTAAAATATAAAACTAATAATCAGAACTTAAATGAGAAATCTGTCCCATATCCCCAGTATGTAGTTTTTTTCTTTTTTAAAATGAAATGCACTATATAGCCAGAATTTCAAAAGAACTTAATGAATGCACATGCCCACTAAAAATCTCTGAACAAAAAGTCTGTTTTACCAGGAAAAAAATAGTTACTTTTGCTTCTCCAGATCCTACTGCACACTATCTGCCAGCTTACTTTGAGTGAGAGCACCTTCTCTCTAAATGAGCACACGCACTTTGAAAATTGTATTTGTTCTGTAGCCATTGCAAGTTTGTATATAGTGCTACAATATTTTATTCCATTTTATGTGCCAATTTTAGCCCAAACAAGCTCCAGTCTTTTTAAGTACACATCTAGTTTGTCTCACTTCAACTTTATTTTAATAAATTAAGGCCTCCAAAGAAAGGTGTCCATGTTCATAGCTTCACAGAGCATAATCCTACTATATATATATATATATATATATATATATATATAATCCTCAATGTGTCAATTTGAGTTTAATAGTCAACTTAAACAAAAAACGAAAATAATATTTTTTCACATAAGAATTATCATTTTCATTTGAACTGTGTCATACTTGCTTACATTTTTTTTCCTCCAAATATAAAGAATAAAATTCAAGAACACACCTTCATCAAGAAATTCTGATCAATGGGAATAGTGCTATATGAACTAGTATATAAATATGGCAAGCAGACACCATTAAAATGTTAATGGGTAAGCTACAGGCAAAAAGAGCCTGTGGCAGATTTAAGATACTCACATATACTTGCTATTGAAGCTGTTGCTTTTCTATTCCAATGCTTCTTTCCTTAACTCTGAGACAATGCACCTATCTCACTCCTGTCCATCTCATATTCTGTGAAATGGTATCTCAAAATTCAGAAAACATTAATTTGGCCTTTGCTTAATTAATGCTTGCCTTTTGATTCAATTTGTACTAATGATTTTTGGAAAAAAAAAACAGAGGAATCTTTGGCACCATGACTACCTTGCATACAAAGGGAATTCTCCAATTCCTTGAAATTCTGAGGAGCAAGAAGTATGTGGTCCAGAATTTGTCAGCTTAAGCAATTCAGTTTTTATTCTGCTTTCAAAACCAATTGTTTATAAATACATTGCAAATGGTCCTATGAAGTTCTGAGAAAATTAAATCCTCATCTCAGAAAGAAACAGCATTTTTATCTAGGCCAGACAATACAAAACTATGTTAAAAAAGTATGTGAAACTTTCAGTAGTTACAAGCTTGAGTAGATTCTTTGTGAGATCAGCATGACTATCTATGGCCAGATTGTGAGAAAATGACAGGCAGAAAAGTTTATAAAATCTATTGAAAAGGCTGGAAAAGCATTTTCAATTCTGCATTAAAAGTATTACAAAGGAATATTCATCAAGTTAGTTTTATCCTACTTTAGAGTAGAAATGTAGTACAAAATAATTTATTTGCAATCTTTCTATGTTTTTTGTTTGGTTTACTTTGCACATGCACATGCATTTTAATTTTTATCTCCTATTTTGGGCATGTGCAGCAGATGGTTGCTGATGCTGTTAGTTTCCTTAATGGTTTTATCACTTTTTACACCCTCTGTTCAAATTCATTATTTAACTTCCTGTGAGCAACATTTTGTTGTGGAATCTCTCGCAGAACAGAGAACCCCATCTCATATCAGTGGCCCTGAGAAGGGAATGACGAGGAAACAGTTTTAGTGAAAGTGCTACTCAATAATTATGTTTTCACTGATGTAGAAATTTCCAGGTTTTACCAGTACAGTTAATGCTGTCTGAAAGTGATTCTCTTTCTTACCAATTCATTGGGTTTTACTAGTCATAGTCATTGGTCTTTCTTAGCTTTCTTTCAATCTAACATAAAAATACCTTAGAACAACCAGGATTTTTCCAGCTTTACTGACTTAATGTAACTACAGTTTATTCTGCTTTATAAATATATATATATACACATAAATATAAATAAATACTCTCCACAAACACATAAAAGTGGGATAATTCTTGGATTTTTCCAGCTGCTTAGACGAGAACATAAGAAAGTTGGGCATACACAGGCAGCTTTTTATATCTTTCCCCGCCACCTGTGTGTCATTTCAACAAACAGATATATTTGATAAAGGTTTCTGGTAAGCATTAATATGACCATTTTATTTTAGAGCAAAGGAATAACTGTTTTCTCTTTTTTTGTGTGGCATGCAAACTCCCTTACATTTGCACAGTATGCAGATCTTCAAGAGGACACAGTTAGTGTGTCAGAGAACCAGCAATGATAACACTTGAATGGCACAGTCTGCATCAGTCTCTTTACTTTCACGACAGGGACATTAGTCTGGATGTTTCTCCTTAATTAAATTGCTTGCATAAATTGCAATCAAGGTGGACATGTGATAGCTTTCTTTTTCACTAATCCGTCATGTCAAGCGAATCTTATGTATTTTATATAGAAAGTGGAAAAAAATGATAATTTGAAGAGATGAGAAGATGGTGCAGGGTTAAAGCTGATATCCTTCCTTTATAACAGATAGCCCCAAGTTGTAGAGGCCATTATTTCTTGCATTTTCAGAGCAAATGAACTTGACAGATGGCTGTGTCACCTAAACCCCTACCTACCAACTTGATTATGCAGAAAACAATACAATAGAAAAGAAATCATTACTGAAGGAACCTGGTTAGTCCGCAGAGGGCTGAGCAGTGCAGAAGAACAAAATTACAGTTGTGAAATTGAACAGCAAGAATACATTTAACATAAAGTGGGTTACAGCAAGGCAATCAGTCATGGCTAAAGCTATTGTCTGGGCTTGCTTGCATTGTATATGAAGTAATCTGTCATCTACCACTGAATTTATGCTTAGTTTATAGTACAAAAATACAAAGGTTTTGCCAGGGCATGTTTTGGTTGTCTTAAGTGGCTCAGCTATGGATCTATGAAATTAAAATTATGGGAATTCAGGACTTTTTTATGCTTTCAGTGTGTTCTGGCGGACATTAACACCAAAATAGTCTCCCCTGTCACTCAAAGATTAACCAAAACACATCACTTAAAACACACCATCTCCACACAAAGGAGACTGGGCAAGGCAAACACTTACCACTGGTCTAAGTTATATAGCGCTACATTAAAATGTTACACTGGAAGTCAGGCTGCAGAAGCCATAGAGCAAAACAGAACATTAGGACAGGGCAAAATATTTTCCTGATGGCCCAGTTTCCACTTGGCTGATTATTACACATTCACCCCAAAGGATAAAATAATTTATCATTATTAATATCATTTGTTTATGAGAGGCAGTATTGTATGATCTCATATTTCACTCACAACAAAACAGGTTTCCAGTCTTTAGTGTTTTTTCTGTCTCTTTCAACAGTTTCAAGCTATTTGCATATATCGGGACATATTTGCATACTTTGCTCATAATATGCAATAGGGCAACTTGCTCTAAAAGTGGTAACCAGGTTTGATGATCTATTGAGTCTACTTCTAAATGAACACTAAGCATTCTGTCCTCATTTATTCTGTCTCCTTTCCACAAAACAATAACTAGGTCATACACCAAAAGAAGTTTGGTTCTTCATCACAGCTAGTTTAGATCCCTTTCTACAGGAGATTCAGATTTGATAGATGTTCCCTTCATTATTCAAAATGCATTCTGTAAAACAAGTAAAACCTAGATTTTCTCATTGTACCTGCTCACTAAATGATGCAGTAACTTTTGTAAAAGCTTCAGACTACTAATAAGCTACTTGTGAAAGAATCAACTGTGACAAACGTGTTGTAATTCGTGGAACAAATTGTAAAAGAACAGGCTTATCACAAGTGTCGTAAGCTATGAGTGTAAGATACCACAGGAACACAGTATCAGCATAAGGCCGAAACCGCAGGAAACTGAAGCATGCGCAGAGTCCGGAGGAAGAAGAGCGACCTTCGTCAAAGATCATCAGGAGGCCTCAGGGATCCCCACCAACAAAGAGAGAGAATGCGCAGAAGAATTGCAACATACCAGAGATAACAGCTGAATCTGAGAGGCGACTTCTGGGCACAGGTGTATAAAAGAAGCACCCTCTCGTACTACAGCGCGCGCCGTTGGCGGAGCGGAGACTCCCCGGCCGCCCAGCGCTGCTTGCTTGCTATTTACAATAAACAATACTGATAAATTAATTGGCTCGGAGAATTTATCAGTTTATAACAAACAAAAAAGGAAGCTCTGGTACCCTCGTGATGTATGAATCAATTCATGAATTAAATGGAAATAAAAATGAAAACATCTCCAAAATAGAAGACTCTCAGTATTCATTCACCTGATACTTCCAAACCATTGCCACAAATATAAAAACCTTGCAGTACCTAGGGACAGAGACTGCATTTATCCAAAAGGCTAATTTCAGGGAGCAGCAAAATGTCCATATTCTCATATCAGGGGGAAGGGACAACTAGTGGAATAGGGCTAGTATATATTCTAGTTATGAGTCACATCATCTAAGCCACAGTTCTCCTTTTTAGTCCAGAAATGTTGTTTGTGTGAATTTTTATATATTCCAGGATTTCCAGATCTCTACTAATTTCAACAGAGGGAATGATTTTGATAGGGCTAACATGTATATAGAAACTTCATATTGCACTGCAGTATAGTCCAAGATAAAAATGTATATAACAAAAATATTGTACAGCAATTTAAATATGAAACAACAGTGAGATATGTGCCGAGTATTTTGCAAGAAAGAAATGTTGCAAGTACGGAGATGTGTGAGTCTGGAAAAGTAGTTGAGCAAGGAAAGGGAGTTTGTTAGTTGAACCAAAAGAAACATAGGTTAAAAATACATACTTTAACTCCTAAAAGAATACACTAGAAACTCTTTCAGTACTGAAACAAACCCAGAATTTGCCTACATTACCAAACAGCAGCTCCTCTGCTATAGCCTCAATAACTGATTCTTTTCTGTATGCAGAATTTAGAAACAAAACTAAAATCTTATACACTCACGCTTGCAATTTCTCCTTCCTTTCTCCTACCACAAGATCATCTGGATGTTCCTTGAAGAAAACTCAGAAACTCAGAGATTCCTAACAATTAAAAAAAAAAGAAAATCAGAAATTTATCTCTGAAAGTCCATGAAAATCAATGTTTTAGTATTTAAAATGCTAAGGTTGTGAGTACATACCTGACACTGGGATGAGCAGTTTGACAAAAAGGCTCAAAACAAGTTCTGTCTTTCCTTCCTTGTTTATTAGATCTTGACAGAAATTAAATTCCTTCTAGAGTCAAATATTTTGAACATCAAGAATGTCACTCTACTTCCACAAAAGTTCACAGCCTAACAACTAGCAAGATAGTACAGCTTTATCAAGAGGATGCCCTGGCAAATGTTTTACTCCTTTGGTATGCATTCAGGCTTTTGCCAAAGCAATTCACTCTTTCTCTTGTTACTCAGATTTCTAATTTAGGTCAGATTAACAACAGAGTAGGTGTAACACTATTCTTCTGCTTCCTTTTTCCTCCTTCCAAAAAAAAAAAAAAAAAGCTATCTTTTAAATCTACAAAAACCACACTCTGCATATTCTAATCTTTATCTCCATTTTTACTTTACAAGCAAGGTATTGACCACCTAAGTTATTTTGTAGTACAATTTTAGTCCTGTACTTGGCTTAAAGATGGAGCTTTAAAAATTAATACTTGCTCTAAGGAGCAACTGTCTTCATGCTTCACGCGCATATCAGATGCTTTCTCATCTCAATTTTGGTGCTTTTTTTTCTGCAAGGTAAATAATCTACAGCTTTTCAGGGACTGTATGAAATGAACATCCACATGACTAATGTGGATGTCCCATATTAGGGTTATTTTCCCTGATATTGTTGGGATCACAGAAGGTACTCAGTAATCAAGTTCCTCTCCCTAACAGGGCAGGGTTGCATTTTGCTGGTGGCTGCTCACCTTGCTTTAAGCAATCAATCTCACCTTAAAGCTTTGTTTTTTTTTCTCGCACTAATGATATCTCTTTTGAGGAATTTTAAAAACTGTAATTTTCCCCCTTCTATCTTTGAAGTTATTTGCCTACATCAAATTGCTCAAATTAATTACTGACACTGTTTACATCTGATGCTGTGTATAAGACTATGCCCTCAGTGATGTATTATTCCCTAGCTAATGCCACCTTCTACCTGTATGGCTGTATATGGGAATCCTTTAACTCTAGCAGGTTGGACAACAAGTTCACCATGAGCAGCAATGTGCTCTGGTGGTCAAGAAGGCCAATGGGACCTGGGGTGCATTAAGAAGAGCATCTCCAGTAGGTTGAGGGAGGTGATTCTCCCCCTCTACTCAGCCCTGGTGAGGCCACATCTGGAGTACTGTGTGCACTTCTGGGCTTCCCAGTACAAAAGGATGTGGAGATGTTGGAGAGAGTCCAGGACAAGGATGATCATGGGCCTGGCACATCTGCTCTACGTTGAAAGCTGGGCTTGTTCAGCCTGGAGAAGAGAGGGCTGAAATGGGACCTAATCAGTGTATGTACATGCCACATGTACATACATGTGAGGAGGATGGGATTGGTCTCTTTTCAGTTGTGGGCACCAATAGGACTAGAAGAAATGGACACGAAATGAAGCATCAGAAGTTCCAGAGGAACTTAAGGAGAAATTTCTTGACAGTTGCACTGACAGAGCACTGGAACAGGTTGCCAGGAGAGGTTGTGGAATCTCCTCCTTCAGAGATCTTCAAAACTCGCTTCAATGCAATCCTGCATAAGAAGCTCGAGGTGTCTGTCCCTGCATGTGCAGGGGGTTGGACTAGATGATCTCTAGAGGTTCCTTCCAACCTTAAGGATTCTATGATTCTATGATTAATGGTGAGATACCTGAATTCCAGTGATTATGCTGCACATGCTGATGAGTTCTAGGGATGTGTAAGTACAAGAATGAATTCTTTCTATTATAACACGTACACATAACTTGGTGTAATTATTGCTATTTCAAAGATTGGGGCAGATTAACATATATTCTTGACCACTTCAGAGGCATCAAATCCAAAACTTGTGTATTTATGTGTACATTCTGTTTGTAGATAAATTTATGATAATTACTGGAACTGGCTTTTTAAGAAGGATCTCCTCCTGCTCTGAAAAGTCCCAAGCCACTGGAGTTTGCAAGTATATTTTCGGAACCTTTTCTTCATATTCTACAACATGCAGTTTGGGATTCTTTGTTGTTCACAGCATTTAATTTACTTTATTGATGACATCATCAGCATTTTGTTACCCTGGAGTTTAGTTGTCCTAAGTAAAGCTGACCATGGAAGTTCTGAACATTGATTTTTTTTTTCTCTGTAGCATAAGCACATGATTTATTATCTTCCTCTGGGACATCAGCCAGAGGCAAGAAATGGCTCTAATAATGCACTCTGAAGTGACTTATACGATTGAGCATTTAAAAACTAAGTCAAGAAATGTGCTGTACCCAGACAAAGGAACATCAACCAACAGGAAAGACAGGAATGGTTTTAAAATGGGGGTTTTAATCCCACATACACTATACACAAAATCTTACTTTTTCTCCAAAAAACACAGGGGCCTCTTGCACTTGTAAAACTAAAATTTTTCAAATCTGTATCTTTTTGACTTTTTTTTAGCACTTAAAATAGAAATGTTGTGAAAATGCATGTAGAATTCAGAATTATATCCAAACTTAAAAACATAAACAGATATATAAACTTCCTTCTTGATAGGCACTTTTCCCATCACCAATCTTATTATTTTCTTTCCTTGATATTGTATTACAGCAGAAAATTGAAAAGATTACAACTCTTGCAGCAGTAATTGCAGCAAAAGTATAAATAGATTCATAAGATCCCTGTATTTGCTGCCATGGTAGATTTCTGCATGTGTATACAAGGAAGAGAAACTGATCAAATGTAATTAATTGTTAATTATTCTAAGGGGACAATGCTGACTATTTCTTGGAGGATTTATTGTCTTTTTTTCCTTTTCTTTCTTATATTTTCAATGATAATTCATATGGCAGCTCAAAAGCAGTCATATTGGCAGTACTGATACAACAGGAGGCAGAAAAACTACAATACAAGGATTGAAATAAATAGCAAATCTTATAGGAAACAGGACCTCCTTACCCCAGAGGGAGAAAAGAGGGCAAAAAAAATGCACTTTAAAATATCCTTTGGGGGAAAGAATTAATAAAAAATAAGAAATTAATAAAATAAATTAAGAAATTTAAAAAATAATTAATAAAAAAATAAGAATTAATTTTGAGCAAACAGCTAGAAATAATCTGCCAACAAGTTTTAGATATCTTAATTCCAGGATTATAATATACTTTTAACATATAAAAATCTTAGAAATAAAGAGCCCATAAATATAAAGTGGGAAATATTTAGATCTATACATTGCATATGTGCAGAATACAACAACAACAAATGCTTCAAGCAGTTCTGATGATAATAGAGAAGTAACAGCAATTGATTTTCAATTAAAACTTATACTAACTGTACCATTTCTCTTTCTTACTTGTTTTCCTGCATATTTATTTGAGCAAATTTTGGTCACCTAAATGTTCATTTCAAAATTTTAGACCTCAAATATTACATGTGTTTAAGCGTGTTAGTATTTTGGTTTGCATACCTAAATTCAGTATAATCTGGGACTTGATGGAAATTATTTTGGATAGAATAGAAACTTTTTATTTAGGCAAAAACATTCAGTAAGGAAACTTATACAGTGCTAGTAGGTCAGATTTTTAACTGATGCAAGTAGGTGTAGCTTTATAGTTACATGATGCTTCACACCCACCCACATTTTAGTGTTTCCTTCTCTTATGTTTGAACCAAAATGAAAATTCAAATATGCAAATCAGCTAAGTATTTTTGATGACATTTACAGGCTGAGAAACTTCTTTAAAAATAGCACTCCCTATGCTGAACACATTTAACTGATACATGCCTGATACATTTCCTAGACCATAATAAATAGGGTTTTGTCGTTCTTTCTGTTCCTGGATCCACAGGAAAGCAATTAGTGTTAATTAGAAGTTAGCATGTAAAAGTAAACAGTGACACATCACTGTGACCTTTAATACATATTCAATATTCTCTGTCATGAGAGTGAGCTGGCAATTGAGGTAAGACTATCAAAAATCTGACTATTCTTTAAAATTCTTTAAATTGTGTGTAAGATACAACTTCTAGGACAATTTCAATTTTTAAGGTAACAGGAACTGTTTAGATTTGGAAAAAAAGAAAACTTTTTTTTTTTCTTCCTTCCTTTTTTTTTATTTCTTTCTTTCATATGACACTAAACAAGGTTACATTTTGACAAAGGAGACTATTTTTAAAGATGAATTTTGGAAAGACAGAGAAGTATAATTCATCTCTCAAAAAATCTATTTTTGCAGCAAATAAAGTCTTTGATATTGGGCTTGCTTTCTTTTAATCCTTTTGTATAGTTTTTGAGGAGTTCATCATGAGATATTTCTAAAAACATTCAAAAAGTTAACATGTAAATCTAACTATTTTAAAGTTAGCATTTTTATTAAATAAAATTTATAAAAGGTCCTCAAAACTAAGGTTTGTCTTCTACCACTTGTCACAGGAAGACCTTGTTCTGTTTTTCCCAAGCGAGTAGCAGGCCTGGTGTGCTACTCCATTTATGTAAATAAGTCCAATTCCCATTGTGTACTCATGCTAAAGCTGTGCCATTAGAGCCATGGTGTCATTTAAGCAGAGAATCAAAGTCTGCCTGTGCTGCCGCAGCCCACTGCTATGTTTCTAAGAAAATGGGTCTTAAAAAAGGAAATGTCACAACACAATGTGAGAGATAAACAGAGATATATCCTTAGAGCAGCAGGCAGGGGCTGTAGACACACTCTCTGTAAATGACTTTGATCCCCTAGTGTGATGAATCATGGAGTCGCAAATCCTTTTTAGCTAATTGCTATCAGCTTGTGAGATTTTTCCTTCCATGTTCAATATCAATTTTCAGGGCCATAGGAGATAGCACGTCTCCCCTGAGCCTGCTAGCGACTTACTGCTAAAACTGAACTAGCACCACTTAACAGTTTAAAGGGGGAAGTCATCTAATATGACACTGCTGCTAGTAACTAAAAAGGAAAAATATTAGGGGCAAATACATGGAATAGTAAACATTTTTACAGGCAGACCTTCCTTTGAAAACTGTCCTTTCAACATCCACACAGTATCAGCACAGGTATTTCAAATGAAAACAATTGCAAAGTATGAAATATGTTTGACCAATTTTAGTTCAAAACAAAATTAAGTTTAATGTCACATACAACCTAACATTAATCACCCAAATTATTCTGATGCAAATTTTTAATAGTAAATGATCTTGTAAAACAAATTAATAGATAAATATTTACAGTTTATTATTTCCTGGAAATTATTCATTTAGCTACTTAGCAGGAAAAAAAAAATCTAAAAGTTGAGAAGCATTTATCTGACAATCGCATGAGCTAGAATAGCCTTTAAGATGGTAATGGGCCAAAAATCTTAAAGCTTTAACACATACACTGAAAACAGAGTATATAAACTGAGACACTATAGAATTATAGAATCATTATGGTTGGAAATGACCTTTAAGATCATTGAATTCAACTGTAAACCCATCACTACCATGCCTGCTAAACCATGTCCTAAAGTGCCTCATCTACACGTTTCTTGAGCACTGCCAGGGATGGTTACTCCACCACTTCCCTGGACAGCCTGTTCCAATGCTTCACCACTCCTTCTCTGTATAAAATTTTTCCTAATGTCTAAGCTGACCTTCCCCTGGCCATTGAGACCATTTCTTCTTGTCCTTTTTTTGGTAGTTATACGGGAGATCAAACTTCACCTCACTACAACTTCCTTTCATGTAGTTGTAGGGAGTAATAAGGTCTCCCCTGGATCTCCTCTTCTCCAAAGTAAATAATTCCAGCTCACTCAGTTGCTTTTCATAAGGTCTGTGCTCCAGCCCTTTCGCTAGCTTCATTGCCCTTCTTTGGACATGCTCCAGTGCTTCTTGTAGTGAGGGACCCAAAAGTGAACATACTATTTGAGGTGCAGCCTCATCAGCACTGAGTACAGGGAGACAATCACTTCCCTAGTTCTGCTAGCTACACTCTTCCTTATACAAGCCAAAATGCCATTGACCTTCTTTCTTGACCACCTGGGCGCTGCTTTATCTCTAGTAGAACTCCTAGATTCTAAGCTGATATCCTAATTAGTTTTTATTCCTAGAGCTGACAGATAACAATTTGAGGTCAAAGCTCAGAGCCCTGAACACTTTCCCAGCATTCTGGGAGAAGTCATTACTTCTCCCAGTTTTAAATGTGTGCAGTGGACTGTTCCTCAGGGAAACTTAACAGAGCACAGAACTGGTATGCTCACTATATAAGAGTTAAAGTAGGAGACTGATCAGTTTCCCTGTCTTTTGTCTGAATTCCAACTTGATCTGTCTCCAATGTTTATCTGACATACATATTCTTAATATGCTTCATTCCTATGCATCCAGAGGAGCACACCAGTAAGATTTCTCATGTTTTTCCTTTGTCTTTTCTTCTGATAACTTTTCTTCTGTGAAAACTCAGGGGTTCAAAACCCTTAGACTATCATCTGTATATGAAGACTACATCAACACTGTTAAACGCAAAGCACCTATATTCTGAAATATAGAAATCTGATGCTTTTGGTAAGTCATGTCTAACTTCTTATTTATGAATAAGAGAATTATCATGATTTCCCATTCTTAACTTCTTTACAAAGATGTTACATTAAAGGAAAAAACAAAAGGATCAGATCTATCCTTTGGAGAGAAAAATGTAGAAGTTAAGGATGAGGAGAATTGACTGGATGGAAGTTGTCAAAAACTGAGAATCTCAGGCCAGACCACTTGACTCTATAATATTCTAGTTTCAGCTAAATATTGAGCAGTTAAGTTCTAGGAAATAGGTAAAGGCAAAATAAAGCTGCACATATTTTAAAGAATATAGCGTAATTTACAGAAATTTCTTTGGAGAAGGTTTAGAGTTAAAAATTTGCTCATTATTTGAAAATTAAGACCAAATATTGAAAATCTACCTGACTGTAAAATAAGAGCCTTCAAATTAATAAAACATACTAAGTTAATTAAATAACCTAATAAATAAACTTGATAAAATAACAGAGTAAAAGAATTTACATGCAGCAGAATGTATACAGTGTAATAAAATAAAGCAGCAATTAAAAAAAACTGCAATGTTACAAACCAGCAACAGAGACCAATTTCAATCACAGGACTGGATTGGACTGGATCGCATTAAATTGAATCACAGGACTGGATCACAGGAAAAACAAAGACTTTCACAAAAACAAAGACTTTCACAAAAAAAAAAAATAAAGGCAGCAACAGAGCTCTCTCAAAGGTTGGTGGGAACATTTTCACTTCTGTTCAATTTCTGCTCAAAATCCAACAAACTACAAACAGATTCTAAAATTTGATTTAAAAAAACAGTGCATTTTAGGACTAATTTAAATTCAACAAATCTGAGAGTTATAACTACTTAAAACTTTGGCAGGTAATATCTGGGCCAAGACTATCTCTGTTGGGCAGAAAAGACTTAACTGATGTCTCTGGACTCTGAATTAAGGATCTCAGAGATGTCAATTTGAGGTCTATTATTTCAATATAATTTTGTTAATTAAAAAAAGGTTTAAGGGCAAAAATGATTACTAAATCAATTTGACTATCACCAATGTGGTGTGCTTGTAGAAAATGGATAATATGTTAAATAACATGGCAAACTGTTCCATACTCCTTTGACTAGCCTGATTCAAGGACTTCTTGCAGTTCCCTGAAGTAACTAGCAAATTAAAAGTTGTCTCTGAAACAAAGTTCATCTAAATTATATACATATAATATACTTGTATTTTAATTTCAAAGAATTTGAAATGAGAGGATAACATTTTCCTAAGCATTGATTTATTAAAAAATACAGTAAAAAATGATCTTAAAATTATTACTTGCCTTTTCTAATATAGTATGCATAACCCATGACCATTTATGTGCTGATAAGAATTGTATTTATCAAAATAATTTTTCAACTAGTAAAACAAGGTGTTATCATTTGGAAAAAATCTATAATGACACAGTTAATCATACAAAAAAAAACTGATTTTGAGGTTTGCTCTACATTTGCTCTGACTTTTCTGAGAAAGTTTGAGTCAAATCTTATTTCAACATTACTTATATTTAGTATCTATTTTACATGCATTGTAATGAAATGTTATATATAATATTGTATAGATAGTATATACAATATGCTATAATTTAATAATAGTATAATTAAATAGAGGAAATAAAGAGTGAGATTTTAAATAAACTGGGACAATAGTACACAGATGGTTTTAGAACTTGCAGGGATGACACAATATTAGTTTAAATGATAAGTCTCAGTAAGAGTGAAATTCTACTGTCAGTGAAAGTTACTAACAGAGTTTAGAAGAAGACTTCTCTTTTTCAGTCTTGTCAAAATCTTGTGAAAGACCATCATTGCTGATTAGTGTCAGCACTAATATCAGATCTGTGCTATTCAGCCTTTGGGCTACTTCAGCACAATAACACTAAACGCCTAAATCCTGCCATGTCCTCATTGTAAAATTCTCATTGATAATGGTGAAAGTCCTAGCAATGCAGAGGGTACAGGATAAGGTCATAGGATAATGAATTTAACTCTAGGATTCTAAATGAGGGGGTTTGGGTTGACAGGGTTTTGTCTTATCCTTTTTTTTTTTTTAATAGCATCTTTTTTTTCCTCAGGGAGATCTGCATGCTGTGGCTTTTTGCCTTTGAACATCCTCAAGTCAAGCATCAAGAAAAGGTGATGAGGGTTAGGGAGGCTCCCTTGACATTTGGTGCACTGGCATCAGCCTTTGCAATTATGGGCCACCTTTCTAGCAGACGGTAATTGAAAAGTGTGAACCACATGGGCTCCAGTCAATAATAGCGTCAGCATACAAATGACACTCTGAGCTTTCTCTGTTCTCTATCCACTGTTTTTGCTTTTCACCTTTTATCCTTCTCAGCATCATGACTTAATCCACTCTAATGAGGTGAGCTCCATTGCCAAAAATCAGCAGCAACACAGCTCTCTTCTGGCACCACTTGGGGCTAGTGAGGAGTCAAAAAAAAAAAGTGAATCTGTCAGCTTTCCAAAAGGGAGCTTTCCAAAAGGGAGGACAGTGCACCCTTTGAAATGTTCTCAGATTTGCTGAACTCTCTTTTCAGTACAAGCTTCCTCCACACTGGCCAAGGAATTCATCCTAGCTCATCATTAAGGTATTACCAACCAAAGTGGCCTCAGTATTTAAGTTAGTGAGGTACATGTCTCTCCTTTCTTGAAGGTCATTATTGGTGGCCACATGTCACTGTTTACAAACAGCAGGTGACTGCCAACAATGGTGAGTGTGTGAATTTCCTTTACTCTCTGTTCTGTTCTCTTACCCATCTGCCACATTTCTAAAATCATAAGTATCTTCTTGTAGAAAAAGCTTCAGAAAAGACATGCCAAGATATTGTAGGTGATAAGAAGATATAAGAAGGTATCCAGCTACTTCAGAGTAGAAAAACAATTCAGACACTTTCTTCCTTTATTTTCTCTTATCATAGTCATTTTAATTTAAAGTCACAGAAGAGTATATGGTCCATGTTGCACTTAAAAAGAGCACTTACAAAGGCCTGAAATTATTGAGTTCTGTCTAGCTGATGGTTTTTCATCAGATTTCAAAATATATGAAGAATATAGCTGTATACATTTGTCATTCAGAAATAAATGCCAATTAGGTTTAACTAAATCCATAATACAAAGAGGTGGTAGATTTGTGTTGATCCTTATTAAAAAGAAGATACACTTACCAATAATTTTAACTGCAATGGAAATTTCCAGTTTTAAAGAGTGGTGATCAGGAGGAGAAGAAAAAGAAGAACAATGGAAAGTGTTTCCATGGGATTAGGCCACATGGCTTTAATGCACATATATACAACTGGGGAAGGCAGGGAGAATTTTGCCTCTTACACTCCTTGGACTTCTCTTGCCTTTCTTCAGCTCTAATCTGATTTTTGCCAATTCCTTTTGATCTACCAGGGGCAGGCAAGTCAGGTCCATAAGTACAGATGGAGTAAATATGGAGATTAGCCTCTTCTCGTACTGCATTAGCTCCTAATACCTGATTAAGCCCAGAATCATGCAATTGTCTCTGTGTTGGCTATCAGAGTGGCAGAGCACAGAAGGGGGCAGGATGAAGGCTGATTTTGTAATGGATACTTATTTTATCCCAGTGCTCTAAGAAGATTAGGCCTGGGGGTGTCACATTAGCCGTGATCTTTGGGCCTTTGGTCGTCTCTCGCAGTTTTCAAACACCTCTGCTTCAGCCTCAGAACAAACAGGCAGCCTGGGCTCTGTGGCCCCATGTTGTGGCATGAATAATTGCACACTGCAAACTGTTTGAAGATCACAAAGTGCTGTGTAAATTACCCAGTTTGGGCTTAGTAGCAGTGATTTGTGGTGACTTACTGAATCTTTTCACAGCTCGAGTTTAAACTTTCCACATTTCTTACTGTCTGAGATGGAATGAAACTTGAGTCATATCTTCTTTTATTCCTATCAGACAAATCTTTATAAAGCAAGTTTGTATAAAGCACAGTATTGTATGCAAACTCGGTGCAACAATTTGTCTTTTGGTAAAGATTCAATACTATTTAGCTGAAATACCAAAAGATGCCTATTCAACAGGAACTCTAAATCAGCTCATTGAGAAGAATGTAAGAATGTGTTCAAAACCATCTGTATAATATATGCTGTCAGAATACTACAAGTAGAAACCTGCATTTTTTTCAATGAAAGTTTCCAGAAAACACTCCTTTTTGCTTCAAAAAAAAAAGTTTCAACTTAATCAATAAGCAAAGCCAAAAAAAGAAAATAAATCTTCTCTCATTAAAAAAGACTATGAAATGAAATGAAAACCAGAAATGTGAGACTAAAAAACAGCAGTGATAATTAAATGAATTAAATTAATTAAATGAAACACTTGTACTATTTGTACCTAATATTTTTTAAAATGCACTTTTATTGTTAGAGATTTTAAAATGTGTAAATGTGTTCTTACTAACAAATTAGTTATCATAGTAGTCTATAAATTTAATTCTGTTGAAATTAGTTAAATATTCCTCTCTTCCCTCTGTCGTTAAAATATTAACGGCATATAAAGATGTCTGGAAGATGTAAAGAGCAATTCTTATAAATCAAACCATTGTAGAATAAAATTCTTCGGCAGTAGTTCATTAGGAAGTTTATGTTCAGAAATTATTCTTCTTTGGGCTTTATTTTTTTACCTGTATTTTTGGCCATTAAGGAAGAATCAGTGTTCCTTTCCTTTTCCCCTGGGTCCAGGGAGAAGGGAGAAATACAATCTGGTCTTCAGTTTTGTGTTTTGTATAAATGACATTTTTTGTACATGTGTACCTTTATACTCTACTTGATCTAATTATACTTCATTGAAGCCAAGCAAATTGGTTGATAGAAAGCTGAGGGTAAATTGTAAGTCCCGGAATGAAGAAAAAAAGAGATTAAAATAAAGATTTTATTTTGTGTTCCCATACTGTGTCTTATAGTCAGCATAATCATCATTTTTACCATAACAACAGTTTTCATAATTAAGGTCATAGACGAACATGAGAGTATTCCTTGAATTATTCTCATAAATGAGAGAAATAAAAATAATAAAAAATCCAATGAAACCTATGTCTATCCTGCTTAGCACATCTGTTTCTTCAAGTATGGCTCAATTAATATTTATGTTTTTTATCACTAAGGAGTAAGCAAATTGAAAATAAGCCTTCAAGATCTACATACATTTACACATTTGCATGCACACAAGTATATATACACAAGAAGAACGCAAAATTAGTATAGTTTTTTCAATAAAATAAATAAAATTAGCTTATATGCACAGATGAAAGTAAATATTCACAATGTTGTTCAAAATATATGAGGAGATTTAAAAAAAGCAGTTACTAAAGGATTTAACAGAAGCATGCAATAGTAATTCTTGTAAGGCATAAGTACATTTTAAGTGTGAGATAATCTTTTTCTATAAACATCACGTACTCTTAGATCAGATATATTTTAAAAGAAACATGAGAGGCAGAAAAATAACTCGAGAAGTTTTAATATACCTTCTAAATGGCTATATATATATTCATTCAAAAAGTAGCATTTCTTTCCATATCTACATTGAAGAGATACACATTTAAAATGCGGAAGAGCTCTTATTGTGGAAGAGCTAGCTAAGCGTGATGAAAAGAATGATAATTAAAAAAAAAGAAAAAACTCTCATCCTGATGACTAAACTTCTTTTTGTAAGTTATCCTATACTCTCCATGGCAAATACATACTACATAATCTAAGTATACTGCATAATCTTAGTTTCTCACAAATGCGTGAGGAAGACGTAAAGCCTCCTAACTGCTGTTGAGAGATCAAAAGAATAAGATGATCCATGTAATTATAACTTAAAATTATATTAACTTGTAAATGGAAAAATAGGAATGTGAGAAGTTATTAAACACCTCCTGATTAGTCAAGGAGTGGAAAGACTTCATTACAGGTGAAATAACATTAAGATTGAAACAAAGCTTTTTTTTTTTTTTTTTTTTTTTGTGTGTGATAGACTATGAACACTTCTTAAATTTAAAACTGGATGAGATGTTTTAGAGACTTTAAGTCTTTTGTTGACATGACCTGAATGAGTGAAGTTGTTTCTCTTTTTCGTTGTTGTTTTGGAACGGACTAAAAGTGTTCTTCTGGAATGTGGCCAAATAAAGTTACCTTCATACCTGATATTCAGCTGAACTTAAACGAGTATACATACTTTCAATGGGAACCCAAAAGGGCATAAAAGTGCTTAGAAACTATGGTGTCATGCTTCTGAAATATGCTACTCCGTATGTAAGATGAAAACAGAGCACCAATAGACCATCAGTATGATTAGGAACAGAAGGCTGATTTTATAATCTTCATCAATGCCTTTAGAAATAGAGGGATTGTTTTTCATATAGAGTTGAGTTTTGGCTTATAAGAAAAGTCAGGAAGGCATTTTGAACTTTCTCCTTGTAAGACTCGCTCTTTCAAGGAGAAATTCTTGCAGACCTTCTGTAAGGCAGGGCTGACCTTGCACTCACAAAACCAAATGTTTTACTAAAATGAAGCATGATATAATGCAAGCTATAAAGTAGTCAAATTATAATTCAATTTGTATTTAATGACTCGCTTTTTAATTTATAACTTAATTTGCAACTCAATAATACTTATACTAAAAGAAACACAGATTACGATGGATGTCTATCTTTATGAATACACGTATTATTCATAGATTTCTTAGACATGCATTTAAACTCAGCAGCTGCCAAGGTAAAGATTAATAACAGCAATACTTTATGACACAACAAGAGATACTATATTATCAATCAGCTTTGTGAGTTTTTTCATGATGAAACTGCAGCATAAATTACTCAGAAGAATAATTATAATCTGTTTAGAGATACATTAATAATTAGTATCTTTTTAAAGATAAAAGTCACTGTGTTCAGAGTTTTTAAGTCTGATTATTTTTATATAAAAGAGATCATTTAAATTTATTCCCCACTTCTTTCCAAAAGTAAAATCATTCAAATAGTCTTTGATTCATCACCCTGACAATCTTATTGTTTTAATTTTACTGTTTAGCAACAAAAGTGAAGCAAAGGATACATTGAGAAAATACTGCAATTAATCTTGATGGAAGCTATTATATTTTAAGCATATAAAACAGATTTAGTTTATAAATGTGAGACTAACAATGAAATATGATCAACTATGTTGAACGTATCCCTTTTGTTCTCAAAGCAGTTATCCTGTATTGCTTAAGAACCTGGAATTACACTTTTTTGAATTTCTCTCCAAGTTTACCTGTAGGTCCAGAACTGCAACCATGTTCCATACATCATGAGCAAACTTAACCAGAGTACTCTCTTTCCAAGTACCTCAGTAGCTTCACAGCTAGTCTTGTGGAGTTCTATATTAATCCACAGATCCATATATTTTAATATAATACTTTTTATTTTTCATCACCTCTGCCTTGGTGATTCCTTTTGGTAACATTAAAAAGCCTTCTGGATGACCACCTGCCTAAGCCTGGTACAATTCACAGATCTGCTAGCAGGTGGCGTTATGAACACGGAAGCTCTTGGGACCAAAACAAAGCAAATGTAAACACTAGTTCTGATATTTATTTAAGTGGTAGCAGAGTTCAAGTTATTGTCATACTGTTTTCCATCACTGAATCTGGAAGATACATTTTAAGGCTCAGGCCCTAGCTTTTTGCTAGTGCATGGTTCTGCTTATTCCGAAAGAGTCTATGTTAATCTATCTATGCTTTCTTAACCTTTTCTTCCAAAAATGTACTGATTTTAATGATCTTCTAATGATATTAATAATCTAATGATCTACTGGTCTTTATTTCTTTCAAAATGATTCTGTGTCACTCTGCAGACAATATCTATGATCAGCTGATATCTGAAGGATTTCCATATTCTTGAAGACATTGTTGAGTACAAAATCTGTCACACAATTAGCTATTCATAAGAGCAACTAAAAGTAAAATCACAGGAGAAATACCTAGTAGTCACCCTTTTTCCAGACATTCCTACTTGCTGTGAAAGAGAAATTAGGTTTATTATTGTCTCATTGTATGATAGTAAGCCATAGTCACTTATAAGTGCTCTATTCAAAGAAAATGTCCATTTCAATTTCTTAAAGATAATGATTTCATTTTAAATGCCTCTTCATATTTAAAGCCACATATTGTGGTTTAAAGTTGTGCAGTTATGCAGTTCATAGCTCTGTCAGTTAGCTAATATTAAATGTTTTCTTAATAGTCTGCCTGTAGGACTATGAAATCTAAATTAAATACATAAGAAGGTATAACTAGAATGTTTGATTTCTGCATAATTTAGGTGTATACAGAAGCAGAAGCTATTAGGTTTGCTGGATTTTGAAGTATTTTATTTAATATAAAGTTTTTTCTAAACTTTATAAGTTTTCATTTGGATATTTCTGGGTGATAGAACACCTAGTAAACATGTTCTGTAATGTGAGGCTACAGATGCATTCACATTTGTGTACCTTCTTCCACCCAAACTTATTATTATGTAAGGAGAAATTAAAAAATCAAATTTATTAAATATGATTTTAACACTAAGAAATTCAGTAAGAATAATGGTACAAATAACTAACAAAAGACTAACAAATAACTAACAAAAGACAGAAAGTCAGAGGCAGTGTTTTAAAAAGTAAATGCAACCATGCTAAAACTATATATGTATTGATAAAAAAACAAGTTAAAATGTTAGTTTTATTTCAAATTAAAGTATCTGAAAGCTATGAAATAGCAGTATTTGAGTTGTTTCTACAAATCATATTTCAGATGCATACATTTTTTCTCTACTTCTGTTTTACAGTCATGTTAGGATTATTAGATGATCATACCAGGTTTTCTTTGTAAGATTTTTTTTTACGGTACATAGTGAAGAACAGGCTGAGAAAATTATATCTGTACTACGAAAATAGCCTTTTCTGTGTGCTTAGTACCTTTTCTGATTTTAGCTGTTGGATTGGCATAGATCTTTGTATTGAATCAATAGAAATTAGTATACATTTTATGAACAACAACAGCAAAAAAAAACCAAGCAAACATCATAAAATTCCATTCCTGCACAACTTCACTCCTATTTTCTCCTTCCTATGTCAAATATACAGATTCATATATACATACTTTCCACTTAGGCCTCTGAACCAGATTAGTTTTTGCACAGATTCTTCTTCCTGTCTTTTGATTGGAACTTACACTGCCCATAAAAGCTCAGGTTTTCCCAGCCATCTCACATACATATGGAGTCATATTTGTTTCCTAAAAATGCATGTCAAAAGCAGAACCATTTAAGCAACTTTGTAGCATGCTGCAATGAAATGTGATAATTGTCTTAATGGTAGAAGGGAGAACAGTAGATTATCACCATGGCAAACTAATGAACTACAATCTAGATAAATGGACAGCATGGTGGCAGGAAACAAATAGAGCGGCTGAGCTTACTCAGCTGTGATTACTCTTCCTCACCTGTTCAAAACTGAGAGGAACATCAGAGGTCTGTGATGTTAAAATGAGGACCTTCTCTGGCTGGAGAGATGGACAAAAAAAGACCTCATGAAGTTCAGCAAAGGGAAATGACATGCCCTGAACCTGGGGAGGAATTGTGCCAGGCACCAGGCAGGTAGATGACCATCTGGAAATCATTTTTTTCAAGAAAGATAAGACCTTGGTGGACAACCAGGTACACACAAGTCAGCAAGATGGTCTTTGGGGAGAAGCAGCCAGTAGTGTTCTGAGCTGCAGTAAGAGCATGACCAGAGCTGGGGCTGCTTAGCCTGGAGAAGAGGAGGCTTAGGGGCTTTCTGAGCATCTCCAAAGGTCATTTTTAAACCAAACTATGCTGTGATTCTCTGAAATAAGTTTCTCCAGACTTCAGGGGGATACCTATCACATGATATTCTGACAAGAGTCTTCCCAACACATTGGTCATCAGTGCCTAATAAGTTAAGGAATAGATTTGCTGTCTTTCTGTACAGGAAGGAGTACAGCAGCTAACGAGCCTATAATCACATAATGGGGCCAAAATTCTTGTAGAAATCATGACAGTGCTAGTTGCTCACAAGTACCTAAATTAGAGTTCTTCAACTCTAACTGCAATCATAAATGTTGCACTCCAAGTGGATCAGTAGCTATATTTATGCTAAAGCCAAAGGGAGGTTTTCCAAATGGCATTCTTATTATCAATGAAGCTGCTATTTTTCTTTAATTGAATTTTTTTTTGGTAGTTTCAGTTACTTCTACCAACAGAACAGCACTCTTCCACTTCTGGGATAACTCAAGTGAAAGATTGTGACCTAATTTTACTGGCAGCTACTTTGTTTTGCTGCTTCTGCAGAAATTTGCTTGTCCCACAGTACTTCATATTCAGGAACTTCTCCTCCTCTTGAGTTTAAGCATTATATTTCAAAACTACTTTTAGCAGCACCTGATCTTGCATTTCATGAAGTGATATGCAAACACAGTGCTCTAAGTTATTAGACTGAAATAATGAATAGATTTTGGAAGAACACACATATTCTAGGGGACTTATTTTGCCATTCTTTCTCATGCACACCTGCATGTGCAATATCAGTTGAATTTGTCTTGCAAGCAGAGAACTCCTCACAGCTTTGCAAACATGCTCATTAATATGACTAGATCAAAGTCAGGGCAAGAATCATGAACCATTATCTTGCCTTGTAGGCAATTTGCATTCTTCCTTCTCCATTATCTCCTTATGCTTCCCAGCCTCCAGGCATTATGCAAACAGTAGGGGAAAGCTTGTGCTGCTTTTTTTATGTGTACAAGGCAAAAGTTACATAAAAACATTACTGATGTTATTCATCTCCACTCCTCTCCACACTTTAAACATTTTGTAAATTTTACAACAATTGAAAATTTTTACTGTTTTAACAAAGATACTTAATTGTCTGTCCTGCACTTATACAGAATAGTAACAAAATTTTAGATGAATGAAAACAGTCAGTTGATTTGGATACTAAAAACCTAAGTAACAAGTCTAACAGCCAAAGACTGCTAATTAAAATACCCTTGCTTTTACTGAGGGATATGGTAAAGTTCTAGATTGCCAAAGATAAACAAACCATAAGGAATTCTGTTTTATTTCTAACTGAAATAGTAGAATCACTATGGAAAAACATCATAACATCATTTTATTTTTCAGGTTTCTGTCTGAGCAAAGATAATGAAAGATAAATAAGAAACTGATACCTTGTCCCTTGAAAGAACATCAGGCCCTGAAGTTGTTTCAAGGTTGTAAAGTTAACAAAAATATTCATGGTTTACAAGTAGCAACTAGTTCTGTTAGGAAAGTATCCACAAATATATGAGAAAAGAGATCATGTTCACAGGCTAACTACTGTCTGGAAGTGAAAAGCAATGTTGTTAGGAAAGTTTTCAGGACTTTTTTGGTTTCCAAACACTCTGATGCATTTTTATGTAAAATACACAATATTACAATCATTCTGCTAGCAGCCTTACACTTACAAGCAGCCCTATAATCATAAAACAGAACATGCATGTGATCAATTGATAAGAAAACATTTCATTTGCATAATGCTAAATAATATTATAAATAATAGTTAATAAAAAAAGTAAAACAAAATGTCTCTACATAATAAAAAAATCCACTGCTATCAACATTAATTAACATGCTGGTTAATACTGTCAATCAAGAGGCCAACTAAATGAAGAATAGAACTACCATCTCGATCCAGGTGCTACCTCCAGGGCATGACAGAAACATATTGGCAGGAGAGCAAGGAACCTTGCCCTAGTGCTCCTGGGATATGCCTAGGGATGTCTTTTTTCATGTGCAATAAATTTACTAAAAATGGCATAAGAATAAAAAATGATGAAACATCTTGACAGTCTTTTTTAAAGTTTTTTAAAGATTTAATAAACTACTGGAAGTACAGCAAAGCTGTCAAGATGTAGATGGCTATGTTCTTGAAAACCCTTCTATGCTGTCCATTGCTGCTACTAATCCAGCCCCAGGCTGGATTAATTTGTATGATGTTGAAAACCCCTTCTAGCTATTCAAAGGTGTCTAAGCAGGCTAACACAGACAGAATGTTTGAAATATAGTGATAGCCATCTCACTAAGGGAATACAGCCAGGTGTCCACTATCTCAATACAAGTTTTTCAGCAATAGCAAAGCTTAATTCTCATCTCTTTTACAGATTCAGAAAAAGACAAGTTGGAAAGAGCTAGACTGATGGGAGAGGAAACTGCACCAGACTTTAAGCAGAGCAAAAACCACCCTAAGGCCGACAGCTCATATGCCCACTGCTGTTGAGGAGTGAACATAGAGAAGACTTCCATTAATTTCAACAAAAGCCAGATATATTTTCTTTATGCTTAAAATGGGGTGAGTCTATTAGTTACTGTTATACTTAAGCTTACCATATCTTTTCCCTTTCAGATACATGGGTTTTTACAGGCACCAACTGACATTGACAAAAGAAGAAAATTTATCAGAGTTACTTGCCATACTAAAACACTTACATAAGCATCACAATAGTGCCATGAATGAGATAATTCAGAAGTTTTAGGCTTTTTGGGATCTTTATCACTCTAAAGTGGGAAGACCATTCTTTTAACATATAGAAAATGTCAGTTCTGACACTTCATCAATAAATATCACAAGGTATGGATGCACACTGAAAAGTGATTATAAAATTTTCTGTAATCTAGTAACATATTCATTCTGTCAGTATTTTTTTAAAAAACAAGATTTCTAGTAATGAGAATTTTGAAATAAAGGCATAATTGTTTTTCCTTACTAGTGGTGTCCAACATTATCCATTATCCATAGCAAATAATTTTAAAATACCAGCTAAAACAAAGGTTAAAAATCTTAAGATCTTTTTTCTGAGAGGTTACATGTTTCTAAGAATCCAGAGATACAATTATCTAACACTACAAATATAAATTTTTTATATAGGAGAAACTGAGATTCTCATACAGTTATTCTCATGACAGCATTTGGGACCTTAAGCAAAAATATCAAATACTGTGAGTCTTATACTACTACTATTAATAGAACTGGTAATATTACAGGGTTTTTTTGTTGTTGTTTTTCTTAGGTCTGTTCTCCATTCCTTTAAAAGCTGTTACTAAGCTACTTTTCTTATCCCTCATTACTGGTAGGCCTCTGCCTATTGCAGTACTTTCCCCTTTCATAATCTGGTCTGATTACTTTTATAATAGAAATTAGATTTTATACATTCACTGCATGCACTATACATTCTCTAGGGTAGCTCCCATGCCAGACAATGTCTTAGAAGTGGTTGAAAAGGAATGTTACCTTACAATATTGGTAGCAATATACAAAGACCACTTTATCTCCTCTAACTCTGTATCTTGAAACTTATTTTTTATTCATTCAATATAACTGCTTGTATATTTAAAAATATACTTCAGACTAAAAATATACTTCAGTAAGTCATATCTTTTTTGTATCCTGGATATGTGTTACATTTTAGCTATGAAAATATAAAGGTGATTCATAAGAGATTGCTTACCTTTGTGTGCAGGGATACAAAAAAAGGTATTAGTCACTGACCATCATATTCTGCTAAAATACCAACATTTCTTTATCTAGGAGTTTTCTCAATGCTAATTCAAATGCTAGATATTCTCAGCAATAAATGGAGAGAAATAATCTCCTAGATTGCAGTTCATAAGATGAGACACCCCACCCAGGTGGTAAAAGTTACCCAGGAGATAGATGAATCTGAATGTTGATTCTGACCAAAATTATTTTCTAGGAATACGCTACCAGCTCTCTGATGCCTTTTAAAAATAGAGAAGCAAAGTGTAGATGCAATACCCATCTTCTGAGTAATGTTCTGTTGATCCCAGTACCAGAAAGTAATTGTGCTCTCCAAGGTCAACAAACGAGAGGAGGATCTGAAAATGACTGAAACTATTTCCAAGGCAACTGGGATGAGAAATACAAATAACATAGACAGGACATAGCAGAATTACCTGAGCAGTTAATAATAATTTTTCAAGGTGTTGTCCTTAATATAGGCATCTCAGTTCCATCTTTGGAACACTTTGGAGGTTTGGATCTTAAAGACTTTAGAAGTTTGTATCTAGAGCATTTTGGTAGCTCTTCCCTAAGACCTCTGAAGACTTGGTTACCACTTCTAGGAAGGAAGAAAAATACATAATATGTTCTTTCCTAATGTAGTATTATGAAGAGAAACGTTGCAGGGCTTTTCAGTACTAAAAGGCCGATGAGGTAAGTATAAGAAAATATATAACTTAATAAAAACAAAAATATAAGACATATTTTATAAGGCATATAAGACAAAGGATTTAAAAAAATGAAGAAAGAAGAAAGGAACTAGTGGCTCGTGCATTTTCACAAAGTTCAGTTAAATGCAGGAATAAATTGTGCCAAGTCATATCTGTCTCAGTATGTATTTTGTCCTCTAGTATTATTCACAACATGCCTCTAAAGGGCTTATCATTCTGGTGTTCCTCAGGTTCATTCTAGAACAACATGTGTATCAAATTCAAGTAATCAAAAAATGGAAAGACTTTTTCACTATCTGTGTGCATACTACAATTTGTTTACAGAGCAAACATCACCAAATACTGCAGGGCCTTAATCTCATTGGAGAGGATAACTAATTGGCAAAAAAAAAATAGTGAAAGCAAAATGGTTTCAGGGTGTGCAGTATTAGATTTATAAAAATAAATATATCCACAGTCAAGATGGAAAAAAAAAAAGCTCATAAACATAATTATTTAACTACCAGGACTAGTTTTATCTTCATAGAATGTAACCATTATCCTGTCTGAAGTCTAAAAGATTCAGAGGAATCTTTGAAAGCTCTGCTTCTTGACACAGTGTCTAATGAATTAGAGTCCACTTTATTCACTCTTTCAAAAATGAGAAAATACTAAGAATGAAGATGAATAATAAATAAAGGAGGGAGAGGAGCTGTTTGCTTGAAAACAATGATGATGATGACAGAAAAATATTTATAAACCATGCCGGCAGCATATACCACCTGGAAATATGCTGTAATAACCACCTGGAAATATCAGTAACTGTTTATAAAATTATATTTGAACTATATCAATAAGAGATATAATAAACTATTTTAAGATTGTCTCAACAATTGCATGAACAAGGTTATATAGAATATAGTCATGGTAATAACAGGAATAAAATCTGATGACCATCTCTATCTGACATTTCTGTGTCTCTCAGCTATTGCCTAGAGTACTGGTTAATTCCCTTTCTTTCTTAGTGTGTTTCAGCAGCAAGTATCCATTCTTACAACTGCTGCTTATTTTAATGATTTACAATAATATTTTATTGAATTATGAACAAGTAAGAAAATCCTTAATTCTTCAAGAAAAAAAAAAGACTGATATAGCATTACCTTTTCCAGGAATTAGCAAATTAGTTATCTCCAGCAAGCTAATTCACCGATCTCCTAAACATCTAAAGCTCTTCTATTTGTTCAATAATTCTGTTTTTTTTTTCTCTACTTGGAGCAGTAAAAAGACAAAACAACTTGAAAATGATTATGTTGAAGAGTTTTAATGAAGGGCAGGGCCTATATTACTGTCTACTCCCTGTTTCAGCTGTACAGTATCTTCTGCTGCTTTCCACTCATATTACAATACAGAATCAAGCTTTTAGCCAAGTCTGTCAGATCAGGATACCTCAGTAAGGATTTGCTATACATACTTCAGCATAGGTTATTGAAAAGCCAGGTTGATATGGAGTTTAAAGCAAGTAAAGTAGGTTTAATTATAGAACGCTTCATGCCATAATTATACTCTAATGACCTTCTTGATTCCTTCAATTTATTAATTCTTTTTCAGATATCATAGAATCATAGAATCTTTAAGACTGGAAGGTACTTTAGAGAACATCTAGTCCAAATACCCTGCACACACAGGGTACATGCAGAGCATATGGCACAGGATTGTGTCCAAGTGGGTTTTGAAGATCGCCAGAGAAAGGGATTCCACAACCTCTTCGGGCAACCTGTTCCAGTGTTGTGTCACCCTCACTGTTAAGAAATTTTTCCTTAGGTTCCTAATATTAATATTTTTAATCATAGAAGGATTGTGAATTCTGGTTACTAATCAACCTTGCAGATATTTTGTTGCTTCCCTTTTGGTCAATTAGATTTTGATTTGCCATTGAAATCCATCTGAATCCCTGAACTGATTGGCCACACTGCAGAACACAGATGGGCACAGAAGCTACCATCAAGTGTTCTAGTCTAGCATGGAAAATGTTAATATGGGCAGCACTACTGACTACCTAGGAGAACTTAGTATTATGATGTTGACTCTAATGATGGTGTGCTCAGTTCTCCTTTGAATATTGAAAATTGGGGTATTTTCCAGTTGCTTCAAACTTGTAATGATGTGAAACATGGGTTTTTCAAGGCTACAAAGAGATGCCTGTGCTTTGAAAACCTGTAAAATGGAGTAGTTGACTAATACCTTTGTTCACAATTATTGAACACCTTATATAGGTTATATAGGTGAACAGACTACCCAACTGGTAGTAAAAGTATTATACAAATGGGATGTCTGTTGAAGTTGGTATGTCTAGCCATCATGCTATGGTCCAAATAATCTATATTAAAGAGGATAATCTCAACAATCAAAGCACAAGGGAAATGTCTTTACTGCAACAATGAAAGAAAAGTGGAAAAACTGAATCCAAAAGCAATGTACTGTAGCCAGAGGTGTCAGCAGTAATATCATTTGACTCCAACTTGACAATTTAGTACATTGGCAATTCTCTTCTAAAGTTACTGCTTTTTGTACATTTCTCAGTTCAATTCTATTCTTCTGTTCTATTATAGAGGCTGCATGTGCATCAGTTTGTCTCTTTCTTTTTAGTTATTTTTATGGTTATGACTAGTGTATAACACATTTTTCTCAATGTTCCCCATGTAATGATCCCTGTCACCCACTAAATCCACACAATAAACAAGATGTGGCATTACTGCAGTGCAGCCATGTTTAAATTGAAATATGGTAGGAAGGATAATATACTTCAGCCTTCTGTCTTTTTCAGTATTGAAGAGTTATATATCTCTTTTTTATATTTATATATATAGTCTTTGTTTACAATAGTTACATAGTGATAGTTACATAGTCATGGTTTACTTCTCTCAAAGGCAACAAATGAGGAGTGGTATTTAACAAAAGCCTTTATGACTGGGATTCAAGATGAGCAATCATAGTCATGGTCTTTGCAAAATTCTTTAAAATAAATCTGCATTTGTCATAAAGCAGATTAGTACATTTATGTGTTAATATGATACTTGCAATCTTCTGATTCTGTTTTAGCTTTTCACAGAGAAGAACAAATTATGCAAATAATAGTTTAAAAAAAGTATATAGAAACAAAAACAAAAGAGCATCTGCAAGTATGTTTTTTTCTTTACAGAGAAATATATGCATATATATTCCAGAGCAGTTCAAATGGTACATTGTGAAGCTGGAAAAACAAATGTTACTCTGAAATAAAAGAATACGATCTGTAGAGACTCTTTCCTTACTCACAGCTATTGTAATGTCGAGAACAGGGTTTGATAACACTACCTTGCTGCTGCCCACACACCTATTCCTAAAGCAGCTTTTATCTGCTTCCACTGAATAATGGCTGTACACTTCCCTGTTTTCATATCACTAGTTGAATTCCGGTACCATTCTTATATACAGAGATTGGGACAGGGAAAAAAAAATCTTTCAATTAACCTTCATTGCAAAGGAATTAGTACTCTTACTACTCTCACATCTATTGGTTTAATCTTAAATATACTGATCTTTTAAACATATTTAAATAGAAGAGTTAAAATTCCAGTTAACCAAGGAAGATAGAGTAAAATGTAGCCCAGTCAGAAATCATTTTCTCATGATTCCTCTATATTTCTGTTACATGCCCCCACAAGACTATCATTTTCAGTTATTATCAAGCAGGAAGTACTGGTTTTCTCCCATCATCCTCTGAACCTCTCTTTCTTCCACCTAAGAATAACGATAAAGGAAGAGCATACTCTAGACTGCAGCAAAAAAGAGTGGAAACCATAGCCTTCAGATATTCAGACAAGTGTCCAGGCTCTTTGAATTTTTCTTCCTTTTTTTTTTTTTTAATAAAACAAGAGAGACTGTTTTGTATAATCAATTATAATTATTTTCTTCCTGCAAGATAGCTCTTGTTTTTGGTTTAGAAATGATTACAAAGTTAATCCTAACATATATCAATATGTGTTTATAAATCATACATATTTAATAGTTCCCAGTGACCACCAAACAGACAGGGTCATGTATTTCAGAGTAAAACAAACATTTAATGTACATACTATAAAGAGTTTTAATTAAAGTAATTAGAGAGTAAAAGAGCCTGTGTTCCTCATGATTTTTCCTAACAGTTCATAGAATCATAGAATCATGATGGCTAGATAAGAGTTTCAGGATCACTAAGTCCTACCGTAGCCCATCACCACTATGCCTGTTAAACCATCTCCCTAAGTGCCTCATCTATACGTTTCTTGAACACTGTGAGGGAGAGTGGTTCCACCATATCTCTGGGCAGTCTCTTCCAATGCTTGACCACTCTGGAGAAAATTTTTGTAATATCTAACCTGACCTACCCTGGAGCAATTTGAGGCAAATTCCTCTTGTCCTATCAGTAGTAATTTTGGAGAAGAGATTCTGTCAGGTAGTTGTAGAGAGTGGTAAAGTCTCCTATGAGATTCTTTTCCAGACTAAATAGCCCAAGCTCCTTCAGTCTTCCCTTATAAGCTCCAGTCCTTTTACCAGCTTTGTTGCCCATTATTTGGATGCACTCCAAGGCCTCAATATCTTTCTTACATTGAGGGGTCAAAAACTGAACACAGTATTTGAGGTAGCACAATATTTGTAAGCTTTTCTCAGCAAATGTGGCTGGAAAGATTTGAGAGGTCTGTGTAGTAAATTCCTACGGCTATACTCCGAAATAATTACTGGTAAATCTCTTTTGACAAGTCTCATTTAATCTGTCATCTAACTACATATACATAAAAATACATATATATATATATGCACACACATATGTTTATAAATATATATACATACACACCACACACACATATATATACACACATATACACAAAAACATACACACATACACATTCAGATATCTTTCAGATAATTTATTTTCTCTTTTACCTAGGAATGTGCTAAGAACTCGGAACATTATATTCTCCATGCTTTCCTGAGGAAAATGTCTTGCACCATGTTATCACTTTTAGTCCTCTTATCCCAGTAGTAACTGAGAAGACTGAGAAACATCACTCATAGGTTTGAAGAATTGACTTTGTAGAGGCAAGGGACCTAAATGCTCTCATGCAAAGAGTGAAATGCCAGTAGAGTAGCTGCATGCAATGTTGGTTACAAAGTGAGCTTGCATCACTGAACACAGTGACAACACAGGTTTCTTTACCCACAGTACTTAGACTGCCTTATGCAGCCAAAAGGCTTCTTATGAAGTTGAAGTGGAGTTTAGATTCAGTTCCTATTCTGTTGTACTGAGACTAGTAACAAGGATTATATAGTCTGTGAAACAGGCAAAGGCGTCATATGCAGAGGGACTAAAAGACTTGATCATTTCTTAAGCTATATGATAATCATTTTGATGAGACTTTTTATTATGACAAGTAATTTGCTTATTGCTTTTGTTTGGAAGGTAGAACTATCTATAAAACTCATAAGCCTATGTTTTAATAGCAAATAAAGGTAACTGAAACTACATGTGATATGTTAAACAATTCACAGCATAAATATTATAAGCACTGATAAGAAATGTTATAATATTCCTATACATTCATTAGCCTCCCTCTATTCAAGCTACTGTTGAACACTACTTATCTGTTGTGAAAGTACAAAATAATTCTGGCAGAAAACAGAACAATGAGGAAGTATTTTAATAAAATTGAGCTTTATCATCTAAGTAGTTGGCCTAAGTAAGAAATACTTCTGAGGATATATATAGTAAACTATCAACTCTAATATCCATAATAATTTATATAAGAGGAGCCCTTAGTCCACTGTGTTTTGGGGACTTTATAAAAGCAAGGAAGCTCTGCTTAAGTAGATAGACCTGTTGGATCCACAATTTCATTTTTAGGTAGTAAATATACAGTCCAGTTCTACAACATCAGCTATTTTCAAAATTATTACATTGACAAATGTGCACAGTCAATGCCACCTATCTCTGTTTTAGAAACAGAATCTCTGTACAACAGAATCTCTGTTTCCAATAATTGTATTGGAAAATAAGAAACTGCACAAACAAGCCTTTATGTATGTGGTTCTCTGATAATCCTCTGACCCTGAGGGGTCTCAGTGTTTAAAATGGCACTGCACGAACAAACTTGTGGCATTTTGGCTTGAGTTTTTAACATAGAATCACAGATACTTTCTTCTAATCATGACTTGCATCAGCCATAAAATTTACATGATAAACTCCATTTTATCAAAAGTTGTTTTTTTTCTCTTTGATAGAATTGTTGGAGTCTATAAAATAATTCCTGTTAAATACATTTAATAACACATACAAGTATCTTGTATATGTTACAAGGGTAATATGTTACTATTTCTACAAATCTAATGTATTCTGCCAGTGATATACACCTTAAAATATTTTTAAATTAGAAATGCAATCAAGATTTTATAATCAACAGCATAAATGTCATTAAGTGTCATCACCGTAAGGGTCATGGATTTAATACTGTGACTCCAAGATTCTTAATTAGGAAATTAATACTATGAGTGTTAGCATTAATATACACAATTCCCTGTCTGCAGAATGTTGCAAGTTTTGTTTTCATTCTTGGAAAAAAGAAGCATATAAAATATGAAGCCAAACAATGAAATAGCAGCCCAAAAGGTTAAGGATCCTTTGATCAGAGTATTAGAGACTGTGTTCACAGATAAACTGTTGTGCTTCCAAAGTTTTTTGTTAAAAGTTAATATGCTTAAGATAATCAATCTCAGCTGCACTAGACCTTCAGTAATTTTCTTTCTACTATCAAACAAGCCTTATGGGGTTGAATATAGTGGTAGTTTATAATGAAGCACTTCATAGAGAAGCAGCTGTCTCCTCACCTGTTTCTTAGCACATCTAGAGGCCTGCAGAAATTCTTCAATTTAGCAAGCAAACTTAAGTCATTATTAGAAATGACAGGGAAACCTGATGAAATTGTACTTTCAATTGGAAAACAAAATTGCAATCAGACCAACATGATTTCCTCATGGTCTGACCATGCTAATGCCAAGTCGAGACATGGGCAAATGTATTTAAAAGTCATAATGGAGTATTACCATGCAATCTCTTTTTACTGGTCCTTATTAATATAAAACTTCAATTTGCATGTAAATGTGGTCAACTTTCATATCATCAAAATACATGAGGCCTAGGAAAGTAATGAATTGAAGTTTGATGCAGCAATTACTGACGTTTATAAAGAATTTTAAAGAGGTCATTCTAGCCCGGGCTGAGAAAATGAGGAAATCAACAGGGAATATTGTCAATATAGCAACAGTGGGAGTTGGACTCAGTCCCAGGTGTTAGAAGGCCAGATGATGATTAATAGAGAGGGAGTATGAAGCCTTTCACCCCAGAAGGACTGGGCTGGACCTGCAGCTCAATAACAGAGCTCTCATGAAAAGGTTCTTGCTGGGTTCCCACTTTAGCTGCCTCAAAATGTGTTCCTGGGGGAATAAAGTAGCAAGTGTTTATGAGAGAGAGCAGTGCTGAAGGTTTAATTGGGCTCCACATCCTTTCAGCTCCCTTCAGTAGCTGATATGCAGTTTAACCTTTTTTTCCCTACCTCAGATACTCTAGTGCCACTGGGATTTTAATAAGGCAGAAACTTGATAGGTTGGAAAAACACTAACTTCACTGTTAAATTGAGTTAAACTGCCTTATTGTGTTATAAGGTCAATTTGTAAATCTTTTGGTATAAAAACAGAACAAACAAACAAGAGCATAAAAATATTTATCATAGTGGAACTTTTTTAAATAAAAAACACCGTTTTTTCTTTCTTTTTTCCTGTATTTTTTTCTTTCTTTCTTTTTCCTGTTCACTGAAAGTTTCAGAGGGAAGAGAGGTTTAAATTGGTAAAAAATCAATGCAGAAATGAAAATAGAATTATGCAGTTGTTACATTTCATTTAAAAGCAAATTCTGGAATTACTAGGAAAAAGCATTGTAAAGAATGAACTTGCTTTTTCTTAGTAGCACTGAGAGTGGAAGAGTCAGAACAGGGAAGGCATGTTTTATAGAAGTTACACTAGTGATTGAAGTTCTTGTTTGGCATCATCCTGTAATTTGTACGAATCTAAAATGAATGAAATATTTGCAAGAAGACAAGAGGCCTTTATGAACTGATAATTCTCTATACACATCCAGCAAAGGTGTCAGCAATCATGCAGAGTTTGAAATTATGAAAATCATCCGCAGTTTCTACTGATGCCTCAGATATAAATGAACTGTGTGGTGGTAGCCAAGCAAATGCTGCATTTTTATGTCTTGTTTTCCCCACCTATTAATAAAAATCCATAATTTCTTTATCTTTATAATATTGCCCATGGAGCTTAGTTAATAAATGTTTGTTAAGTGCCTTAACTGGACTTAATCTTAAACTGGAAGGTAATAAATATGTTTTTAATTTCTTTCTGGATATTTTTTCTTGTTCTTATTAAAAGCAGGGCCATATATGTGCTAAAAGGTTTCTTTCGTGTAAATCTAATCAAGGTCACTGGTAAGAATCAAATAAAAATAAATAATGGAATAATTTCTTGTTTAGAATTAGATTAAGCTGAGTTCTCTTAATTCCTTCTACTTTTGTTTTCCTATTTTGTTTTCAAAACCTACTTTTCAGTTTAACCATTTTAAATAAATCTCTAGATTAGTTAAACATTTTATATCACATTAATTAAAGTAAGAAGAAAAGCAATTACATGCAAGATGTTTGGATGCTACTATATATTATTTTAATTATATATGAAGAGAATGAGCTTCAAATTTCAGCAACAGCAGCAATTAAACAATTTGACCAGTACTTTGAAATATTGAGATGAAAAGTACTTATTATGCACACCTTCACTTTTAATCAGAATGTATTTTGGGTCCCATAGCTCAAATAAGTACTTGAAAATGTTCCCTGACAAACAGATTCTCAAAACTCTCCTGCCCTATTACTTTACCAGGCCTACAGACAGACTATTTTCCCACGTGATGGCATGGTAAATCTGTCTTTTTATATCTAGAGCCCTTTAAACTACTTGGTCTAAGTATTTGTAACTCCTACTAATCTGGATAGTAAAGAATAAAAGCACTGCTGTTATTGCAAGAGGAAGGTTAAAACATTAAGAAGGCAACATATTCAATCTGCTATGCTATTCTGATTTCCCAATCATTTTTCTTATATATGTAAGGGATCTAATGCATATTTGCAGAAAGTTTTTTTTTAAGTAGGCCTGAGAATAATCCTAAGAATCAAAAATAATTTAAAAAAGTGAAAAGTATAGAGAGAATATTAGATATATTTTTAGGTTGTATACAGACTTCAGGAGCAAGGATTTTTTTTACTGTTTCTCAAATTAAGGGTTCTTTAGATATGTAAAAACATGAAAAATCATTTATCACAGAATCATGGAATAGTTAAGGTTGGAAGAGAGTTCTAGAGATCATCTAGTCCAACCCCTCTGCTCCAGCAGGGACACCAGAGCACTTGGTACACGGTGGCATCCCGGCGGGTTTTGAAGACCTCCAGAGAAGGAGGCTCCACAACCTCTCTGGGAAGCCTGTTCCAGGGCTCTGTCATCCTCACTGGAAAAAACTTCTTCCTCACATGGAGCTGGAACTTCCTATATTTCAACTTACATGCATTGCCGTTTGTCCTATCACTGGCCACCACTGAGAAGAGTTTGGCCCTTCCTCTCTACATTCTCCCCTCAGGTATTTGTATATGTTGATAAGATCTTCCCTCAACCTTCTCTTCTCCAGGCTAAATAGGCCTGGCTTGCTTAGTCTTTCCTTGTAAAAGAGATATTCCAGTCCCATAGTCATCTTTGTAGCTCTCCTTTGGACTCTCTCTAGAAGCTCCACGTCCCTCTTATACTGGGGAGCCCAGAACTGCACACAGTACTCTAGGTGCAGTCTCATCAGCACTGCGTAGAGGGGCAGGATCACCTCCCTTGACCTGCTGACAACACTCCTCCTGATACAGGCCAGGAGCCCATTGGCCTTCTTGGCCACGAGGGCACACTGCTGACTCATGGTTAACTTGGTGTCAACCAGGACTCCCAAGCCCCTCTCTGCAGAGCTGCTGTTCAGTAGGCCAAACTCTAATCTGTCCTGGTACCTGGGGTTATTCTTCTCCAGGTACAGGACCCTGCACTTGTCCTCATGAGGTTCCTCTCTGCCCAACTCTGAGCCTGTCCAGGTCCCTCTGGATGGCAGTACAGCCCTCTGCAGTGTCCGCCACTCCATCCAGCCTGGTATCTCTCACAGACTTGCTCAGGGTGCACTCCGTGCCCTCATCCAAGTCATTGATGAACAAGTTAACAGCAGTGGGCCCAGTACTGACCCCTGGGGGACACCACTGGCCATAGACCTCCAACTGGACTCAGCCCCATTTATCATCACGCTCTGAGCTCTGCTATCCAGCCAATTGTCAATCCACCTCACTGTCCACCTGCCAGTCCACACTTCTGGAGTTTTCCTATAAGGATATTATGGGAGACAGTGTGATAGGCCTTGATGAAGTCAAGGTAGACATCCACAGCTCTCCCTTTGTCCAGCAGGCCATAATATGATTTTTTATTCATATTATGGATTTTTTTGTTAACTATATATCTTATAACACTTTTAGCTGCTACTATTCTATTTTAATTAACAATAATAATAAAAATGTTATAGAGAAGCAATCATTTCTGATATCTAGTGTAAAGACTAAATTAAAAAGCAGATTAGTAATATGAGAAAAAATATGTAACAATCTGAAAAAGTAATATTGCTTTCTTTGAACTATGCCAAGAGCATGCAGGAACGACTCTTACTGTCATGCGGGTTCTGTGATCCTCTGTCACCAAGGTAGCTAGCACCATCTCTGTTTTCATAACTATTTTAATATCACCTTACCATTCAAACAGATGTCAGATCAGCCAAAGAACATGGCTGAGATTTCTGCATCCGAGTTTTAAAAGTCTTCCTTCCCTATCAGAGTAATATCATAACAAGCCAATGTGTTGATCATCACCACTGCAGTCTAGATAAATGGACAACAAGGTGGTAGGAAACTGACTGAGCAGCCAGGCTTACTGAGCTGTAATCAAGGACATGAAGTGCAGCTGTCAGCGAGCCACTAGTGATTACCCCAATAGTAGACGCCAAGTCCCATACTGTCCAGCATCTTCATTAATGACATGCATGATGGGACTGGATATTCCCTGAGTAGTTTTTCAAAAGATTCTTAAATGCTCAGCTGGACTGGATATTCTTTTCAATGCCTTTAGAAGGTGTCTCTAGAAGTATATTTTTGAACAGCAGATATTTTTTCCTGTTCTGTCTATATGACATTTTTCAGTTTAAAAAAAAGTTTTTGCAGGTCACTTTGTACAAAATCTACTCGTTACCTTAGCAATCTATATCACCAAGTTCTTTTTATTTTGCTACATATTAATCATGCAAATGAATGCTTCTGTGATTTGCTGAAAAATCTTAATCATTTTTCTCTAGAAGATTGCATGCAGATTGTTGTATAGAAATTAAGATCACAGAATTATTCTTGCCCCAAAGAATTTACATACAAGTATAAATAGATGGACAACATCAGAAAACCAATAGATTGAATGCAAAATAGCACTGAGCTATATCTAGCAGCTTGAAAAGAAATAGCTACAATATCTCACCTTTTTAAGTACTATTTTTTCAGAGTTACCATAAATAAAGCAAGATATAAAGAAAGACTATGACCTCCTTTCATTTGTCTTCTTTTTTCAGTGAAATTATATTTAGTCTATTGAGCCAAAGTAAGAGTAAATAGCAATTTATGATATTGTAAAACACCTCACTAGCTCTGTGATTTTTTCTCTTCTAAAACCCTTCTATGGGTCATAAATTGGTCTAATTCCACTTTTATTTGTGGAATTTATCCTGACTCCAGAAATATTGAGAAGTGTTCCCTCTTTTTTCATATTTTACTAGTAGTTCCATCTCTCCAAAAACAGAATATAGATTTACTTCAAATGGACAAAATAATCCTATTGCCATTTCCATGTTTATCATGTTGTTAGTTTGTGACCCATATTAAAATAAGATTAATTTGAATTAGTGTCAAAATTTTTATCTTTGCATTCTCTTTTGGATTGAAGCCACCTGTTAACAGTTTAATTTCCTTCCTTGACTACCTGTGAAACAGGTAGGTTGTGCTGCCATTCAGAGGGACCTAGACAGGCTGGAGAGTTGAACAAAGAGGAACCTCATGAGAACTCATGAGAACTCACGAGTTCTGGTTGACAACAAGTTAACAAAGAGCCAGCAGTGAGACCTTTTGCAAAGATATTCAGAACTTGCCTGGATGTGATCTTGTGCAACATGGTCCTGTGCACCTATGCTCTAGGTGTCCCTGCTTGGGCAGGGGTATTGGACTAGATGTGATAATTGTATGTTTTACACTGTACTAAGGATAAAGAAAGAAAATACCATAATCCATGACATTTTAAATCTGCTTTCTACAGTACTGTTATTTGGATTTATCTCACATAGTTAATGTGGGCAAGAAACTAAACACAAGAAGTTGAATGTTTGAATTAATTATGATCTGTGTGTGTGTGGTTCTTTATTTGTGTTGCTTGCATGACATGGCTTTTTTCAAAACACTCTGCCTTCCCTGCATTTGTTGTTTTGACCTGGGTCTTTGTATATGATCTGTAACTAGCATAAAACTCAGTTTCTCAATCCATAATAAAAAAATCCATGGTAATTCTGTCATATGAAAAAAATGTCCTAGCATCAGTAGAGGGGGCTACTCCTAGATGAAGAGGAAGAGGAAATTCCTCTAGAGCAAATGAATTATCTACAAATGAATTATCTACAAATAAATAGTGTGTTTAAGAACTCTCCACTAAATTTTTCAAGTTACGATTTCAGACACATATTTGCTGTATTAGAAGACTTTTATAAAATGGTCTTTATATATGAATTACTAATTTTATATTTGTTTCTATGGACTTAAGATAGATATTTAGTTATTGATATATCTATATAATTAATACATATTAAGCTCAGTAAGATAAATCACACTTCTTTATTAAAAACATTTTTTATAAATCCAGACAAAACTAATGCTAGTCCCCATAAATGACTATACTTAAAAATTCTAAATTTTTCAATCTTTATGTTTCTGATCAAAATCTTTAATTAAAGGATTCCCATTTTGTGGAATCAGACTTTGAATGAAAGCCCAGGTTTATATAGTCTTCTCTTTGTGATGAAGTTTAATTTCTTTGCTGTTTGTGTTATAATTTTTCTGTTTGTTTGTGTTGCATTAGGTACATATTAAAAGAATGTATACGCATAGCAGGGAGGAAGAAATTAAGAAGCAAGACTCCAGCATGGTCATGTTATCTGACATTAAGGGAACCCGATGAATGGAGAGAGCTGGCAATGTCTCTCTGGGAAAAGTTCTAGAGAGCCGAACAGCCAGAGTAAAGATAGGGCAAGCAAGAAACCTGCAGCACACCTACAGGCTGGGGGCACTGAAAGGAGCTGTGCCCTGCTTGCAACAGGCAACAGAGCCTTAGAGCCAATCTCAGGGAAATGGAAAGTTCTTAGACCTCTGTTTTTTGGTTTGTTTTTTTTTTAATGGCTCAGTAGGCACAGTTAAATCAGCAAAATTGGAGAGTCTCCTGACTGATTGCAGTATTCCTTTTCATATTTAATTCAACAAAACCACTCTGTTTTACATTATATATCTGTATTCTTACAGATATGTCAATGTCTTCAGGATTCAGAACTACTTTGTAACACAAACCAGAGAGTACTGCTACACAATTCAAGCAGGATGCTGCCAAGTAATGACATCTTCGTGTATAAAATAGTTTTATTTCATTCTTTTTGCTTCAACAAAAAAGACACCAAAATTATAAAATAAACTTTACTATAATATTAATGAATTCTACTTGAATTCCTCATTTTTCAATACAATTTTTCTGTAGATGGAATCTACTTTTTAGTTCTGCAAATATTTATCATTTGGTGTATTTGTCATAGCCGTATCATTACCAGTGCTGGAATGAGAACCTATATTTTGTACTGTAGATTATGAGGATACCATTAATGTCCATTGGCAAGCTAGTGTTGGAACATAACTCCAAAACTTTTTTTGCAGAGAGACATGAAAAAGAATTCAGAACATTTGAAAAAACATATACTTTTTTTTAATCTTTACATTTAGAAAGGGAAACCTACTTATTTAGGAAGTCACTATTTTCAAAAATATAACGAAGATGAGGTCATCACAAAGAGGTAGAAAAGATGTAAAGGAGGAAAAGAATGACCACACACTTCAGGAAAACCAAGTGCCATTACCGTACCAAATGCCATTATCAACTAAGATAAAATACCTTTGGTCTCCGCATTTGCATTCTTTTTTCGAAATTAAACAGATAAAAACTTGGAATGCAGAGAGTCCACTTGCAATATAAATTCTAGTTTCAGTATTATTTGAAGTAAAATCAACTGAAAATGGTATCAAAGAGGATAAATAGTAGGGTTTATCTCACATAATCTTAGATGTCTGGAAGATCCGAAGCTCTAGTTCTAGTTAAGTTTTGAAACTAGAGACAAGTGACCTACATGTAACAGAAAGTAAATGTAAAGTAAATATGTATTTTATATGAAAGTTAAAAATTATTTTAATTTTTTAAGCATTTTGTGTTTGAGGTTAATTCATCTGTGTTTTCATTAGAATTTCATTTTAGAAGTTTAATGTTCCTCTAGGTTATTATCTTAAAAAGATAAAAGCATCATAATTTTCTAACAATTTGCAGGATGAGATGAAGATAACAAAAAGAGCATTACTAGATATTTAAGAAAACAAGATATTTAAAATCAAATTGAAAAAGGATGCATTACTCTAAAAATAGGATATGTAAAGATGATTTTAGACTTATAATACAGAGTTTTTATAGCTTTAGGATGACTTCAAAAATATACATTTGAATTTCTGCTTAGGAAGGAGACTGTGTGAACAATATGAGAAATTCTGAACAGTACATTTTGAAGCTGACCAAAAAATTTCATTATAGAAAATTATTACAGACTTTGCCTTACCTCTTCACACAGTAACTCCATCCCACATCTTTCAGTGGAATTCAAATTCATAGAACTCAAATGCAAGAAATCTAACACAGACATGTATTTCTTGAAGGAACTCTCTTGTTATCCTCCTGTATTAGCCATGAATTTAAGACACTTTTCAAGATGCAAGCATTGAAAATATGCCAAAATAACTCTGAACTTCTATAGTTTTAACTTTTCTTGTTATTATTTTACCTTTTATAGAGAAAATATAACCAATGTATATGCCACATTATTATTGTAAATGTACTGTGACACCTTTAGGTCTACAAATCAAAATAATATTAAGTGAAATATAGCTTGTCTAAGAGTTTTGTGGGATTGGACAAACATGTTTGAATAAAAAAAATATTAAATTTTATAGTTTAAGGAAAAAAAATAAGATTTTCTCCAGAACTTAGAGGTATAAGTGTATACAAAAATATATAAATTTATATAAGAAATGTAAGTTTAAACACTATATAGGCATGTGTGTCTATGTGAGTGTTTGCCTCATCTTATCTAAATATCACAGATAACAGATAAATGCACAGATAAAAGAGTGCAACATTGTCAAATTACCAGGTATGCTTACAGATTTTTCACACAGGTAAGCAGTAGAGAAAGTATTTATTTTATTCAAAGATTGAAGTGCAAAGCCCTATCAGTTTAGAATGTGTGACAGAATGGAAGGGCTTCTTTAATTTAGCTAAAATCCACAAATTACAATTCTCATTTCATCCACTATAAAGGAAATTGTGCCATTTTTTTTTTCTCAGATAAGGATCTTCTTTAACAACAGTTAAAATAACTTTTCCAAAATCATGCTAATGGACGATTTAGAGCAGAGAATGGGAATTTCAATTATCCTTTAAGATGATAGCACTGGATGAATAGAATTTGCTAGGATAACATATTGTATACAAGAAAGGTGCATGTAATTTAAACTATTCTTTCTCTGTCTCATATGTTTCATGCCTTGCTTACTAACTGTGCTACTAGGATGGGAAATATATGATGACTTTTTCTGGAGAAATTATAGTCCCTCAAGTAGAAAACAAATTTTACCCTTCACAGTACTGTGTCTTTTTATTGTTTAGCCAATTAAAGAATATAATGTTTTAATATAACTCCCATGAATTTGCCTATTGAAGTGACATTCCTGTTATCCTATGCATCCTCAAAGGTAACTAGAAGAAAAATATTCTTTATTTTATAATAGAGGAAAGTATATGATTTGAATTGTTTTCAAAGTTCATATTTTATTCATATTTATTTTAAATTAAATCATTTTGACAAAGAATGCACTGAATTATTGAAATTCTAGAAACATCTCGGGAATTAATTCTCTGGTTTTAGATGCATTTTCTAACATATAGTCTCAATTTTACACTAAATTCTTAGAATTATAAATCAGCAAAGCCAATGCACAAAGCAGTGCACTAAACAACAATCAAAAGAAAGAAAAAAAAAATAAAACTCCTTTCTGGTGATTGATACTTGTATTTTTTTTCAACAGAGGCCTCCGGCACTTTCAATTACATCTCACTCCTTAGCTTTTCAGGAACTTAGCTTGTCAGGAATGCAAACAGGTCTGAGGAAAAACTCTCCCACTTCAGGTGAGAAAGCTTAACTTCTTCATCTATTCCCTTTGTTCAGAGAACCAGTGAAGAATCACCAAAGGTCCACAGGTTCCACAATGAGATAGTGGTAACAGCATCTCCTCAAGCACATACCTGCAGGACGAGCACCTGAGGATCTTGAGCTCGCAGATCTATCCTTCCCACATTTCAGACTGCATGAATAATATACTTTCTCTTGTAGTATGAATTCTATTGTCATCAACTTATGCAGAGAAAAAAAAAGAGCAAGAGCAAGATAGAAATGAAGAAACATCTATAGGTAATTACACAGAAAGCAACCACATAGCCACAGGATGACATTGGCAACATTTGGTTATGTAAGAAAACACGAAAGACTCTTGCTTCAAAATCAATATTCACCAAGAATATGAAAGGACTTGAGAGGAAAAATATGTCACAGGTCCATACAAGATGGTAATCATTGTCAATGTATTAGCCCTCCTAGCCATTGATCTTTGATCACTCTATTTAGATTTTCTATTAAATTTAAAATAAATGTCAATAAAATAAGGACAATCAATTTATTCACATCTAAGTAGCAATGGCATTTTAGAAAACTCGAATTATAAATACCTTCAAACTCCTAGCAATTTCACATTTCAAATGCTAAAGATTTTATCAGTAGCACTAACTTCCATTAACAGCTTTTTGATCCATTAACAACTTTTCAAAAGCAAACAGACTACTTTTCAGAAGTCAAAGCTAGAAGCAATTAAAGATGCCAAAATCTTCCTCATTTTTCAAGGAGTATAGCAAAATGAAGTATTATTAATCTTTTTTTTTTTACATTTCTACGAAGAATGAAGAAAAATTCATTTGAAAAATATTTGTGATTCCTAATAATTACAGTTATGCACCCTGTGAATGACTAGCTCTTTAATAAGTTTTTTTTTTATGACCTCTGTTTTGATACGCCGTTTTAGATATGACAAACAATAACAAGCCCAAAAATTTCTATCCTTTCCATACTAGTCTCAGAATTTTTTGCATACTGTTGCTGACAGAAACTAGCGATGAGTTCAGTGAGAGAGTTTACAGCTTCTATATCAGGAAATCGAAAGCTGGTCAAGTCAGATGGTGTCAATATTTTAGAGAAGCTGAACACATTACCAGTATATGGGTGCACTGCACTTCTTTTATCAGTGCTATTGCAGATGGTTATGATTATATCACAAATGTCTTTTCTATATGTGAAGTCTTGCTTTTGCTTCTTGTGATCCTTCATCACATGGACAAGGATTTTGTTCTTTGGCAGAATCTGGAAGATGTTATTTTAGCAATAACACTTTGTTCTGCTGTCTTTTCTTCTTCAAGGGCAAAAGGATTACCTTTGTCCACTTATTTTTCTGGCTATCATGACATCAGTGCAAATTCTTCAGATGAGATTAGCTCTGATCATCAATTTAGTTTATTTGTTCTCATAGTGCAGTAGCTACTGCCGTTCCTTTCTTTTTACAAATAAGTACATCCTCATTTCTCTTGCTCAATTAATAGCTTTTGCTCTGTTCTCTGTCACCATATGTGGTGAACAGCTTTGATGCAGCACATGGACTAATGTATTAAAAGAAATGTTTAATATGAGAAGGCATCATATGAAAGTCAGGTGCACTACTCTCTAAACTGACCAGGGCTTCTTATTCACACAGAAATAGTCAAATGATATATAGCCAAACATACCAGTCTTTGCCATGTAAGACCAGGACTATATTACCTTCTAATACTTCCTTCGCCTTTTGGAAATGCTTTTAATAGAAAAAGCAAGTGGAAGGATAAGAAGACTAGCCAGTTGGGAGCAAACAGGAGTTTCTTAGTCCCCTGAATTGTCCTTTTGCTTCTTGCTCAGATGAAAAACACCAGAACAATCTGGGTAAAATGCTTCAAGAGGACTAGAAGAGTAACTCACGCTCATTTGACCCTTCCGGTGATTTTTTGCATGGTGAGTTATCATAGAAGCATAGAATCCTTAAGTTTGGAAGGGACCTCTAGAGATCATCTAGGTAACGAGCAGAGTCACCTAGAGCACATGGCACAGGGTGGCATCCAAGCGGATTTTGAAGATCTCCAGTGAAGGAGACTTCACAACCTCTCTGGGTAGCCTGTTCCAGTGCTCTGTCACTTTCACTATCAAGAATTTTTTCCCTAAGCTCCTGTGGAACTTTCAATGCTTCAGTTTGTGTCTGTTTCCTCTTGTTCTATCAGTGGCCACCACTGAAAAGGGACCAGCCCCATCCTCCTCACTCCCTCCTTGAGATATTTATAGACAATGATGAGATTCCCCCTCAGCCTTGTCTTCTCCAGGCTGAACAGATCCAACTCTCTCAGCCTTTCCTCACAGGACAGATATGCCAGGCCCATGATCATCCTCGTAGCCCTGC
>JAUBOD010000169.1:72457-94957 GCA_032353885.1 Nothura maculosa
TCCACAGGAACTTAAGGAAACATTTCTTCACTGTGAGGGTGACAGAGCCCTGGAACAGGCTGCCCAGAGAGGTTGTGAAGTCTGCTTCTTTGGAGATCCTTAAAACCCGCTTGGATGCAGCCCTGAGCCATGTGCTGTAGCTGACCCTGCGTTTGAAGGGTGGTTGGACTAGATGACCTCTAAGGTCCCTTCCGACCTTAAGTATTCTATGATTCTATGATTCCATGATTCACTTAATAAGAAATATATATGTATATACATATATAGTTCATATCAAGCAAAAACACACACAAAATGCTTAATGGATACATATTAAAGCATATAAATATATAGAGAATAAAATACAAAATATTTAAAATGTTTTTTTCCTGAAATAGTAATATCAAATCAATCAAATAATAAAAACTGTAAATACATTTGTCATCAGATAGCAAAGATTAAAAAACAAAGCACAGTACATTTTTGTCTTTAGAAGCAAGCATTGAAAACATTATTTGTCTAAAGAAAAATATCCAGAATTGTTTCCCTAAGTAATCCACATTGTTTTTAACATTTAACAAATATATTTGTTTTTGCACAATAATTTCAAGTTTATGAAAGATGAAGTAATGTTATGCTCCATTAAATGAATCTTTATACATTTAAGCAGAACAATCTTTTCATTAATGCATATTTCCAGATTTTTTCAAGATGCTTCAAATTTTCATTATTAACACAAATATGCTTCTTAGATTTTTATCACAGTTGTTCTCCAGCTCCAAGTATTTTGCCGTCATCTGTGCTATTCTGAAAAAATCTGAGTTGACTGATATAAAATTTAGTTTCAGTACATCTGCAAAAGTGCTTTCTAACTTTCTATTGTCACAGTGATACTGCATTGTTTTTAATAGTATTTCTGTACTTAGACACTCCTCTCTGTTTTATATCACGCATTATACATTTTCTAGCTGCTTAAGGGTGCATAATTCACGAGTAAGATTGTTCTTCCACACGGTGATAGTTATCTTCTCTTTAAAATCTCACCTATGTTTATTATACTTTTGGCTTTCTAAAAATATATCATAGAATCACAGAATCATAGAATATTCAAGGTTGGAAGGGACCTCTAGAGATCATCTAGTCCAACCATCCCACTCAGGCACGCACACCTAGAGCATGTGGCACAGGATGGCGTCCAGGAGGATTTTGAAGACCTCCAGAGAAGGAGACTCCACAACCTCCCTGGGCAGCCTGTTCCACTGCTCCATTACCCTCACAGTAAAGAAGTTCTTCCTCAAAGAAGATTTGCATCAAGTGATGAAATATCTCCTTTCACTATATTTTACCAAAACTCATGAATTATTTTGTTCATAATACAAACTAAAGAACTCCCTAATCATATAATTTTCTCATATTCATTGCTACTGATGGATCTATAACTCTGAGCGAAAGAGTCGACCACAAAATTGCTTCCTCATATTGGGAAGAATGGTCTCAATTAACCATGGGATTTTTTTTACAAAATCTTTGGACTTAATTCAAACTTATTTTTTGTTTATTGATTATTTTGTATATTTCCTATATGCAGCTTGTCAAAATATAAATCCAATGACCTCTAAATTTTTTAATTTTTGTTACAGTAATTTATTTGAAATTCATACATTGGAAAAAAAGTGGTTGCATGATGAGATAGAAAAAGATATTATTTGCATACATTTTGGCTAAGTACGTAATCAATGAACAGGAGAGCTATGAATGAGCTATATAAGCCAGATAAACTGGATTGCAAATATATTTTTTGCTATAATAAAAGCTTTCTTTTTTTTTCCATTTAGGAAAATGAGATTTTATTTATTGTAGATGCAAATCTCACTGAAGTTATGCCCATGTATTATAGACACATAAAATGGAACTATTTCCAGTGACCATTTTAACTACAAATAACAACAGTAAAAGGCAAAGGATAGGAATTGTTATTTGTTTTATGTACGCTGAATTTATTGTGCAAAGAGGAGACCCATGGCATTTCCCTATTTCACTGCTCCACAACCCACACTTGAAAAGCCACTTTTGCAACACTGAACTCTACCACACTTTATTTCTGGAAAAGAATTATCACTATTGACCTCTACTCTTATAGTATTATTATTGTGAGATAACTATAGCTACCATTGTAGATTGACTTCAATTCTTAATATATTTTGAAAGTTCTCACTGTTCTGCTGTTCCTTTAGTCAGTCATTCTGCTTTCCTTATTAATTATCAATTCCTTCTCAACTTTTATTTTCTCTATTTGTCATAGCACAGTAACATCCACATAATTTTTATAGTTCTTTTTCTTTTAGGTTAATTTATTGAGTCAAATGAAACTTGCTTTATTTACTTTCTTGCTTTCTTGAAGAACCATCAACATTGTTTTAAACAACTTACAACACTCACTTCCATTTTTCCTTGATTTTTTCTTATACAGTGTTTTGAAGAACCTATCCCCACCCCCATTTTCTGTGTCATTATTTTCAGGGGCCCAAAATCTTATCTCTAAGTTTCAAAATGATCTGCTGCCCAGTTGTCAACAATTTAGAAATCTGTGGGGTTTTTTAGATTAAAAATTTCACTTTTTCACTCTAGTTCTTCCTGATTCTACCCCTTTTTGAGGGGAGGACCACAGAATTTAAACACAGGGGAAACTGCATCCTCTTTTAGTATTGGTCTATGCAATTAGGTGCCACATTGCATGCTGCACACAATCCAGAGGTGAAGGATAAACCCATTATATAGACACGTTAGAATGATCAGGCATTTTATAATTAATATGCATATTTTGTTATCTTTAGGTTTAAGTGCTGAGAGAATCAGGAACAGTTAACAGGTATCTTTTAAAAAATTAGATCCCTCTTTCCAAAAAACATTTACATGACAACCCACAGATTATGAGGTCATCTTGTGAAGCTGTACCATCACCACATCATGTTTCAGAAGCTGAGGTTTATGTCATATGTAAGGAAATTCTTCAGATTTTTTTGTAGGAGAAAGGGCTGACCCTTATTAAATTAAACTTGTAACTTATAGTGCCTACTGAAAAATATGGGGCCTGATCCTGCCTATATTTGCCATTGTGTTGACCAGAAATAGTGTTATAAGGCCAGGAAGTGTGTTATAGTTCTTCAGATCATATTCTTACTTTAAGCACTTAAGTTTTTGTACCTGTAGTTTGCCTCTCCACTGAGGTACTCCTGGTTTTCAATGTGAAGGGGAGATTGATCTCTTAGTGAATGAAAAACACCTGAAAGTTGCACAAAATGAGTTGTGTCCCAGAATTCACCCATGAAAAGTTCCAGAGGTTTGTCAGATTCTATAGTGCTATAGTGGAAAGCTAATTCTGGTTTATTTGTTTGTGGGTTGTTTTTTTTTTTTTGGGGGGGTGGGGAAGTGGGGGAAGAAGGGGTTTTTTTTGTTTCTTTACTAAAATAGAACAGATTTATTCTACAAGATCTTTCTATGTGTGATCTAATATCAAAGACAGGAGTTCTTGTCCTTTTAAATGAGTAGGTAAGTTTGTCTTTTGCCAAAGATAAAAGAATAAAGTAGATGAAAATTCAGCCGCTGCCCGGGCAACATTTAGAATTCTCTCTCTGCCCAGCCTTTTTTCCTCCCCTGGGAATATATTAAATTCACTCTAAAGTATTGCTGTTTTACAAAAGACAAGGAGAAAGGCATAATCTTTAAATTCTTTATTGCAAGTGTTACGGAGACAGAGCCACAGAGTGCTGAGAACATGTTAGTTATTTGTTTTTAGAATAGAAAAAGAAAAAAAAAAAGGAACATAAATACTCATTTGTTACTCAAAAATGCCATAAAAAAAAAAAAGACTTGTGGCAAGATCTCATTTAACTAAATTGCCAAATTTTGTTTTATTTCTGCTACAGTGTTAGAATCACCTCTTGTAAAAGTGTGAACCACCAACAGAAACCACTTAAAAGTACGAATGATTTATGTTATTTGACCTGAAATATCTGTACTTCTTGCTTGGAATAGTGATGGAGGATGTCAAAGGGCATTCCTAAAACTCAAACAAGCATTAATAGCACATCTAATATTCTTGCACACAGATTTAAACTTATTTTGAAATCTTTATGGAAGCCAAAAAACTTGGTCTTGTAACCATTTTTGTTCAGACCCTTGAGGGTGAATAGAGATCATTATATGTGCTCCTAGTCTGCTGACTTAAGTGGAACTAAATTATCTTGTCTTTAAAGCAATGGAAGCACCATTTACAGTCAGGGCCCTGTGGCTGTGTGACCCTACTTTCTCTAAGCTTCATTTATTGGCATTGCTGGTATCAGATCCACAACTTGGACTCCACCTTCTCTCCTCATTATAAATGACCTTTATTGTAATCCTAGACTGTCTATATTTTTATAGAGATGTTACACAGCCACCCCCACCCATACTGTAAAAGAGGCAGAGAGCAGAAAGAAAACAACACACACATTTGAAGATGGATTTTTAAAAGTGATTCATATGTCAGTCAAATGTTAAAGCAGACATTTATTATTCTGTGCCAAAACCCTGTTCAACACACTAAACAGCTTTCCACAAAGACTTCCAGTTTAAAATGCTAGAAATTTGAAAATGCAAAGTTGAGACTAAATAATTATTTTCTTTTGTCTTATAGAAAACTTGCTTCTACCAAAATATTCACTTTAGGGTTTGTTCATTGTCTTGGTCTCTCTACTGCATAGATGTAGTTTAAGTTAACACCTTCTAAGCTAAAGTTCAAGTATATACTTAGAGAATTTTATCTTTAAAAGATTGATTATAATATTGCACTTCCAGGAATTTCAGTTCAACACCTTTCACACATATTAAAAACAGAAAAACACCTCCTCATAAAAATATCCCCTCACTTTACAGATTCAGTGACCACCATAATCTAAACAAAATTTACCTACAAAATCCTACTGGCAACAATTAAAATAGAAGTCAGACTTTTTTTTTATTGATTTATGCTGGCATTTTGATAATTACCAATAATTTCATGGCATTCCTTTCTTTTTGTTCTTTGTCGTTTCGTCATACCAACGAAAGACACTTTGCGTGGATTGTCCACAGTGCTGAACAGGTATTATTTGAGCTGACATCAATAGGAGCTATAGACCTGGAAGTTATATGGCTTTCGGGGTTTTCAGAGTTCATTTTGAGTCTTCTTAGAGTTTACTAATATTATCCAACTTCACCCAAGATACAGAATCTAACTATGGTTTGATTTCTGCCTATAGTCAAACAAAGAAAGAAATTTGATATCATTAACATCACCTTTTCTAATCAACACTAACTTTTCATCAGTTCACTTGTACCTTAGAGTTATAGCAGTTATCTTCTGGAAAAAAAAAAAAGTTTCTGTTTGCAATCTGACCTGTCAAAATGGCTTGAAAATTTACTGTTCTTAAAGACAATGTGTATATTCTGACTTACTACTTCCCAAGGAGCAGACAGTGCACTAGAAAAAAATGTGAGACACATTTCAATGAGCAGTATCAGCCTACATTAGGTGAATATCTTAAGATTACGTATTTCCAGTGATATCTATCCCTGGCAGTATTCTGTAAAAAATTCATACTCATAAATATTCTCAAGTCTTTCTAATAGTATACTCCTCCACCTGCTGCTACTCCGCAAGACCTAATGGTTAGAGGTTAGAAGAACAAGTCTGAACAGAAAATGTCTCTCTCTACTCCTTTTTGTTTGCTATTTCTGTGAAGATAAACACCAGAAAACAACGTATTCCTCTAATAGTTTTGTTTGTTTGTTTGTTTGTTTGTTTGCAGTGGAGGAGTTATTTTGTCACCAATGGATGAGAATTTATATGAAAAATATCCCTCACCTTGCTATATATTTCAAGTGGTAAAAACAATTTGAGGGATATGTTGACTTTCTAAAGAAGAAACAAATGTCATATAAGTGACATTGTATATTTACATATGTCAGAGGAGATCATACATATGATCTGTTTACATATGTCAGAGGAGTCTTTTCCTGCCGCCATGTATAAGGATTTAACTGTGAAATTCCCATTATTGAGTGTCTTCCTGTAGTATTTCAAATGGTAAATCTACAAGTACCGTGCTAATAATACACCACCAAATCCATATCTTCTGCGTCTATTGAACTATTCTCTGCAATTAAATGTTTTCCGTTAAGAAAGCTTAAAGCCTCTAAAGCAATAGATTATTTTATAGGATGCATTTATATGCTTAAGGAGTCTCAAATATTTAATGTCAGAAAGAAGACCTCATTATGGCCACTGCCTGAAACAAGAATTTTATGTATTTAATATAAAGGTTTTGAAGTTTTCCCAGATTTTTAACAATGACACTCAAAATACCATGAGACAAGGTTAAGAAATATAAACGCCTTAATCATGAATCACTATGTACATCTGTAGGAAACAATCCTGAAATAATAGGAGTACTTGATGTAGAAAATATTATATTTCATTCTCTGAAATCTACTGATGTTCACTCTATGGGGATGAGTAGGATGCCTCTATAACTGTAAATGAAAGTAATGTGTTTGCTAAGCTGATCAATAGTGTGATTAACTTGGCCAAATAAAAGACTGATCAATCTTATAATTGATCAGCTTAGCAAACATACTAGTGTGCTGGCATATTGCAGCTACACTGTGTCTATAAGAGCTTCATTAGGATACACAGACATCGAGTTATTCAAATGAGTATCTGTTTGCTGCTTGCCCCTACAAGCTAGAAAGATTCCAAAAGGCATGTTCATTTGTGGGATTAGAAGTCATACTTCTTCTCTGAGTATATGGATAAGACCCTGAGACAGGATAAGAGCCTTTGAGTTGTCAAAGGGCTGTGATCCGCCCAACTAGATCAGTCTAGTTGAAGCATTGTAGCCAGCAATGTCCCGCAGGGGTAAGTACTGGGTCCAATTTTGTGCACTTTATTTATTAATGACCTGGATGAAGGGACAGAGTGCACCCTCAGCAAGTTTGCTGATGCAAAATTGAATGGAGTGGCTGATATACCAGAGGTCTGTGCTGCCATTCAAAAGGTCCTAGATAAGCTGGAGAGCAGGGTGGAGAGGAGACTCCTGAAGGACAACAAAGGCAAGTGCAGGGTCCTGATCCTATGGAGGAATAACTCCATGCACATACAGGTTAAGGACTGACTTGCTGGAGAACAGCTTTGTAGAGAAGGTTCTCGGAGTCCTGAAGGACTGATCATGAGCCAGGAAGGCCAATGGGATCCTGGCCTGCAGTAGAGTGTTGCCAACAGGTCAGGTTACTTCACCTTCTGCTCAGCTCTGATGAGGAAGCAACTCAAGTACTGGAGTACTGTCATCAACTGGAGTACTGTCTCCAGTTCTGGGCTCCCCACCACAAGAAAAAGAATGGTATTAGCGGAGAGAGTCCAGTGTAGGGTTATGAAGTTGACTGGGGGACGATAGCATCTCTTAACTGAGGTGATACTGAGAGGGCTAGGTCTGTTTAGATGACAAATCCTCTTAGTTTAGAGAAGAGGATAGAGGAAATCTTATCAGTGTATGCAAATATCTTCAGGGAGAATATCAAGAGGATTGACTAGACTCTTTTCAGTTTTGCCCTGAGTAGGACAAGAGGTAATGTTCACAAACAGAAACACAGGAAGTTCTATCTGAATATGAGAAAAACATATTTAGAGTTAGGATGACAGAGCACTAGAACAGGTTGCCCAGAGAGGAGTGGGGTTTCCTTCTCTGGAGATATTCAAAATCTGCTGAGACATAAGCCTGTGCAATATATTCTAGGTGCCCCTGCTTCTGCAGGAGGGCAGGTCTAGATGATCTCCAAATATCCCTTGCTGTCCCAACCATTCTGTGATTCTGGGTGATTTTGTAAAAAGCTTTACATTACACCTAGCCGCAGCACTTAGATTTCACACACAGCATCTGAAAATCCAAAGTAATTTCATTTATATTAATTCAAAAAAAAATGTAATCCCAATACCCTCTTTACAGGTAGACCATGAAAACTGCAGAAGTGCAGTAACCACAGGAATCCATCTAGCATGCAGTCTGAAATGAGGAATGACAATGACAAAAAGACACATTCAGGCTAGGTAGCAGATGTAGTGGTCCATCATATCTCCTTCACCTATCTTTTATAACATGGTCCTTTCCTCCAATTTTCCTGCAGGAGAGTGGTGACAAGTCAGTAGTCACCCTCCATGGAGGTCAAAAGAGAGGAAAAGGGAAAACACTCTCTGAGACGTGTACAGTTTTCCTACTCCAAGATTGTGACATTGGGCATGAGAACCAAGTTTATTGCCTTCAGAGGAGTCACTTTGAATTTTTGCCATCAGAGCCTTGCCTTTAAACTTCAGAATCAGAGAGTAAATCCATTATACCTTTTATTAGATTTCAATAGTGGATTTATGCTAACTCCTTTTGCAAGTTTGAAATACTTCTTTTCTAATGATAACACATATTGGACTGTAGAATAAGATCTAAGTAGTTTATTTGGGCATTTGAAAAAACTAGTATTTTAAAAACCTTCTTTTCAGCTCTACTGTCACTTTTATGTGTTATTTACATATACATGTGTCCTGAGCAGCCCATTCACATTTCCATTATTTCTTTCCAGCTGGTAGTTTATTTCAACTTCTTTAAAGTCAGAGCGTAGCAGACTCGTCATCCATCATTGTCCAAAAACTCTTAATTTGACTATGGAGAGTGTAAAAAGGGTTAGAACATTGTTTTAAACCACAAATGTGGAATCAGACAAATCTTTGCAAAATTTCTCAGTAATAATGAGAGCTCTTTACATCCTGTTAGTTTCAGTTGGCGTGAGTTTGAGTGAAAATTACAGATGCTCCGTGTGTCTACTTTCAAGACCTTGGGAGTCCTGGATGTTTGTGAAACCCAAGCTCAAGTGAAAAACTGTGAATGTCTGAAATGTTTCCTTATTGTTGTACTGTATATGTTCAAATCTCTATAGCTGACATAAAAGGTAAAAATCATTTTCTTTATATGTAGTGCTGCCTCTGTCAATTAGAATTGTCATTGGTAGGACAGCAGCACAAATTAGGAAAAATGTCTGATTCTCGGAAACTAAAAGGGTGAAACGGGATAAGAACCTGGAAATTTAGGAGCTGCCTGACCTATGAAGGATCATGGAAAGAAATATAGCCATCCCATATGTGGGACCCGAGGTTCAGCCCTATGGCAGCTTTGTTTTGTACTTCAAGAATATTGTAAAAGGCTATTTGGCTTTTCCTGAAAAAAAAGCTTCTTCATGTAAACTTGCAAAAGACCACTGTAAGAGTTACTGTTATCCTTTCTGTCAGGAACTGAGGAATAATATTTTTTGACCATAAACAATACGTATTACAGAAAGTCAACTTGTACTTGAATCCTATCCCTTCCATTCTTCACTTTACCCTTTGCTTCTGCTACTTCCTACAAATTCATGTGGCACTGAAAATCCCAGAACTTTTCCCAAGACAGGTGAAAGAGTAACATTTTAGGAAACATTTAACTGAAAACACTTTTTTCCTGATATGACTTTATCTTATTCACCTTATTTTATCTTGAAAGAATAAAACATTTTCATCATCTTCCCAGACCCTTACAACATGATAGTGCTATGCCAACTGCATGCCTGATGGAACTGAATTATTAACTGTAAGCACTCAATCACCTATGCTTTTTCTGATGGTGTGTCAGAAACAGTGCCCACTTCTCAAGCACTCTCAGCAGACATGTCTGCCTGAATGTGTAAAAGCAGACTCAGCCTCATTCTGCCTATTCTATGGCTCAGTTAGACAAAAGTCAACTTTGATTGACAGAGGCATAAACACAGAGCAGACTAAGCTCAGTCTTTCAGCAGAGTTTCAGCTCAGTCCCCAGTTAATATAAATGCATCTATAGTTGTCCCTCTACTCAGCTCTGGTGAGGCCACACCTAGAGTACTGTGTGCAGTTCTGGGCTCCCCAGTATAAAAGGGACTTGGTGCTCCTAGAGAGGGTCCAGAGGAGAGCTACAAAGATGATTCAGCGGACTGGAACATCTCTTGTATAAGGAGAGACTGAGTGAGTTGGGCTTGTTCAGTTTGGAGAAGAGAAGGCTGAGAGGGAATCCTATTAGCATGTATAAATACATGAAGGGAGATTGCAAGGAAGAGGGGGCCAAGCTTTTTTCAGTGGTGGCCAATGATAGGACAAGGGGTATTTGGTGCAAACTAAAGCACAGGAGGTTTCACCTGCAGGTGAGGGGGAACTTGTTTACAGTGAGGGTGACAGAGCCCTGGAACAGGCTGCCCAGGGAGGTTGTAGAATCTCCTTCTCTGGAGGTCTTCAAAACCTGCCTGGATGCCACCCTGCCCATCTGCTCTAGATGTGCCTGCTTGAGTGGGAAGGTTGGACTAGATGATCTCTAGAGGTCCCTTCCAACCTTGAAGATTCTATGATTCTATGATAGTTCATACTAAATTCAACAGTAAGGTTCGGCGACTATCTTTCATTAAATGATTATAGGGCCTGGCACTATTATTACTGTTCAATTATCTTCAAGTTTATCATTCCTCTCCTTTTTAAAAAACTTAAATTCTTCTTCTTTGCTCTACTCGTTTCTTTGCCATACCAAGGTTCACTTTGCCCTTGATAATGCTTAACAATAGACCATATAGCAAAGATTGACCTTGCATTATATATTGCTTAACATCTTGACTGAACTAATGGAAAGGGATGTAAAATGCTTACACCAACATAGACATTCATAAGATCAATGCTAAGTTTCAAAGCAAGTGTTTTGTTTTGCACCCACCAAAATTATAAAACATTAAAATTTTATTGAAAAAGGTTATTTTTAGGGGAACACTTAATACATTCAAAACTCAGTGACAACATTTCATAGCATGGATCTCCAGATGCCTTTCTGACAGTTTCTTAAAGATTTTTTCTACATGACTGTAAATAGTACATTGTTGAGTTAAAACAGCCACTAGGGATGCTACATTTTTTTTTCTCAGTTCCTTCAGTCATCAAAAATTTTGTGAATTTACTATGTTTAAAACCACATAGTAGACTTAATGACAAGGAAATTCCAGTCTTACCAGTCATTATTACTGAAATCTCAATAGGTTTTGTTATTCTAAAGGTAATCAGACAGATCTCAAAAATTATTTATTTGTAAATTTTGATTTTCAGAAATATTAATAATAAAATCAAATATGATTAATGTAATTGGGGGAGGAAAAGAACAAATAAGCAAATAAAAATGTAAAAGTACACAGTGGTAGATTCTGTCCTTAATGTGCTGTGCAAGAAACTTGTTATGTGATATTGCCTGTCCTATGACTATTGTAATCATTTAGATAACAAAAGAAAAAAATCTGCAAGGAAAAGTTTTGAAGATCATCTTTACTGTGAGGGTAACAGAGTCCTGGGAAAGGCTACCCAGAGAGGCTGTGGAGTCTCCTTCTTTGGGGGTCTTCAAAATCTGCCTGGGTGTGACCCTGTGCCACGAGCTCTGGATGTCTGGAGCAGGAGGGTTAGACTAGATGATCTCTAGAAGACCCTTCAAACCTCAGCCATTCTGTGATTCGCTGTGATTCTGTGACTTTTCAACTGTAAATATACTCAGATCAGAACTGGATTTTTCTCTAATTTTGCATAACAGTCTTATATTTTCTATTTCTCTTTTATTAATGTATTTTCATTTTATAAGTTTATGCACAAGTATTTTCAACAACTGAGAAAAAAATAAATATTAAATTTATAGTAAACTATCAAAATTGCTTTGCTACTATTTTATGCATATTGTATACAGTTTTTTGAGGTTCATCCACGAAAGGACATGGATTTAATTCTTAATTAAGTATGCAAATACAAATCATATTACATTGGTCAACTGCTATACCTAGCAGGATGAAACAAGATGGCACAAGATATTTAAAACACTTTACAATAAACTTATATTTTGTATAGCTAACAAGTGTAGAAAAGACCAAAAAAGTTGTTAGCATGTGACATTACCTTGAAATTCAACATTTACAGCGTGTCATTCTGGTACTTTCCTGTCAGTATTCCAGTTAAGTCAGTGATTGGTGAAGTTATACAGTCTTATGTCTATGAAGACTATTTCTTTGTCTTTTTTGGTCACTCAGGAATATAAAATAAAACATTTCTTTTCAGTTTTCTGGTACTTAGATGGCTCAAGTGCATTGTGTTTGTCTTTCAGTAGTCACTTTCATTTTATAGTGTAGTATATAGCCTCTCAGTATACATCTAAGCAATCAGTTTCACTTCCCCTCAGCTAATTTTTTGCTGCAACACTGAACCCCAAAAAATCCCCTAAAATTAAAAAGATAAAAATAAGAATCATTGTAATTTTCTTACACTCTTCTCTCTCTCTCTTTACCATTTTAAAAAATTGCTAGATACTATGCATTTACATAGTAGATAACAGTCCCCAAGTAAAAATCTACTTTCTAAAGAGATGGAGAAAATATTTTCTCCATATTATTTCTGAAAAACTCTAAGATATTAAAACTTCTAAATCAGCATTAATTAGATTTTTTAAATTCATTATTTTACAGAACATCACTGACTGTACCAGGAATCAAACCCCAATTTTTGAAATACTTATTTTATACCTTACCTGGAAAACCATTTGTGGAAAAAAATAGTCTATTTTCATTTAAATATTAAAGTCAATTAACTCTCTGGGATATGTTCTAGCAAATCCAGTTCTGAAAAACAAACTTTCTGGATTACTTCAATTTTAATGTAATTTTCTGAGTAAAAATTTGATTGATACAGAAAGCCTTCTGAGAAAGTCTATGGAATTAATCCATTTCATGTTATTATTCAGTTTTTGTGTTGTACAATATAAGATCAAGGGGCCATCTGATTAATAAAGGGATAAGCAGAAAATGTAGAATAAATACAAATAAAATTATTTGTGGCAAAGAAAAGTGGTCCATTATGTACAAGGGAAAATGTCAGTATCAGCCACTACAAATAAGGTGGTCAGAGAGATTATGGTTTACTGCAAGGTTCATATCCTCACCTGTACTTACTGTGAACTGGATACAGAAATCTCCAACGAGTAATCTGTCAGCTAATTTTATGATAGTTAAATTCTCACACTCACACAAGCATTGTCGCAGTTGAGAATAGAAAACAGAACAGAAAAAAAATTCTATGAAGCCCAGAGAATACCTCACCTTTTTTTTTGAATCATTTAAAAATAAAAGTAGTAAATCTGACACACATATATATATATGGCATATAAGCAAGGATATATAAAATTAATTCTAAGTTACTGCTTTGTTTAACTGAAGGAAAAAAGAAAAGTGTTTATTCTGATCATAAAAGTCCATGCCCTAAAGTAATCAACTGGCTTTCAATAACAGTAAAAGTTGTAACATGTAGAACCATACACATTTCCATTTCCATGACCACCTGATAGTTGAGAATTATTAATCATAACAAGGAGAGTTAACGGATACATGGAAAGGAACTTCTTATTTATTGGTGGGTGAACTCATGACGTTAGGAGAACCAGTATAGGGCTGTTCCAAATGGACAGTTCATACCACTGTTTTAAATTGTTCACAAAAGTCACTGCACACAACAGGGAATGAAGGGTTGAGCAATAGCACCAGAAACTTCAGGGATTTGTTTAAAATTCAATGTGCATATTCCTAACAATCCAGTACATGTCTTTAAAATTTCAGTGCACATCTGTGAGTGAATGCATGTTTTTTTAAAGTTCTGCTTCACTTTGTCCTAAGGTTCTCCACAAATGGTATTAATGTTAATGAGATCTCTATAGTCCTACAAAAGAGGTCATTCAGCATTACGCTTCATGCAGTCATATCATTGGGTTTCAGGTTGTGCAATGTAGGTCCTAAGAGAACCCTAACAGCAAGTCCATTATAGAAGTAGCAATGACTGAAGCACAAAAGATTTGGAATTTGGTTGAAATCAAATTTAAAACAATTTAGTTGATTATCCTATGCTTTGCCAGTTAATTTTCAGGGACTTTTTTTTCCTTCAACCCTTTGCAATGACCCTGTTTTCCAGATCCTATGAAACTGCTGGGGTCCCAGAGGTCTCTGATTTCTCCATCTGGATTTAAATAAGAATCTGAAAGCAGATGACTATGGAGTACATTTCACTTTAGGAAAGGAAAGACAGCTCAGTAAACACATCTCTTCAGACTATGCTATACAGAAACATACTGTAAATAGTTGTACCTGGCATTCTGTCAGCATAGCCAGATAGGAAGAGAAAAATAACACTCTATTCTCCTTTTTGAAAGTCAACTTTAAATGGGTACTCCCAAAAACAAACTAAAATACGATCCAGTGTTAAATCATCTACTGGGAATTATCACAGCCTCAAACAGGATGTATTATGGGAGAAGGCAAAGGGAAATGGGGAAATGAGTTTTTGCTTCCTTTACAAATATAGCAATTATAGATGTGAAAGTAAACTGTAAGAAGAAAACACATTCCAAGTTCTGGAACACATTCCAAACTCTAGTTAGATTGGGTGAATGAAACAAAAATGCAAATTTGTTTTGTCTAGCAACAAGAGTAAACAATACCCTGTTGTCCTCCTCATGCTTCCAGAAACACCTAGTGACACAACTGTTTGCTTTTCCAAAAGACCTACAGGTTAGTTTAGAAGACATAAGGAAAAGTCTCACCTTAGTGCCAAGTTGCTGAGTTGCTACAGTTTATTTTATTTCTAATAAAAATAACCTTTCGAGGCATGGCCTCACAGCTTTTATATAAACTCCTCCTTCCTCAAACTTCTAAGTTTTTTTGCAAACTGTCCATATTCAGGTAGCCTTTACCAGCGTAATATGTTCAGAGCTGTATGATGATGGTGACAGGTAGTGCCATTCTTAAAATCATTTTGCTTTCACGAACATGCAAACTGATTTGATCCATGGCTCGCTATTTTCCTGAAGCCCTTCCATCTCCCATTGCCTGTCCAATGATCAATGTTTATTGGCTGGGTGGAAAAAAAAAAAAAAAGAAAGAAAAAGAAAACAACAACAAAAAAAGCAAAACTATAATAGCCCCTGAGCAGCTGAAGCCCTCACATGAATAAAGCACTTAAGGTGAAGATTGTATAATTAAGTGAAGACTTGCACTCAAGTCTCCCAATTGCACAGAGGCAGTTATTAAGACAAGTGAAACCCACTATCATTATCCAGTAAAGAGTATGATGATTGGCTGCTCAGTGTCAGGCCTCTGGTGGCCAGCTTTGTCACAAACGCAGGAAGGAGAGTTCACTTTCTGTCAAAGCTGGCTTTGCCAAATGTTATCATTTTAAATGCCGTGAAAGAGAGAGAGCTGGGCCTAGGGGTATACACAGCCCCATATGCTGGTGACAGTGATACAAGTGTAATTCTAGACTATTAGAGTGACACATAAGATCATTTCTGCCCCAGAACATGAGACAGCTGAGGGGATTATGCAGGACAGGCTGTCACGCAATAAAATTTTCAGAAATCTGTTAACCCCAGCCCAGACCCAGTGAATATTTTATTGCTTAACACTGAAAAAAGTATATTTATTACCTATAGAAAGATATAGCCAAGAGGCTGGGCAGATAAAAGGTTACAGGAAAATGAACCCACTTAGTATCCTACAGTAAAAGTAGTAGCATGACTGTAGAACTAAGGAGAAAGAAAAATACCCTCACTGATCTGTATTTGCATCCAAGACAGAAGATACAACTTTGAAATTAAAAAGAATTCTACGGGCTCTCAAAGTAAAGGCCAGTCTCTGCAATACATATCAAATATCAAATGCAAAACAGCATCCAAAATTTCTCTAGGTATATTAAACTCAGGGATACCTAGGCAAGATAGCAATCCCAAAGAAACATGAATAAATTGGAGATTTTAAGCATATTATTTCCTCAACTATATTATTCCAGAAAAGAACACTGGGTTTTTTTTTGGGTTTTTTTGTTTTTTTTTTCTCAGAACTCTAGTGATATTTTACTATCGTGATGTAAACAGTGTTTTCAGTTAGTGTTTAGGACTGTATCTTAGACAAGCCCTGATTAAAATTCAGAGAAACACAACACAAAGAATACACGAGAAGTCTGCCTGCCTATCAAGTTATTATTCAACCACTACATAATGTTTGCATTATCCATCCACTGTCTGTATACAGAAATAAACACATATGCACAATTAAATCTACTAGTTAAAGCTCTATTTCCTTTAATATATAAGTACTTCTCACTGAAACTAGAGCTATTGTTCATAACCCAATTTTTACATTCAGCATTTAAATGCTTATTACTAGAAGATAGACAAATACATTATTTTAAATTTTTTTTCCTCATAAGTGAATAAACTAGATACAAAATAATAATTATTTTGGAGTGTTAATATACCAGCTTATTTCTCCTAAACAAAAATTAAAACTAGGTTTTAATATAAGATTTCAGAAATCATTCAAGAATAGCCATTGCTACATGTATTATTAATATTCACATTAAAAACATTCTAAACTTAGTCTACACAATTTAATGTAAGTGTCTGTGATTACAGGAGGCAGCATTTGCCCAACAATGTCACAAAGGTCAGGAAAAAAAATTAACATGATATGCCTTTTGAAAACTACCAACATCTGAATGCTGTGTCCAGGGTGTAAGAGGAGCCCATGGGGGTGCACTCAGAGAACAAAAGCAACCCTTCTACTAATTGACTGAAAAATTATCCATATCCCCCCATGGGAAGGACACAAGACAGTGGCAGATGGAGACAGCTCGGACACCACGGCAGAAAAGCTCCTCCAAACCTGCCTGCAATTATGGGTCACAACACACTTCTTGTTTAACAGAACACAAGCAAGACAAACAGGGATTGTAAAAGCTGGAAAGGTCATAAAATCACTGTAAATCTATTATTTTAGCCTTTAAGGAACTTGAGTTCCTTAAGGTGTCCTATGTTAGATGTTATTTAACTAAAACAGTCCCTGGTGATTGGAGGATGCTGTTAAAGGCGGTTGTGTAAGTAACGTAAAATAACTTGTTTATTCTCTTGTTCTATTTCCCTTTGTCTTTTTTTGTCTAGGGGTCCCAATCCTAGAATAAAAGTAAAGATACCTCTGATTCTGGGTTAATAGGTAGATAGATTAAATGTAGGTCTCCTATTCATTGCTAAAAATCTCCTTCCTTTTTATGGCAAATAGATGCAAAAATATATACTTTTGACATATGAGCTTTTTATCACTGACATTTTACTCTTACTTTTATTGTGATTTCGTTGAATTCTAAAATTTTCTAATTACTGTCAGAAATATAAATACAAAAATGAATATACCAGATTATTACTTTCACATATAGAACTGACAAAACTATTACTTGTGGCTGAAATACTGAAAATTTCATGGTTACTTGAGAAAAAAAACATTTTCTGAAGTAACTGAAATAAATACTCACTGAATATTTATACAGTTTAAACAGTTTTTTTCCAAGATGCATATAAATCTTCTTATTTCAGAAAGAGTATCATTACTGCGCCCTCCCTTCTTCCCCCCACCTCAAAATAAAATATGTCTTTGCTAGTTTTATGCACAGATTAATTCTACAGAGTGTTGTAGCATATATTGCTTTATTTACAAGTGAATAATAACACATAAATTTTCTCAGCTTTTTGGATAACTTCTCCAAGTGCAGAACAAATAATTTCTATTGAACAAAGAGAAATATCATCTTACTTTAATGTGTACTATATGGTATATATTGGTAGAGGCTGGGGACTGACCTGCTGGAGAGCATTTCTATACAGAGGGATGCGGGCGTCATGGTGGACAACAAGTTGCCCATGAGGTAGCAGCACATCCTCATGGCCGAGAAGGCCAATGGGATTCTGGGATGCATTAAGAAGAGTGTCTCCAGCATGTTAAGAGAAGTGATCATCTCCCTCTACTCAACCCTGGTGAGACCACATCTGGAGTACTGTGTCCAATTCTGGGCTCCCCAGTACAAGAGGGATATGGAGCTGCTGGAGAGAGTCCAGCGAAAGGCTATGAGGATGATCTTGGGGCATGGAACATCTACCCTGTGAGGAAAGGCTGAGAGAGCTGGGCCTATTAAGCCTGAAGAAGGCTTAAGGCGACATCACAGAATCTTCAAGGTTGTAAGGGACCTCCAGAGATCATCTAGTCCAACCTGCCTGCACAAACAAGAACACCTAGAGCATGTGGCACAAGGTGGCACCCAGGCAGGTTTTGAAGACCTCCAGAGAAGAAGACTCCACAACCTCCCTGGGCAGCCTGTTCCAGGGCTCTGTCACCCTCAGTAAAGAAGTTCCCCCTCATCTGCAGATGGAACCTCCTGTGCTTGAGCTTGCACCCATTACCCCTTGTCCTATCACTGGCCACCACTGAAAAAAGATTGGCCCCCTCTTCCTTACAATCTCCCTTCATCCCCTCTCAGCCTTCTCTTCTCCAAACTGAACAAGTCCAACTCACTCAGTCTCTCCTTATACAAGAGATGTTCCAGTCCCTTGAATCATCTATAGCTCTCCTCTGGACCCTCTCTAGGAGCTTCAAGTCCTTTTTATACTGGGGAGGCCAGAACTGCACACAATACTCCAGGTGCGGCCTCACCAGAGCTGAGTAGAGGGGCAGAATCACCTTCCTCCACCTGCTGGCAACACTCCTCCTGATGCAGGCCAGGATCCCATTGGCCTTCTTGGCCACAAGGGAACGTTGCTAACTCATCATTAACTTGGTGACCACCAGGACTCCCAGGTGGTCACCCCCAGCAGCTCTGTGGAGCTGCTTTCCAGCAGGTCCACCCCTAATCTGTACTGGATAAGTACATCTGATAAGCATGTATGAATACCTTAAGGAAGAGAGTGAGGGGAGGGAGGATAGTCTTTTTCAGTGGTGGCCAGTAATAGGACAAGAGAAAATGGTCACAAACTGAAGCATCGAAAGTTCCACAGGAGCTTAAGGAAAAATTTCTTGACTGTGAGGGTCACAGAGCCCTAGAACAGGCTACCAAGAGAGGTTGTGGAATCTCCTCTGCAAATATTCAAAACTCGCTTGGACGCAGTACTATGCCACATGCTCTACATGACCCTACGTGTACAGAGGGCTTAGACTCCATAATCCCTGGAGGTCCCTTCCAACCTTAGTGATTCTATGATTCTGTGATTCTGTATTTGATTACTTTCAGTCATCCTTTGAGTTTTTTATTCTCAACCACTGAAATCAAAAGGACTAATTCCCCGGACTCCAAACTCATGACGTTAACATTCATGTACATGATAAGTGGAACAATTCTTACCAACAAGATCTTGCTCAGCACCCAGATTATTCATTCATTTGTAGGCAAATACCTCTCTTTTATAGCACATCTCATGTGCACATATTTTATTATGTATTATTACAAAGGTGATAAATAAATGATTGGTTATATACTCTGAAGAGAAGAGATAAATGGTGAATATTTACTAATATTAGATACTGAGTAGATCTTGAATACTAATTATTATCACAACAATTTGAAAAGATTGTGATGCTTATGAAACTGGAAACTTGATAATGCTAGAAAATGACATGAACTTGTGAGTCATTTGGAAGATCTAATTTGACAGGTGTTTCTAGTTTCATTTTCTGTGACACAAGTTTATAACTACTCTGACAAAAAGTCAATGGGTATTTGTTTAAAGAATTATCTGCAAACTATAGACTCTACTTATTACTAATTTATCTTAGACAGTCTGTTACCAGAAGATGAGGAAGACTAAAACTTAGCTGGTTTTATTCCTTTGTAGGCACTTGTAACTATAGTTTTTTTAGGGGAAACATTCATCATTAGGTCTTGCCTAGAAGATAAGCCTTTTGCTGTGATGGTGGCACAACGTACACTTGTTTGCATCACATACCAAACCAAATCGTCTTTGAAACATTTGAGATTAAAACACTAATTTGAGAATCTATACTCAGTTTACAGGCCAGATTTAGACTTTAAGTGAAAATGCTGGGAAGTCCTTTGCTTGTTAAGTTCGTCTATAAAATCAGAACACAAGATGTTATGGATTAGAAGTGTAGCAATAATAAAAACTAGCAATGTTTTGTGTAGTATGCCATTGATATATCTGCTATGAACAGCATACACATACAGATGTATGCTGTTCATAGCAGATATATATTATACCAATGTATATTTGTTCCAAGTGATATTTGGTCCTTATACCCATGAAATAGGTAAAGTAGTAGTCAATATGTACATTTGCAGTTTTGGCGGGGAGCACTGAAGGTGCTTAAGGTAACATTAAGTACTATATTAGTGCAAGTGTTGAGGAGTAAGATTTTATCCAAGGATATTTACTAGATATTGGATAAGTTGTCTGATGGTGCTGGGTAAAAGAAACACAGAAATTTCAATGTACACTTCTGATTAACTTGTTACTCCTGCAAATATCAAGTTAAGAATCTAGAGTGAACGAATTGCTGGGTTTGTTTTTTAGTTTTTTTTTTTTTTTCTGCTGTTATTTTCCCAGAAAGTTCTCTCTACAGATATAGTAAGATAGCATCGATATGTATAAAGATATAAATGTTTTGTTTAGTCTGTAGTGTTACTAAGATATGAGATGTTTTCTTATCAATTATGAAGCTAGTCCAAACAGGTGATCACTAATATACGTTCCAAAATTGACTCTTCCTAGGTGTTAACTCAGGGACACTGAGGCTTTCAGCCAAATCCAGTTTAGCTCTTCAATCTTAAATGGCAAAAGAAAAAACACCAGCAATTTTTGAATCTACAACAAAAGTTACAAGTAAAACTCCTGAATACAGTGGCAAATGTCTTCAAATAAGAACTTTGCAGGAAAATAAAAGAGGAGGAAGGGGGAGGGGAAGAGGAATAAAATTTCTATTTCTTCCCTTCTTTTGTGAATGGGATGTGGCATTGTTATCCAGTGTTGTGCTGTGAATGCTGTGTTGTGCCACACTGTTCAATTAGCATGGTGCTGCCAGTTAGGGTATGCTGTACTTTACAGTTCCTGCTGCAGCCCCCACTTTATGATGTACTCTGTCAGGCAAAGTCTGATGCACTTTTCTATGCAGCATACCTGGACTATTGCACTGTCACTCCTCCCAGATTTCATTCTTACATCCATGTTTGTCGGGCTGCACAACTAATCATATACTATATTCTACATGCATGCATTGTAAATCAACCCCTCAGAAATGACAAGGACATGAAATGTCATGGATGGCATTTGGAAGAGAGAGGTTTCCCCAAAAGTCAGGAAGGCAAGATCTCAAGAAAAGCACTGAAAGCATTAAAAGAAGGAAAGACAGAAGTCTGTTAGGATTTTTCGGAGGAAAACTAATAGTTGATACCCATGCATGCAGTAAGAATGAAATCATGGTGGGGACAGTGTTCTTGATTGAACAAAATAAAATGTATTTTAATCAGAAATTTCATCACATCTGTGCTTTTAGGCTTCCAGTTGAACAGAAATATTATCAATGAAGGAAGAAAACTGTTAATCACACAGCAAGAAGCTTATGGAGTAACATTCTCAAGATTTTCAAGGTCTCCTCTCTGAGATGAAAGACAAGTCATAGGTGGAAAAGTCCTGTCCAGGATCTGTTCTCACTGTATAAGTTTTCTGCAACTGCATCATCCAGCATAGACTGATCAAAAGAGGTAGCTGAATAACTGGCACACCAAAACCTTAGCATTAATTATTTGCTCTCTACTAATTCAGTGAATGTCTCTCAAGGCTTGTGTGAGAGAGAAATCAAGTTTTAATAGCAGACCATACTTTTTGGAAAGTGCCCTAGACTTTTTGGACTACCATCTGTTAAAATGCCCATGTTGTGAATAAATAAAATGTTTTAACTTTTGTAATTAAAGACATTTCTCCAGATTGCCTCTCTTCTACTGTTCTTAACAACAACAACAAAAAACTATACATTAATAACTGTGTATGAGTAGGATGGTCTAGCTCATGTGATAAGATATGTCTTCTTTAAATAAAACATTTTGGATACAGTCAAATTCACAATATATAATTCAGTCTTTGGATACAGGCAGAGGGACTGTCTCCTGGAAAGGCTAGGCAACACAATCATTAACAAGTTAAATATGAGTTCCAGTATCACATTCATGGAAAAGGCCCATAAAGGTGATTCCAGGACACAGAAACTGAAGAGTATTGAGTGGAAGGAGAGATTTTTTTTTTCCTATTATATATGTAACATTGATATATTACCAATAAATCACTGCTTCTATCTTTAATGTAATGTTGATAGATTGTCAAAGAATAAAGAGAGATACAGAAACCGCAGAATGTCTTTCAACAAGAGGCTTGGAATTTCAGTCAAAAGAGATTGTAGAGATGGCCATGATTATACCGTGGTATCTTTACATAGTGGGAATCAGACACTGAAAGTTGAAATCAGACAAATTTTCTGGCTAAGAATTTTTCTTGTGTAATAGAAGTATTGCTACAA
>JAUBOD010000169.1:99957-110968 GCA_032353885.1 Nothura maculosa
TATCTTTTTAATATGTTTTTGACTGATCCTCAGAAAATGTATCAGTGCTTCACTAAAAAAGACCACTGGTGACCATTAGCAATGTAAAGAGTCATCTTCAAAACAGGGACAGTCAGTCAGGAATTTGGCCTAAGCAAGAAATATGTATACGTACATATATATATGTGTGTGTGTTCTTAAATAATTACACTCATAGTCCCAAATTCAGTCATGCCTGCTAGCATAATATTTTGACATATGTTAAACCCAGCTCCTCTCATCTGGAAAGCCAATACAGAACAACTTCTTAATATGCTTCCAGGCTGTCCAGACAAGTTAACCCATCTATCTGAGCTTTTGTTTTAGAGCTAAGCTTACAAGCAATGTCATGATGTGTCAAGAAGGAACATAGTCATAAAGCAGTAAACATGAGACTAAGGACCAGTAATTTATGAAATTGCTCTAAAATGAAATTGAATATTCCTAATCCAGATAAAGCAGAGGAAGATCAAACAGGTTTACATAAACTATCTTCGCCAGTGTTCTTAATCTAAGCTGACTGTAATCAAAGATGCCCTGGAAGCTTTCATACAATGTAACAGAGCTAGGAGGTGGACGTAAAATCCCATATTCTTACATTACCTCTAAATGACATAAAGGTACATACTTAATCTCTGCTTCAGCATCCTAATCTACTCCGTTAATCAACTTTTTATGTGCTATTGTGTTTCAATCTTATTTTGAAAATCTTATTTCAGAAAATAAGAAAAAATATGCATGGGCTAAGAAGTGTTTCTAAATAGCTAAAGAGAAAACTCATGGCAACATCATTAGAAAAAAATATATATTCTCTGAAAATAGACAGCTAGTTTTGTCAGCATATATAACATGATACCATTCCCCACATTACCAGAATTGTGATGCGGTAACAAGTGCACCCAAGACTCCAACAGCAGCTATTCCTGCAGACAACAGCTATATCTACACTAACGAACAAATAGTGCCCCACAGTAAAAGCAAACTGTAGAGTGTGAATTTGTCTTGAAAGCCTGACATTCATATTGCATTCATTCTAGAGAGAATTATTGTGTCTTGGTTCTATTCTGGTCCCAAGAATCTCAGATGAAACTGAAAGTTTTAATAAGAATGGCCTTTAATTAAAATAATTATTTTCACAAGTTCCTGTTATATTCTGTTAAGAAAAAAGGTCAAACTCCAGTTTGACCAGTAAACAGTAGCAAGAACAGAGACAATCCACAGATACCAGACCAGCAAAACAGTAAAACAGAAAAACTTCCTTAATCCTAAAGTACTTCAAAAAATCTTTCTGAATTTGTGGGGTTTTTTTTTAATCTTTCATATGGACATCACTGCCTGCCTCTAGGCTCCTTCTCTATCCTAAAATACTGGCTAAATTTTCATTTGCTCCTCAGCCTGACTGCAGCATTTTTGTGAGAGACATACAACAGAAGTCAACTTCCAAGATCAGACTAAGCTGTTGCCCAATATCATATGGAAGAGCTGTAAGAAATAGTAGAGGGGAAGTAGCTCTACAGAGTTTTTCTTCTCATCCATATTTATTTCCTCATTGTTTCCATGCACACCTCACCTCTTTGAAATAAGTAAGCAGGAATCCTCCAAGCAACCTCATTCACTACATAATTCTTAGAAGCATTTAGAAGCAATCACCCATGCTATGTTGGAAGAGGACTACACTTTTTTTTTGAATAAATTAAAATATACTTGACAGTATAACAATACACCAGGTAACTATCTTTAGATAACAATAATAATGGATTTGTAACTTTTGAGTGCTTGGCAATAATTACATCAAGAAAAAATAAAAGAAAATAAAGTGGGAAGAAGGTTCTCTAACATATAAGCAATATATTACAACTGCAACAACAAATTGCAGTTTCTCTGTGTAATAACACTTATCCTCATGCATTAGCATTAGCCTCTGAACTCTGAATCCTCAGATCTGTCAGATGTCACTTTAATGTAATTTATTACTGCTATTCTTACACAGTTCTGGTCCTACACCATTTTTTTCCTGAAAAAGCTGGCAGCTTGTGGCTTAGACAGGTATACTCTTCTCTTATGAAAAAATGGCTGAATGAAGCTCAGAAAGTGGTAATGAATAGAGTTAAATCAAGCTGGTGGCCATTCCTGTGCAATGTTCCTTTGGTCAGTATTGAGATGGTTGTCTTTAATGCCTTTATTGATGATCTGGATGAGGGGATTGAGTACACTCTCGGCAAATTTCAGGAGACACCAAGTTGGGAAGAACAGTTGATCTCCTTGAGGGTAGGAAGGCTCTGGACAGGCTGCATTGATGGGCTGAGGCCAACTGCCTGGGTTCAACAAGGCCATGTGCTGCATCTTGCACTTTGGTCATCACAATCTTATGCAACACTGCAGGCATGGGGCAGAGTGGCTGGAGAGAGTATGGCAGAAAAGGATCTGAGGGTGTTGTTTGACAGCTGGCTGAACATATGCCAGAAGTGTGTCCAAGTGGCCAAGAAGACCAATGACTTCCTGGTTTCTATCAGGAATAGTACAGACACCTGGACTAGGGTAGTGCTCATACCCCTGTTCTTGGCGCTGATGAGGCCACACTTCGAACACTGTGTTCAGTTTTAGGCCCGTTGCTACAAGAAGGGCATGGAGGTGCTGGAGGATGTCCAAAGAAGGGCGATGAAGCTGGTGAAGAGGCTGGAGCACTGACCTTATGAGGGAAGGCTGAAAGAGCTGGGATCGTTTAGTCTGGGGAAAAGGAGACTTAGGGAACACCTACCTAAAATGAGGTTGTAGTGAGGCAAGGGCCTATTTCTTCTCCAAAGTGACTACCAAAAATAGCACAAGGCTTCAAGTTGCTCCAGAGGAGGTTCAGTTTAGATATTAGAAAAAAAATCTACACAGAAAGAGTAGCCAAGCATTGGAACAGGCTGCCCAAGGAAGTGTTCAAGTCACCATTCCTGGCAATGTTCAAGAAATGTGTAGATGAGTCACTTGCGGACATGGTTTAGCAGGAATGATGGTGATGGATTTACAGTTGGATTTGATGATCTTAGTGGGAGGAAGGAGAAAAAGAAGACTAAAACTTCTCCTTCTGGCAGAAATCATGTTTACATCTGTAAATATAGGTAATGGCATATATATGCACACCACGACCATGAAGACAATACTGCCACTCTTGTGAGTGAGTGGGTGAGAAATAAACTGGTGACCTTGAACCCCCTTTTTGGGGCCTGGCCTTGAGGAAGCATACATTACACTCACCTGTGGCCTGCACAAACACCAGGAATACTGTTGACGTAGTCTCTAATCACAATGAGGATATTATACCACCTGGGGAGAGCTAAAGGACAAGAAATTTGTTCTGAAAACAACTGAGCTTTTGTCAGTCTCCAAAAGGATGGATTCGCTCTTTGGATCATGGAAAACCAACTTCTTCTTTCTGTTCTTTTGGGATAAGATTAAAAGCTGCCCTGGGTAATGTCACAAGAAGATTGAAGTTCTAGCAGGCCATATTGGTAGTAAGGATGCCAGAGAGAGTTCTTAGCAAAGTATAATCTTCTTCTTACATTCCTGTATTACTCCTGCACCAGAGGGCCCAACTAAGCAATTTTAGCAAATTTTGGCTTGATGCTGATTGCTGCATGAATGAGAAGGCTGCCAAGTGTGTGAGACATGCTTGGCAGGTGTTTTCAAACTGTACTCCCCAGACTATTTGTGTGGAGTAACCGCAGGTGGTCCAGGGAGTTGTTTTCGCTCTCCGAGTGCACAGCTGAAACAAGGACGCGGTGCTGCTTTCTAAGAAAGTTTTAATTGTCAGTCTTCAAGCACAGTTTCTTTGTATTCCTGCCAGAACTCCCATGTATGCCTGTGCTTGCTTGGGTTGCTGCATAGGAAATGAGGGCTGTTAATGAATCTCTTCTTTTGTCAGGTTTTTGTTTGCTATGCTTTCAAGTGTGATCAAATTTACAGATGACACAGAAATGTGAGGCTGTAAGCACACTGCACAATGACCTGAAGGTAGTAAAATGTTGGAGGATACAGGCAGTGGGAGAAAAGACATGGTACTGATAAAACAGAATTCTAATGTCCAGGAGAGAAACAAAGATATATAAAATAAGAACAAAAGTAAGAATCTATGCACAGTATAAAAGTTATATGTATGTTGTTATTTGCTTTATCCTGATCTATTTCAGCTAGTCAAACTTGTACACTTTAAAAGATAACAGAAATTAGATAGACAAAGCAAAAGTTGTTTTCAAAACACCTCTATTTGAAGAACTGGGCACACTATGTCCAAATTTAAGAATCAGGTGCTAGTTACTGTCTCAATGAAAGCACAGGAAATATGAGAGTATAAAGAGATTGATAGCTTCATTTGAAACAAAATCCATACCATGAGCATACTATGAGTATACTGTGATTTTCCTTAGCTGGACAGAAAGATCTAGGTTCCAAACTTCCTTCAGCTTCATAGTATGTTTCCAGGACTGCTGCCATGTTTTAAGTTTATCTGATTCCAGCTTTCACACTGTTCTTTCACCAGCAGCTGGAAATCAGAAGAGAATACATCTTCCTGTCTCACAAATCATTGCTTTCACTGGAGCAACATATACTAGAAGAAATTACACCAAGTTCTGCTATCTTTCCTTCATGACATATTTACAGTACCCCCAGTTCTTTTCATTAGTTCCCTCATGGGGTACCTACTCATCTTTCCTCCTCCTATTCCCTTTCCTTCTTATCAGGCATATTTTGTAGTCTCCATTTTGCCTTTTTTTTTTTCCTGTATCTCATTGATTTAGAGAGGAAATATGAAAGTTCTGTGTATCATTTTCTTTGCTGAGGAGATTTTATCAGGCCATATCCTATTCCTATCAAAATCATTTTCATCTTTTCCAGGTTCTGTTTCTGACACCTACTGTATTTAGATGTTGATCTCAGAAAGCTTGGAAGTGATGCTATTTTCAATTAATATAAGTTTCAGTTCCAACTTAAAGAATCTTTATATTTATTAGGAGATAAGAAGTGATATTTCCTGATGAATAATGATTCATATTTAGCTTAAAGTTTTCTAAAATAATTCACATCTTGACTCTAAACATTCTTAGCGTGTTCTTGCACCAAAATGGTGCACCAAAATGAACCATAGTCCACCAAAATGGACTGTGTGCTGGCCCAAAATGTAAAATTCACTAACCTCAGGCAGAAACTGTTACCACATACTGTGTAAAAGCACATTCTCTTTGATATATAGCTTCTCTTTCCTACCATTCCTCTTTTTATCCAGTCACCAGGAAGTCCTCAGAGCTACCAGCTATTAAATTTTCTGAGGTGTACAATCTGTTAATCACATTTTAATCTTTCATATTTTATATACTTGGGTAGAAAGCAGTTTTATATCTGGAATCTGCTACGAGAGAGGGTATACTCATTAAGGAACTGCAGGTGTGCAAGCTGAGTGCCATAGTCTCTTACTTTGAGATTCTCAGCTCTCTTTGAGCCATTCAGAAATCCAGAATCTCATGTTTATTAAATTCTCCATAAAACATGGGAGTGGAGGAAAGTATGCAATAGCCAGATGTGGAAAAGTAGAGTTAGCTTTTGTAGAAATGTACTGATTAATACACTGATGAGCCACCTAGATCTAGCCACTGAGCATATGACAAGACATAACTAACATAGTAGTTAAGTTACAAAGAGATCTAAAAAAGAGGAGTTCTGCTTTCAGCATTAATTGAGATAATATATTGTCTTATATATTGTCTTATATATTGTCTTATATAAATAGTTCCAGGGAAAAACAGTCACTGAGAAAACCATCGTTCAGGGCAGTGTAATTGGACTTAAGTCTGTTTAACCATATACTGTAACCCTGATTTGACCAGACACAGCTCCTTCATCAGTTAGGCAAATATGATTCCCTACTGTTCAGTCACTAAACTCTACCTACAGTAATTTTCCTTTTTACTTCAACTACTTTCTTTTTTATTGCCTGGTACTTTGCTTTCCTACCACACTATCACTATCAATTTACTCAACTGTGCTGATCAAAGACAGTGGGTCTCATGTATTCTTTAAATATGAGTACCATGTAGAAAACTGCAACTCAATAACTGAAATAAAATTACTACAATTTGATAGATTTCAATGGGTGACCCAACATTATAAATAAATAAATAAACAAACAAACAAACAAACACTAGGAGTAATTATGTAAGTTCTCAATTCAGCTTCGTGTCCTTTTTTAATAACTGCAACAACAAAAAACCCAACCCAACTAAGTGAAAACAATGAAGTTTCCCAAAAAATGTGGTTTCTGATCAATAGCCAATCAAAATGCCAATGGTAAAATTCTATTTCTTAGTCTCCTATGGCAAAGACCACAAGACATTGAGGTAAATCTGTAACGGCACAAATAGACTTCAGTACTCAAGTTTTGCTTAGTCCAAAATATTGTTTTACATATTAATGGACAACTGCCAAACTGTACTGCAGCCAGCTTCATTGACTCAATAACCTGCTGGAAAAATATCCCCCATGTGGATGACCATCTGTACCCACACAGCTGAGGCATTAAATTATTTCATCACCACCTCTGTCAAAATTTTAACTTCTTGACCTCCATGAAGAAATCCTGTGCCATCTCACCTATTATCAGCCATCAATTTGAGCAAAATGCTGCAGCTGAACACTGTGATGGCTAAGAACATCTCATTAGCCTGACAAATTTTGATGCCTATGCAGTATTTGCACTGAAAATATGGAGGAGGAAAAGTGGAAGGAAAAAAATTAGAAAGATAATTTCGAAATCTCACTCCGTCCAGGGTTTGTCTGCTGAGGAAGTTTCCCACCTAATACTCTCTATGCCAGTCACAACTCAGAGCATGACATTCTTTGGTTAGTGTTCATATGCTACCATCACTTTTGCTAGCTTACTTAACTGTTCTTTCTCTATACGAATAACATTTATTCTCCTGCTCTTTTTTTTCTCTCTTAATTTATTTGCCTTTTTGTAAATATACTCTCTAAAACAGAGTTTGGTTCATTGCCAATGGTCGGACAAATCATTGTTTTGGAGTTATTTTCCACTTTATTAAGAGCTCTTATTCAAATTGAATCCAGGTCTTCTGCATGACTTCCAAGTGTTGATCTTTCTGTTATTCACAGCAAAGTCTTTTTCCGTTTCACATTTTGCCTTTTTCAGTCCCCTTTTCTGATTCTAGTGACTGCAAAAATGCTCCTCAGCATTAATATATTTAGAACACTTGTACTCAGATTTTCTTGCTCCTTATTAACTACATAAATGTCACCTTTTTAGTCCCTTTTCAGATGCTTCCTCGCCTGCTTTAAATATAAAGGTTTACATGTGTTTAATGTCTATTAAAATTAGTTCCATGCGACCTAATATTGTGTGAATTATTTTGTTAGAATCTGGTTTTTCTTGAAGCATCATTCCTCTGAAATGTTTTTGCTTATATATGTTCAATGCCACTCACACTAGCAGTATTATTATTAAAAATTTAGATGTATGTAAAACCAGGTAAAGAGAGCAGCTAAGCTCTCAAAGTTTTCTTGTTTCCTAAGTAGAGGCTTCTCCATTTCCAATATCGAAGAGAAGTGAAATTAAACTCTTGTATTTAGCAAGTTCTCGACCACAGGCATGAACTGATATTTTTTATGGCAAATTAAGGCATGAACCACTTTTATTATACCCCACATTTTCACCCATTCAGGGTAATGTGATATTTGTATTTTTTTAAGGAATAAAATTTGTAATAGCTGGTCTATATTATATATCTATAAATAGTGAATTTTTGAAAAGTGTCCTTATGAATGATAAAAAAGCTTTCATTTCCTACTTGACGAAGTAGGAAAAAGTAGATTTTGTTCTGCTATCAGAAAAAAATTGTTAAACCTGACTAATGAGTGCTATAAAACTGACAAGTGTTAATAAAAGATGTGCATGCAAAAGTAGGAGTAGAAATCATTTCCAGATTTCATATTTACTGGGTCTTCCCTTAGATCATGTTGTTCCCTTGAAGACTTATTCAGTTTGACTTCTCCAGAGTTTGAAATTCCAGATAGAGGTGTACATCTCAAATAGTACATGAAGAGTATTAACTGTATAGGCATTATGCTCTTATGAAAAACAAACTCCAAATTAATCTGAAATATCATGTAATTTTGGCCAGCTAATAAGTTGTGGGCAAGTCTGTTTTGTTCAGTGACAAGCCTAAAATCCTGACACTACCTGTTCATTAAAATTTACAGAAAAGTAAAATGCCCACAGTATTTCAGACAATTGTATTAAATTCCAGAAATCTTCACAATTGCATAACTGTGGGCTCTATCTGTGCATTTTAGCTCTTTCACAAGTTGTCTACCATGACCATAACCCACATCTATGATATGTCATTATCTGAATCTGAACTCTGTATTGTTTTTTTGGCCACCCAGAACATATATTTTTTCCGTTTTCCCTGATATTTGGGAATATTGGGAATATTTGATATTCTCTTTTGCAAATTATAACAAAATGGCTTCCACAGATCTTTGTAGTTGTGAATCCTATATAATTCACAGATTTTAAAGTAGAAAGAACAATAGAGATAACATTTTTACTCGGTACTTGCTTCATTATGATTTATCTTCTTATGATATACAAATTGTTAGTCAAAGCCTTTCTAAAAGATTCCTTTTGGAAAGGAATCTTTCTAAAAAAGCAAATTATGCAATAAGTAAATAAAGAAAAATGCAAAACATATATGGCATTGAAAATGCAGGTTAGTCATTATCATTAGCCATTATCATTATTATTTATGTATCATAATACACAAAAAGTCAGTGAAGAAGAAAAGGTAAGAGTGTTTAAGAATATTATTAGGAAATGAGAGAATTAAGCTTATTCTGCAGACTTTTGGGTAGATTTTTGTGGCCTGCAGATAAGAACACCGGTACAAATCTTATTTATGATCAAAAGAATGCTATCCAAACCACTTTATTTTTTCTTTCTTTTTTTTCCTCACTATGATAGGTAGTCACACATGATCACAATGCTTCATGGTGTGATTCTTCAAATGACATGAACTTGTGCCTAGAAGTCTAATTTAAAGACCACAAGGTCAATGGAAGTTCTCCATCTGACCAAAACCAGCTGAAAATCACAATCACAAGTTGTAGTTATGAGCTGCTAATCTAACGAAAAAGGAAATTTTAAAATAGTATCCTTGTAGCAGCAACCCTAGTGTATCAGTGGACCAACTCATAGTACAGAAAAGATAAATCCTATTAAACTTGCTGGATGAACGGAAGGAGATCAGTTTATGTTTCCTCCCTGAATCAAATTATTTTCACAGCTTGAGAAGACTCAGTGGCTGATAATGGCCTAACAACCTTTAGTACTGACAGACATGACCTCAGGTATAGTGATAAGAATAAATAATTCTGCATTCCCTGAGCCTGTGTCATAGAAGGCGTTGAGCAGTGGGAGTTCTGTGCCACCTTGAACAATAGCATGTGTTAAAATTTAGAAGAGATTCAGCATGTGCCGGATAACACAACAATATTTCTGATTTTGCATTAGAAAAGACAGAAAGCTTACAAAAAGAAACTCGTTATCTCGAAGTTTAACATATATGTTATATGTTAAGAATAAAAATTTTGTATTCAACTTCTTAATTTTTTCTTCTTATTGTGTATTCCAAAGCTACCTCATTGAACAAAAGAAGTAAGTATAAATAAATGAAAAAATTGTTTCTCTTCTGGGAAGGAATAATTCTTTTACTCTGGAGTCATCAGCAGACTTCCAGTTGACTTCAGGAAAACACACACTAAGATCCTTTATGCATAGTCAGTACACATTTGCAGGATATCATACAGCATCTTCCCAGTTGTCACATGGCAGCGGATCATGCTCATATCAAATTCACAACCAAATATCTCTGCAGTATATGGCAGACGAGAATTCTTTCTTCTTTAAGCAATAATTCTTCATGTTATTCATATAAATTGTTCATTTTTAGTAAGAAGAACACATGATTTGCACTTCTCAAGGGAATGCGATCACAACTGTGATTCAGAGCCTATATAGTATATGGTAAGGTGGAAAATGCCCTGTTCATTTAAAACAATCTTTTCTACATAAATTATTTGCCCCCATAGAGCAATCATAGCCATGACTGAGTCATTTTTCCCATCCAGGCTAAGCAGGATGACAAGAAGCAAAAAAGCAAAAATATTTCTTTTTTGTTTTATTAATAAAATCCTTATTCAAATTCTGAAAAGCTATTACATTTCAAAAAAAAAATAAAAACCTTTTCTACCCTTAAAAAGCTAAAATGATCTCTTTAGAATAAATATATCTTCCAAGGCAGAGAGAAGCTGTGGAAAGAGATTCCCTCATGGCTGAGGGCTAGAACTAAACACACAGGGAATGTTGCAGACCTTTGGTCTGCATAGGACTGCAACCTATGTTGCAGTCGTAAAATACAGGATGACACAGATACGGTGGTTGAAACCTATGGCAGCTGCAGAGAGACTGTGAGTATGATCTCTGCATGGCCTGGGCAGATGGACATTATGCATTTGCTAAAGAGTCCTCATCATTCCAGCTGTGAGTGATTGCACCAGCACTGCTTCCTAGAATGCATACCCATATGGACTATCTCATGCTTATTCTTAGACATGGGATGAAAAGCCTTAGAATTACCATCTGAGTTACCTTTTGACTGAGAATGAATGACAGACAGATGAGAGACCCTGAGAGTTGCTGATCACATGTTAAGTGTAACTAAACTAACTGGAGGGAGAAAGAGTGATTATGGAGTATGTAACCAGGACTCTCTTCATTTAAACCACAGGCCTGATTCTAAAGTCTTCCACTTGACTTCAGTCAAATTTGGAAAAGATACTTGCTCAGGTATTCTTTGGAGACAAGTTGGTAGTCCTTATTTGTCACTGAGATATCAGGAAATTTAATCTATCAGTTGGTTTAAAGACTGCAAGATCTGAA
>JAUBOD010000169.1:111068-142183 GCA_032353885.1 Nothura maculosa
TTTTGCATATAATATATATTGCTTATTAGAAGCAAGTAATCTTCCTTTAACTCAATTTTCTTAATTTTCAATTGCATTGCTGGTTAGCATGTCCCTTTCTGCACAATGAACATTTGTTCCTCCAACCTAACTTCTCCAGCTGCATACCCAGGGATTTATTATGTCCTAGTGATGGAAGCTGTTGTCATGACAAAGGCATGCCAAAGAAAACAGAGAAATGCAAATTCCTGAAGAAATCCCCAGAAGTTTACCTCAGTGTTAATCAAACAGAGTATTTCTCTAGCACCCTACAGTAAAATAATTTCTATCTCAATAACACAAGTCATAAGTCCTAAGCATAAGTGACAAGTCCTAGGCATGTGACATAAGTCCTAGGAAAAGAGGCATGCACTTTCTAGGTGGAAATTCTTTGAGATATACCACCAAGACATACTATAAAAACATATTGAAGTGCAAGTAAAATCAACTTAAGAGTACTAGGTAATTGACATGATGATTCCTACAGATGTACTGAAAGAGTTCAAGTCCGCTTATGCTGCTGGGTGCAAGTTGTTTTTCACACGAGAAGTCAAAATAATAACTTAAGGAGACAATTACTATAGCATGTCATATACAGAAATCTATATAGAAAAAGCACTAGTAATATAGAATATGTCCACCTCCACCTCTTGGATTTTTGTTTGTTTGCTTTTGCTGTTTTTTTTTTAAGGGGCATGGTGGCAGAGGAGGGCAATAGTGATTATTTCCCTAAGCTTTTTATTCTGAAATACTGATTTGCCTCTTGTTTTATATCTTCTTGCCATGCAACCAATTATAACATTTTTCAGGGATTATAACAAAAAGATTTTTCCTTAATAGTGTCCCATCTTCAATAATACATGGCAGTTACACTTAATTAAGGAATCAGTGAGACTTGCACCTTACTGTTGTGCTTATATATAAAGGTTAGATGTCTTCAGGCAGTACAAATAAATTTAAATTATCCTGTATAGTAAATCCTGGTTACTTTTTACAGGTAATACAGAATATAGCAGCTCAAGCAAGATCACATTAAACACAAATGTTATTTACACAACAATTTACTACAAACAAAAGAGAAAAGGGAACTGTGAGAAGGCTGCCAAGCACAGTGGACCTTTTCTCTTTTCTTATCGGTCCAGAGAGTCTCAAACTTTAAAACTCCTGCTCAGCTTGGATAGCATTCAGAGATAGAGAGAAGTTAGAATGATGACAGTCTTGGAAACACAGGTGATTTTATATAACTTCTAGAGCTCATAGGTGCATTTATAGAGGAAAAAAAAAAAAAAAGAAGACTGTCCAGAGGCCTCTTGCACAGAAGTGAGACAATCAGCCTAATCACCATTATTAATAAGCACTAATTACAAATAATACCTCTAGTCCACACAAAGCAAACTCTGATAACAGTCTGTCATTTATAACAGTGGTCTGGCTAGTTATTTCAGGTCATCTGGCCAGTAAATTATTATAAATACTGAAGAGGAATCCTTTTATTCTATTTACCCTAGAAATAGGGTGATCAGAATTATTAATATTCTAATCTTTTTAACCCTGTTGACCAATGCAGTTCCAAACCTTATTGCCAAGAGAGCGTATTACTCTGTTATAGGCTTTGTTAGAATCAGTAATATTATAAAATATCATCACAAGGCAAGATAGCACAGGAAAAAAATAGGAGGGCTTCAAAAACCTTATTCCAGATTTCTCATACACTCTTTCTGACAAAAAAATTATTTAGCTAGAAATTACTATTTCAAATATTGCTCAAATTAACAAATTAAAGGTGGATTTTGCGCTCAAGCCAGAACTCAGCAGGCCAGAAACACCAGGAGTTGCCAGGAATAGTTGAATAAACAGAAATGGGTTTTTCCCATATCCCTTATGCATACTTTAAGATGATAGTTTCCAAATAATCTTCTGTTTGATTCAACGATGGTAAGCAACCTTTGGCTATCTGTGGAATCATATTAAAAAGTATACCTTATGTTTTTGGGAGTATATGCTGATATGGAAAGGTACAAAGAAGGTCACAGAGGGATATGGAGAATTAGAAGATTTGACAGTACAAAATGGTGAAGAGCATTTTTTACTACCAGAGAGCAAACAGAAGTATTAGGAACTCTGTAGGTTAGAAAAAAAAAAAAACACTAAAACTAATATTTGCTGTAGCAGCAACCATGATATCTTTATACATTTTATTTTACATCAGCATTTTAAATTCATTTTCTATGTTTTGTATCGACTCATTAAACAGTTTTTCTAGAGTTTCTTGGTTTGAGGTTTTTTCTTATGATGTGATACATATAAGCTAGTTCAAAAATGACTGAGTTCTTTTTGTTTCACATCTTTTTATTTTTTGTATGTAATCTCATTTGTGAACACTCTGATTTCTATATAACATAAAGTGATAAAACAGCAAATTATTGTACTGAACTGGGATACTCTTGATCTGAAATAAGGATATTAATCATCAGCCTTGCATCAAACAATGACAAGTTTGAAGCATAGCTTTCTTTCTCTCAGCTCCATTATGAGCGCAACAAACATGGGTTTTGTTCATTAACATGAATAACATATCAAACAGAAATGCATTTAATTGTTTATTTTTCTAGCTGGAAAACAGTCTGTGCACTTCTGAAGAAAAGGCAATGATGTTTTAATGTTAAATCTTCTTTTTTCTTTGCTATTTCTTTCCTCTGCTTTGTTATCCCCATCTAAACCCTCTCTCCCTTCCTAAATTTTAAAGGAACACTACTTACTCAGAATTAGTTATTTATGTAAAAATATTAGGCAAATATTATATATTAGGAAAATATAAATATATTTATATTTACATATATTTATTTATAAATAAAAATAATATGTGAAGCTTTTTGTATCTTGGTTCTTTCTCTTCTAGAGACCATTATTACTGAGTAAGAATACCTGATAAAATACCCTGGGGAAGCTTTACAACTCAGCTGGCACTTACACAGCAGATAAGTCTCACTGATATCTGAGTAATCTTTCCACAAGGATGAACAACTTCTGAACAATTTCTCTGGGATACAGCATTAGACACAAACAGACTTTTTCCATCATCAGACGTGATATTTAGTCCATAGGCAGAATACATTATATATTTGTACACAATGGTTAATATGCTGAGCTTTTTGATATGCTGCAACCTCAGAAAATGATATAAAATTATTACTTCTAATAGTGCAAAAATATATAATGGAAATGAGCATGTAAACTTTAGGCCTCTAGATGCTTTATCACAGTTAAAGCTGCAGAAGAATGAAACCTGACCTTAATCTTGTTTACAGAAATGCTAGTGACAAAAATACTACTTTTTTTTCCACTTATATTTGCCCATTGGTTTGTAACTGCATCAGAGAAAAAATCCTTTAGCTGTGTTACCAGCACTCTACAAGGCCTTTTGGTCTTATAAGTAAACAGTCTATAACTTTGTCAGACTTTAATCACCTGAAAAGTTTTAATCAAAAAGAATTTGGCTGTTTCCCAGTGCATGAGTGTGGTTCACAAAAGTCATTGACTTTCATGCTTCTGAAAATCTCCTAAAACTAGGAGTCTGATCTGAACTAGTCAACTGTACTTCCTCAAAAATCAATGTCAATAAGATAAGTATCTACACAGGAAGGCTTATTCTGCATCTTTACTTAGAATAAGGAGAATCATCTTTCATTTCATTTCACTCATATCTTTCATTATTTTTACATGCTAACTATAATCCTTCCTCAGTACTCTCTGCCCTATGTACCATTTTTGTAATCGCAAAAAATATACACCATATAGAAAGTACATTATTACTTTATGTACATAACTATGTTCATTAATTAATTGCATTTATTTACAATATCTATGTAATAAAGGGAAAAAACACCATTTAGAGTTAAGGGAATCTAATGCAAAAATTAAAAATCTAATGCAAAAATTGCCAAAATGATCCATTGGCATTTTGCAGTCCACTGGGGAGATTTTTTATTATTATTTTTACTTTTTTTTTTTTATTTTTAACTCAGGAGGACAGCCAAAACTGAAACAGAAAACTTAACTCCACACTGCTACAAATCAATCTGATTTCAGAGTCTTGGATCTATATCCACAGAACAAGGGATTTGTGGCCAACGGTCTATATGTTGCTCATCATACCATATATGAAGCCTCTCATAGAGGCAGAGACATTTACACTCTCTAGCTGTAACATCATGCTTTATTTACCCTGCCTTCCTCATAGCTATATATGAGGCACAGATGCTGCAGACAACAGGTACACAAATCCTTATAGGAGGTACATGTAGCTCTCAGCGAAATAAGAAACAAGTAGTCTGTCCTGTATTTGCCCTTTGTATTAAAGACTGCACCATAATAATTATGAAAACAAGGACAAAACTAAGCAGGTTATAAATATAGATCTATACTCATCATTTTGTAGTATATCACTTGTTGACTTTGCAGTCTTCATACTCTTTTCCAACATATTTTTAAGGATTATATAAAAAGATAATTAAAAAAAAAGGAAGCTCTTTTACTTGAATCTGCATTAGCATCAATATCTAGGCCACCATCAAGATTTAGTATGGGTAAATACAGCACAGACGTCAATACCTTATTTAACAGGAAAAGTGCTAGCAACAGTAGATTAAATTAATCAGCCACTAAAATTTTAGGCAGTGGGCTTCGTGCTGTGGTTTTGATCCCTGGTTCTGGATAGGCAATATTCTAAATTTTCTTTTTTTCTTTTTTCCCCACCAAATCCAGTCTCTGTTCTCTCCACCTCCTAGACTTCTGCCTTTCTATTCCTATCTGCCTCGATAACCTCAGCAGTAGATCCTTCAGGCTACACTCCTGCCCACGCCCAAACCTCTTGTTACCTTGCGTGTCTTGTCCCCAACCCTGTCCTCCAGATGGATCCCTCTGCCTTGTGTTCATACCTTTCCATCCTGCCTTGCAACTGGTGCAGGGAGAACTGAGCGCAAAGGAAAGCAGAGTAAAATTGACACATCAGTGCTACTTCATGACAAAAACTGTTCTGGAGGAGTTCCTCCTATTTGCAAAGCTCAGAGAGGGCCTAGGCAACTGGAACAGCTGGCAATGTCACTGCCATTCTTAGCACTACTTTTAAAGCCTTTTGAGTTGATTCAAAGCCTAGGTAAATAACGGTAGATGGTAATAACGTAGATGGTAAGGTAAATAACGTAGATATTTACCTTTCTTCATTTGATCCCATAGGATCTACCACTCACAGTTTACAGGCCTATGTGAATGTTTTCAAAATTAAATCAAAAAATTTTTTGCATAATACTAAATATTACCCACTCAAGTATCTAATATAGAGCTGCAGTGTACTGCAGGACTCAAACTGGTCCTGTCCTCATTTTAGTCAATATTAGAGGAGATTTTATGACCTTCTACAAAAAAAATCAATTACGATTGTATTCATTAATGCGTGTTTTAGTGTGACGTGTACAATGTGAGATGACACCTCACTTTTACTGATTCCTGAAAGGGGACGTCCTTTCAGTTCCCCGCCAATTTCCTTGTTACTTCTTTAAAAAGATAAATCTTCTTGTTTTGGAAGGAAAAGAGTCTTTTCTTTCTGTTTCCTTATTTTTTCGACATACTGCTTAAAATATACATTCTCGCCTCCTAATCTATTCTTTCTCAAAGACTACATGATTTGGGGTTTTTTGTTCAAAGTAAAAGTTGCACTGCCAAAACTTATCTCTTACTGGCTTTTTGACCATTCATGTTTGCCTTCAGTTAGAAGTAAAACATGAAGAGGTATGTGAATGCAATATCAATACTTTCAACTCCACATTTATTTTCAGTAAATAGATGTGCAAACTGACTGTTCAGGTTTTGCTCACACTGATTCACTTCGTATTCAACTTTGTAATCTACTACTTTTCAGCAACCTCCACCAAAGGTTACTCCATTAATTTGGGCAAATATAATGTAGTTTATTTGTGAATTACTTGCATAGCATGTGCATGTCACCTTTTCAACAGGTTTTAGTCACTCTTGTGTATGGCAGGATGCTGTATGGCAGGAGCTGTGGGGAAATCATTGCTTTGCACACAGAATCCTATTTTCTGGGATGATGATGTGCAAAAGCCTGTCTGAACACCTCCTGGAAAGAGGCTCATCCTATAAAGTTAATTGGCCAAGAATGAAAATCAACAAACTACAAATCCCAAGTGTCATAACATTTCTCAATGTTGATTTCTCAATCTTGATTTTCTGTGTATGTGCTTTTTTTTTTTTTGTAAGAAACTTTAAATGTTTCTCTCCAGGAAACAAGCTATCCATAAGGTTACCCTGCCTAGGGCAGCTGTTACACATATTTTAATTCGCTACTGAGCTTTTGATGAGAACATGAGCCAGTAGTATACTGTTTCAAGGAAAAAGAAAAACAAACAAATAAGCAAAAGTCAAAAAGAAAAAAACACTGCTATTTCCATTAATCTATAAGAATACAATAGTACAGGCTGGCATCAAATGGATGGGTTAATTTGGCAGCAAAATCACAGGGTCCCAGCAGCTGCTAATGAGTATCACCTCCCTGGGGCATGCTGGAGAGCACTTTCATAGAATAGAATCATAAAATCATTATGGTTGGAAAAGACCTTCAATATCATCAAGTCTAACCATAAACCCATTAGCAAGATGCCCGCTAAACCATATCCCTAAGTGCATTATCTACTCGTTTCTTGCACATGATCGGGGATGGTGACTCCAACAGTTCACTGGACAGCCTGTTCCAATGACTACAGTTTCAATGCAGAAGTTTTTCCCAATATCTAACCCTAACTTCCTCTGGAGCAACTTAAGTCCATTTTTTCATATCCTATTTTCAGTAGTTATTTTAGAGAAGAGACCTCCCCCACCACACTACATCCTCATTTCAGGTAGTTGTACAGAGAGAAAAGGTCTCCCCTGAGCCTCTTCTTCTGCAGACTTTATAGGAAGAAACATCAGGAGAAGGACGAGAGCCTCATGATGAGGAGAATATTTAGTCTGAGCAATTAAGGATTCTGGAAGAGAGAGGTGAGATGAGAAATTCAAGATTTAGGTGGGCTGAGAGACACTGGAAGACTTTGAAGAAAAATGGTTTGCAGATACAAGTTCTAGGCAGGATGTGTAGGAGATGTGTCGAACAGGATTGGGAGATTTCAGGCACAGTGATTCAGAAGTTTCCCAAACAACAGATTATTATACTTTTTACTGATGGAATTTCCCACAATTTTTAATTCACTTTGCTATTACTATTGCCTGCTAATTTTATTAATAATTAAATCTATTTTCATAATAGAATGATTAAGTAATAAACCTTGAGAAACAATCCCAGCCTTTGTCTCTATTAATATACTATACTACACAAACTGACAGCTAGATTTTAAATCTGAAGAAGAAGAAGAGGAAGAAGAAGAAGAAGGAAGAGAAGGAGAAGGAGAAGTTGGAAAGAAAAAAACCTCTAGGCCTACAACAAGCAGAAGAAAAATAGGAAGAGGAAAGCAAATGAAGAATGAAATCAGATCAAAGGAAAAAAAGTAGAAGAAAAATGTAAAAAAATTAGAGAGATAAAAAGATGTAAATATGAAATATATTTCATTTCATTTAAATATACATTTTTCTTTTTCTTGTTTGACTTTTGCAAGAAATAAAATGACAACTTGAGAGCCTATCGTGAAGCTGAAACTGTTTAGAATTTTATTTGAAAGTGAAATAATATTTTTCATTATTTTTCTTCTTTCTTTCTAAGAGAGTTAAGGAAATTGCAGAAGTAACAACTTCCATTAACAATCTACAGTAATCATATTTAACCTAAATGTTTGGTAATTTCTCCATTGTTTACCACATTCATGCTTATATCATTCTGACACTGAAGAGAGGACTTTTCTTTCAAAATTAAATAAAATGCTAAGATAATTTTTCACCTGAGTACAAAAATAAATAATATGAAGCCCTATATGTCATGGATCCTTTTTCCAAGTTAGTCAGGACCACTGAGTATCTGGTAACTATATAGCCTGTGACATGGTGCTTGCAACCACTTCTGACTTTATGACAAAACAATTTCTTCCGAAATATTTTCTAAATGTAAAATGGAGCTGACTAGATTAGAAGTCTCTGTATGTCAGAGAATATTCAGTGTGTATAGAAATGATGTCTTGAGTAGGCTGTGGGAGAAGTATGTTCCTTTTGATTGTTGTCTCTTTCTTTTTAATGTTCTCAGAAAATAGCTGTATCTTTCAGAGTCTCTCAAGGATTTTTAGATAAAAAGAGAGGTTTTATCTTTGCATGTCTATAAGCAGTGAAAAACTCTGGAGACTGAAACCTACAGGCAATTCAAATAAACTAAATCCGATCAAGGTAATATCAATGCCAGAATTAGAAGAAAACCCAGAGAGAATATCAATAACAACATTAAAACAGCAGGTTTCAACTGGAATCAATAGGCAGTATAAACAGAAAAAATTAAGTCACAAAGTGATAGTAGATAAAAGCTCCCCACTCATTAAAATTCTGTTTGTCTTTGTGTCTTTTTATCAATGTACCTATATATCTATGCAAGTGTATCAAAGTTTATAATGTAAAAGAATGATGAAATAATCTAATTAATTTCCGGTGTCATTTCACATATTTCTTTCAAGTTAAAACTGCAATATTAATAATGGTTTGCAGTTTAATAAAATATCTCTATGTCCTATTAACTTCTATATCTGCTTGTTATAAAGCCTTTTTTATCAAATAGCTAAACTTCAAAAGATTTCTACTTTGATCTGAAATGAAAAAAAATAGGTTCATTCCATTTGTACAGAATAACCTCACTATATTTTTACAGAAAGACAGTTGTCTGTTACTGTCTTTGCCTCAAAATACACTGTAACTTGGGCAAGCAAGAGGAAAAGATCAGTCATTAGGAAGGTAGCAGAACAGGGCTGCGGCGGTACATTTATATGTATCATGACTGTAACAAGTGAGATATTCTTCCTACTTCTTCCTACTCCTTTCATGGTTTATTTCCATTTTCAGAACTGAGATTTTAACAAATGTAAATGATTTTCTCTTAGCTTCTTTCCCATAGGAAAAAAGACACCCAATATCAATTTTATAAAGGAGAAAATACTCTAAATTATAATTGTTTGTGGCATTTGTATGCCAAATCAACATTTTAGGAGATTACAGCTGAGAGATCAAGATTCTAATTTAACAATTCTTGCATGACCAAAACACCCAATGATATTATTCAAATTTTGAACCAGAAGGGAATTCAGCCTTGAGTTGAAATGAAACCACATCTGAAAGTCACCTGCTTCCTGGCTGCTAAAGGAAAAAGACATAGTTGATATATTCCTGAACCTAGAGCCTTTCTAAATAAATGCTATGAACCACAATCAGCATTCTCATTTTGGTCAGATCACCCTCTTCTAGTGGATCCTTTAAAAAGTGTTGATAAGTGAATTGGAAGAAAAGTTCAGGAAAAAGCAGCTAAAACTTGTGTAGTTATTCTCTGGTATGGCATGTAATGTGAAAAAAAAGATTGTCTAAGGTTAGATTGAATGTAGTATCTCTTGTTACCTTAGTGTCTGATACATCCTTTATACTAGAGTTTAACAAGACATCCTTCATTGAAGTAGAATAGAAGAGACCAGCTACCCAAATCCACCTTGCAAATTGGGTCAGCAAAGACTTTCATCCAGAAGTCCCAGATACTAGCTTTTCTCAATGCAATATCTTCAGTACCCATTATTTATAACCACAACATCCCAAATCACCATGTTCTCTATTTTCAATATAATACTTTGGCACCATAATATTTCATTGTACATGCTATTTTTCCTTCCGACTGTCCTTGGTAACTTCTTCCTTCTAGGAATGCTTCCTACTCTCCCAGTGTACTCCGTCTATTCCTACTTGCACTGTCAGCCTGGATGCATCCAGAGCCACTTATGTGTTGAAGGGTCACACAGTTACTACCTTATTTGGTAGCTACCGCATCATCAACTGATGGGGCAGATTGACATTTTGGGAGTTGTATATGTCTTCCAAACACTACATTTTTCCAAGCTTAGACTGAAGTCTGATCAAGTATCTTTACAGTCTTTATTTTTCTGCTTCAAAATTCTGAAAGAGATTCGTGTTTTAGAAAAGTATGTATTGCCAAAAAGAGGAGGTGAGGAGCAGCAGCAGATAAAAGCAGCAGAATATATGATTACTGGCATCCATTACAACTGTAAGTAAGAACAGGCTGCTTTGTAGAGCAACAAAACAAAACAAAGCATATGCAGACTACTGTATAGTACAATGAAATAAAAGCATTATGGCAGATATGAGCAGTTCGTATATGAAAGAGTTCATATTTAAGTGTTCAAAACTGGATGTCAAATTAGTCAAGGATAATGAAAAACTCATGAAAATATAAATAATAACTCCATGAGCATGAGGGAAGTCTTTCACAATGCCTTGTTATTTCTTGTCTGACATCAGGGTATACCATATATTTAAACTGAAGAAGAGACTGAGTTTAATTTTACCTGAAAAATGTGCACAGGACTGACTGTGAAGAGATTTGACAATGAGGTGTAGTGCAGAAAGACACAATGTCTGCCATATTAAAAATCTAGAACATTTCCATTCAACCTTTCCAAGCCTTCATGTCTTGTTGAGTAGCAACAGCGGACAGAAGACATGTGGTACTTGACTTCTCCCACCCTCTGTACCGTCTACTGTTACCGGTCCTTAGAAATTGTTTATTACAATAAACCTGGGGGCAGAAAATATACTATTCAATTTATGGATGATTTCTGTTCTGTTTTTGTAGTTAACAAAAGTTTAAAGTTACTTAATAGAGATTTATTAAGTAACTGTCCAGAGGTGGTTTTAAAGTTATTGTGTAAATGCATTATTTTCAACAAAATAGTAGTAGTAAAAGAGAAAAAAAAAAACAGCTACATGGATATGATTCTATTATCAGTTTGTCTGTTTGATTTATTTCATATGAGAATAAGTATTAACACTCTAAGTCAGATGTTCTCATTAATGTGATTTCTACCGTGAAGTTGAAAATAAGCAAACTATCAACATTTTTGCTGTTTATCTGGATAAAGTCAGGAGCAAAATGGTTTGAGGTCTTGGATTCCTGGCTGCAAAAGGAACTATGATTCTGTGTATTTCTTACTGCTTGCTCAGCGTGACTCTCATAGGAACCCCAAACATGTAGGAATTAGGAACATAGCAGGGGACTAGTCTCTCCCCAGGCATATTTTTTCTTCATGAGCCACACTAAATGATCTGCTCATTATACTAGAAGCAGTCTAGATACAGTCTCCAATGGCAGTTGGAGTTAAAGAGTTTATGATATTTCCCACAACGTAATATAAATTTTTGATTTTTTCACTTCTTGCAGATAATGTATCACTCCACATGAAATGTTCATTCATTTGCTACATTAGCTATTTTTCAGTGTGCATAAACATAGTAGAAACTGATTTAGTAAATTATTTATTTAATACATTAATCTCTACTTTCTGTTCACAATTTTTTTTCTTGAACCAAATGCACAGCATTTAAACAGAGGATCTGAATCTTTTCTATTGTCATTTCCACTCATGTTGTCTCCCCAGTTGGTTAATGATAAATGAACACCCTTGACAGATGGTGCTGCATGTAATCCTCTGCATCAATAGAGGCTGGGAGTTCTAAAAAAAGGTTTGGCATTCACCTAGCTACTTAGCAGCACTATTACTACCATCTGCAGCTATTTATAGCAGAGAGAAGCTCAGCTTTACATTCCCCAAAACCTGTGGGAAAAAGATTGAACTGTGTTAAATTCTTCAGGTGGGAACTGGGAAGAACACATAGTCTTCAGACACCAAGTTCAGTTACACAGGAAGGATCTGAAGAGGACTTTTTTTATTTATGGTTCCTTGATTAAAATCGTAGAATCATAGAATTACAGAATGCTTAAGGTTGGAGGGCACCTCAGAGGTCATCTAGTCCAACCCCCCTGCAAACACAGGGTCACCCAGAGCACATGGCACAGGGCTGCATCCAAGCGAGTTTTAAAGATCTCCAAAGAAGGAGACTCCACAACCTCTCTGGGCAGCCTGTTCCAATGCTCTGTCACCCTCACAATGAGGAAATACTTCCTGAAGTTCCTGTGGAAGTTCCGATGCTTCAGTTTGAAGCCATTTCCTCTAGTCCTATCACTGCCCATAACTGAAAAGAGAGTCAAGAGTCAAAATGCAGGAGTCAAGAGTAACCAACCGAATTCAGTTTTTTCAAGTTCACTTGAGGACTGGCTCTGACTACTGTCCTTTGGTTGGGGAAAGAAGAAACTATCCAGCACAGCAATATTTCATTGTCTTTTCTGGAGGCTCTGAGCTGAAGTGTATTGTAGAAAAAGATAAGAATCTGTGAAAGAAATGTATTCCTAGAAATAAATTAATTAGTTAATTAATGTAGAATCATTTCCACCATCCATATGACATTTAAGCATTCCTATTATTTGATTGTTTATGTTCATACCTTGCTACTTTTTAGATACTGACAATACCAGTAAACATATCCTATACCTTGAAGTGTCTGATGCCTAAATGACAGACAATGAAGACAAGGCACCGAGAAAGGAAAAAATGACATATTTATGTTTTAATATATTTTATTACATCATTTCTTAAAAATATAATAGTATTAAGCAACAAATCCTTTGTAAGCATGTCATTCCATCATTTCAACATTTTCCTCATTTCCAACTATATAAAAGGAAAAGAAAATAGATGAGCTTTTTGTATACCTTTAATTTATAGACCTGAACTATACATACATACATATATATATAAAACACCTGAAGATGTTGCCATCATCTGAACAAAAGATATATTTATTGAAAGCCGTAACTATTAGCCTTCCAAGAGAATATTTTGTACATTAACATTCAGTAGTGCAAACCAGTTCTCTGTGAAGCAATCTTATGAATCAAAGAGATTTTTCTTCTTCCACTTTACTGCAAAGGCAGTGGAAATATTCCAGTTCCTATCTTAGTCCAGGAATGACTCCTCTTTAGTTGAAATTCCTGTTTCTTCTTTCACCTCTGAAGAACTTAAGAACAATTAAAGGATCTCATTTATGTATAATCCATTTTCACAGGTGATCAACAATATTATGCAGGTAGATGACACTGTTAATTTTTCATCTATCATTCGCATTCTTCTTTGAACATGGTAGTCACAAATTCTCTATAAAAACAATATTATGCTGTGGAGAAAATGCAGAAACTCTTCTGCCACTTAACCCCACATATTTCCAATAGAATGCAGAGTTAAAATTCTGAAGACTTTGAGAGAAATATTCCAACCTACAACCCCAAAATCAGAGACAAATTTTTCTATTCTCCTTTTTTTTTAGACTCTTCTCAAAGGAGAACATGTTATGTGTAACACTGATTTTTATCACAGTATTTGAGCTGATACATATGGGAAATTAATTTTATTCATGCAAAGGATTACTTAGGCAACTGACTAGTCATAGGAGCATGATGACTAGCCAGCATACAGAATGAGCTGCATTGTAGACAGAACTAGAACTCACAAGTAATATTTTACATTTCCTGTAATCCTGTAATTGCCTGCAGGTACTGCAGACTCTACCTCAGGCCAAGTTTGTTGGAACAGTGTTTTCCTGTAGTCTTGGAGGGCTCTTCCGCAGTTTGTAAACCACATGAACAGAATCTTCTTTGGTTTCCCATGATGCCAGATCACTTCATATAGCTTTATGTTTACCAGAATAGTGCATACTTATTTTATGATTTTCTCTGAGGCAATATATTTTTTGTATAATTTTTTATAATTAGAACATAAGGACCTCCCTGCAGCTTCAGCCTTGGGTTACAGTACAATGACTGTCCCTGTTAAGCTGTTCAAGGTATAATTAATAGCTACAATGAAATGAAAAGCAAGACACAGCATTCTTGTAGTTAACCATAAAAGATTTTTTTTGAAAGTGCTATTCTCATATATTAGGCAGTTGGTTTTGGAGTTCTGGGGAATAATGAAAAGATTCAGAGAACAATAACCTCTTCTAAGTGCTGAGACTAACCCTATGCATACACTAGTTTTATACCAGTATCTTTCCAGTTTTGAGTGGAATTCTTAATACATAAATATAGGTCACTGTGGTCACAATAAAATCTATTAAAAAAGGGAAAAAAAAGTATTTATTTCCACTTACCATAATAACTGTGGCAGGAGCAACATTTAATTTGGTATTTTGACTTAGAATTTAAGCAGATATTCATTTATATTAATTTATATTGATATAAACATTATATATTTAAATATATTAACTTTTTTATATGTTGCTAGCAGGCAAACTAAAAAACAAATAAAACAAACTTCTAAGCACTAGCATGATTTAAATTTCCTGGAATTTTAGCTTACAATTCCTATTTTCTTGGTAACTGTTGTTATAAAAGAAACAATCCATGCTTGAATTTATTGCTGTAATTTATATTAGACAAGGATTTGTGATCCTTGAAATTCCTTGCTGCCCGATCTACAATACTCTTTTTCATTGTATTATCCTTTAATATAATCATCGTTTAAAAGTTTTCTTGTTATTTTGTGGCCAGAATTTTTGCTGCATTTATAGCAAATTTTGTGTACATTAAAAGTCTCTATACCATGTAATTACTTATTTGCTTGCTTGTTCTTTTGAACTAGTATTTCAAATATTATTGAGCTTTAGAAATCAATAGAATTTCAGGTGTCCAGCAACAGTTTAGTGATTTGTGAATAATGAGTATTGCCATGCATATCCCAAAAGCATACTTGTCAATCTGTATATCTAGTTCTTTATTTGATTGTCTAGGATAGATGCGCTCTTGAAAGCATTTCATATCCACAATTTCCTTTTATTTTTTACCCTAGTATTACATAAACTTCCAAATTTGTCCAGTTTCATAACTGAACTTTTATTTTTTATATATGCTTGTTCTCTGTTTCTTCTGGATAGTACATAGGAGAATTTTGGAATTCCAGCTCTTCTTTATCTTTATTTCTATTAAATTTAAGGGTCTTTTTATGTTTTAATATTTATAATCCTCTTCATTCTTCATACATTGTGAGGATGAATTGCCTCAGTGAATCCTATTATTCTGAAGAACAATAAAAATAACTAGTGACATTCAATCAGTGATAAGTAGCACTTTTATTTTCCTATACTGTTAGAATCTCATTCTTACATTTCTGAATCAGATCTAGTTCTCAGTACTGGCATACTAGAAAAGTACTTCCTGTGTTGTTTTTTTCAAAGAAAAAGATGTCATTGAACATTATATTTCGTTAAATTACAAAATTTACTTAGGCAATTAGTCCAGCTCTCTGAACATGCAACTGAAAAAAAAAACACATGAACAGTGCATCTAGAACACACTCGAAAAAAAGGAGATCTTATTCAGGGAGATGGCATTTTAAGATAAGAAGAACAGCACTCTGGCCTCGTGTTTTTCTCCTCAGGATGTCTTAAGAATAATTCTGTGACACTTGATTGTGAGTCTCTGAGTTGCTGGAGGTAGTTAAGTTAGAACACAGAAAATTTTGTTTTAGGTAGATAGAAAATTCCAAAGACAGTATGTGAACTGAATACAATAGAAATGACTACAGGATCTATTATCCAAGTTGTGAACTTTGATCAGTAAGCCTGATTTTGCCCATCTGTATCCAAAATCTACAACCAACAATATGGTGTAACAAAGAAACAACAAGTCTGGGGCCAAGACAAATATTTTACCTGAAGGTTCAAAAGCTGAACTTCATTTCATGTTACAACAAAAGAACAGAGACAGACAAAGAGAGACAGACAATCAATTAATCAATCAATCAAATAATAAACCCTCAATTCCTTCTATAAGATACAGGAAACCCTTAGCAAACAAGAAAAATTTACTACAAATATTTAAATATTTACACTTTCTTTACTAGCTAGACTCAGCAATTGAATATAGAGCAAGGGAGTCAAGTGATGATGAGATTACTAAGAATTTGTGCTTCTCGCTCTGTAGCACTATATGTTAGGGAGTGCCTCAAATGCATGAAGCTTCAAGTAAGCAATGGATAAGTTGAGTGCTTATGGATCAGGATCAAGCCAAAAGCCAACAAAGCTGATATCTTGGTAGGAGTCTGCTATAGACCCACCCACAACCAGGAGGAGGAGATATAGGAAGCACTCTAAAAGCAACTGTGAGAAGTCTTAAAATAGGTAGTCTTTGTTCCTGTGGGATGCTTCAAGCTACCAGAAGTTTGTTGGAAATATATGGAGTCTGTGGAAGATAACTTCCTATCATAGCTGGTAAGAGAGCCTAGCCAAGGAGATGTCCCCCTTGGTCTACTCTTTGCAAACAGAGAAAGACTGGTGATTGGAGGCTTTCTTGGACATAATGACTACAAAATTATGGGATTTTTAATTCTTATTTAAGTCAGGAGGGCCTCAGCAAAACTGCTGTCTTGGACTTACAGAGAGAAGACTTTGGACTGTTTAGGATCTTAGATGGGAGAGTCCCTTGGGAGAAATCCTGAAGAGGAAAGGAGTATAGGAAGGCTTCATTTCTCAAGAAGAAAATCTTAAAGGGGCAGAAGCAGACCATCCCCACATGCCAAAACCATGGAAGAAGACTGGCCTGACTGAATAGGGAACTATCATTGAGACCTGGGGGCAGGGGATGAGGGGCAGGGTGCAGAGAGAGATTTTACTGCCTTTGGAACATTGGGGCAGGCAACTCAAGAAGAGTATAAATATGTTGCACGGGTATGCAGGGAGAAAGGATGAAAATTTGGATGGAACTGAGTCTGGACGCTGCTATAAAAGACAATAAAAATATTTCTACAAATATATTAAGAAGAAGAGGAGGGTTCCAGACAACTGGAGACTTCTCATTGTGATGCCTATTTGCAAGAAGGTTCGGATGTAGGGAACTATAGGACTGTCAGCCTGACCTCAGTATCAAGGTACTTTTCTATGCCATGACAGGTGTCTATGGCATAATACTTATGCCATAGTTCATGGCACAGACAGGTGAATCTACTCTTCACTGGTGAAAACCCGACTAGGTGGCCAGACCTAGTGAGTGATGGTGAATGGAGTAATATCCAGCTAGTTACCAGTCATGAGCGATATTTCTCAGGGGTCAATATTGAGATGGTTATCTTTAATGCCTTTATTGATGATCTGGATGAGGGGTTCTGGACAGGCTGCATTGATGGGCTGAGGCCAACTGCCTGGGTTCAACAAGGCCATGTGCTGCATCTTGCACTTTGGTCATCACAATCTTATGCAACACTGCAGGCATGGGGCAGAGTGGCTGGAGAGAGTATGGCAGAAAAGGATCTGAGGGTGTTGTTTGACAGCTGGCTGAACATATGCCAGAAGTGTGTCCAAGTGGCCAAGAAGACCAATGGCTTCCTGGTTTCTATCAGGGATAGTATAGCCAGCTGGACTAGGGCAGTGCTCATATCCCTGTTCTTGGTGCTGATAAGGCCACACTTCGAACACTGTGTTCAGTTTTGGGACAATAAGGGCAAGAAGGTGCTGAAGCATATCCAAAGAAGGACGATGAAGCCGGTGAAGGGGCTGGAGCACAGACCTTATGAGGGAAGGCTGAAAGAGCTGGGATCGTTTATTCTGGGGAAGAGGAGGATCAGGGGAGACTTTTTCGCTCTCTACCACTACCTGAAAGGAGATTGTAGTGAAGTGGGGGGTCAATATCTTCTCAAAAATACCCACTGAAAATAGTACAAGAGAAAAGGACTTCAAGTTGCTCCAGATGTTCAGGTTATTAGGGGAAAAATATATATTAGGGGAAAAAAATTACACAGAAAAAGTAGTTACACATTGGAACAGGTTGTCCAAGGAAGTGTTGGAGTCTCTGACCCTGACTATGTTTAAGAAAAACACAGATGAGTCACTTAGGGACATGGTTTTGCAGGCATGGTGTTAAAGGACTTGCGATTGGATTTGATGATCTTGAAGGTCTCTTCCAACCATAATGATTCTATGATTTTATGGTTCTATGGATGTGTCTTGATTGATCTCCCAATTGCTACCCCTTGGCCTGCATTTCTCTCCTCCTTATGTAGTGAAGTGTACTGAGCAGCTACACCTTGTTCCTCCCTGCCAATATCTTTCAAGAAAATAAGCCACTGTGACCCGGTGTAGAACAGGAGGCTGTTCAGGCTGTGTGGAGCAGCATAACTTAGAAGCATTTGATATTCTGTTTCCCACCTGATGAACTTCTAGTACCTCACAACAGTTGAACTCACTTCTTGTGTATTCCTTCACACAAGAAGAATCACAAGAGATCTCTTTGAAGTCTGTTCAATTATCAGCATTTCAGATGAATGCACCAAGATAGAGAATGCTGAATAATTGGCTGACTTTGCTTAGAAACAGCCAACTCGCACGCTAATTTCCAAATATGAAGTTGTTCTTCACTTTCTGTATCTAAGGAAACCAAAAAGGATGGAAGAAGATATATTAAAACTGCTGTGAGGAAAGGAGAGAAAGAAACACTAACTTCTTTTTTAAGACAGCTGTTACTATTCTAGACGCTAACAAGTTGGGTCCAGGATGTTTCTGTAGCTTTTGTCTTATGCTACTGCAGCAGCATCATAAGAGCAATTCAGCGCTCATTCCTGCACCTGCTTGTACAGTATAAATTAAAACCAGAAACACTGCAAATTCCACTTCACAATGCCTTTCAGTGCTCAAAGCTCTGAATTAAAGGCCTTCATTGTTTAGGAGGATTATTTTTTTTGCCTTCATTGGCTTCAAAGAAATAAGAATCTTCACTCTTTATTTATTGATCTCTGTAGATCAAATTAACTTAATTTTGTATTTCTACTGAAACGAAAAAAAGCAAACAAGCAAACAAAACCAAAAACAAAGAGAAATGTTTTGAAAACTTACGCATACAGTTTTATTGTATAGTTCAGAATTCTATAACTTATTACAAAGTTTATTTATCAATTAGACAAAGGAAGAATAAAGGAATTATTGTAGGTGATGTTCGCTAAATACTAAACCCTAAAGCAACTGCAAAATTATGAAATATTTCATAATTACATTTAATTATGATCGATGCCACAATTAAAAGTATATATTTTATTTATAATCACTTTTTTATTCATATTCATTAGGATTTAAAAAGGTCAGTGAGTACTCCCATTTCAACACTACAAAATCATATTGAATACTTTACATTCAATGACTTTATTATACTTTTACTTCATAATAAATGACAAAGAATCTTAATCTTGAAATAAGCCAAGGGGCTGTCCTGTGATATTGCAAGGCAAGAGAGTCAAATTGCTTTAGCCTGACTATAGACAGACTTCCATGAGAAAGAGATCTTTTCTCATAGCCTACACTTGTGCTTCAGAGAAGCATTCTGTGCTATCTTGTTAGCTTTATAACTTTATTTTCTTTTAAATCTGCATAAAATAAAATAAAATCAAGATATGCTGGACAAATACCACTTAAGATGGAATGGAAGCCTGCCGCATGTACAGGTGTATCACTTTCTCACTTTCAGTTTGTTTAAGCTCACAATCACTGACAATATTGACATCAAGTATAGCACATGACAACTCTGCTTTCTCACAGCACTGTCCTGCACATATACATGTAAGGCTATTCCTTGTATATCCTTTATAATAGGCCACTAAAAAGCCATTTGGAAGGAAAGACAGTTACTTAACTAAATGACCATTACTCAGGTCTTACCAACTACTTCTCTCCCTCTTCTCTACTGTATTCCTGATATGGGAACAGCTTTCTGATAAAGATACTAAAGTGCTTGGCAGATATCCATTTTTCTTACTATGTCTTGTTCACTGAATCATATAGCATTCTGTTAATTATCGTGGTTTGATAGAAGTAGCAGTGCTGTTAGACTATGAATTCTGATATGAGTCCAAAGTTGTAAAATAAATGTATCTGCAGTTAAGATGGGACATTTCAGGCCCATGCATTATTGCCATATATACAGCAGATGGTCTCAAATAACCTTGTCGTTTGGGCAAGAATTTTAACTCCATTTTCATAGTTACAATGAGTTCAATAGCTACAGAATCGTAGAATAATTGTGGTTGGAAAGGATCGCTGAAAGTCACCTACCAACTTCTCAAAATAGCTCAAACTAGTTAAAAACCCTTTGAACCTTGTCCAGTTGAATTTGGTATATCTTCAAGGATATCCACAATCTTTCAAGGCTCCTGTTCCGGTCCTTGACCAGCATTAGCCTTTTTGGGAAAGTTGTTTTTTTTTTTTTCTGTTTGTTTGATATCTAATTATATTTTCCCAAGTAACAATCTGCACTTGTCATCCTCATCCTGCATCTCCAAGAAGAGTTTGGTTTCATCCCTTTTGCATCTTTTCATCATGGAAAGGCAATACTAATGGAAAAAAAGAATAGTCTTTTTTTCTTTACTGAACAAATACAATTATTTCAGCTTCTCTTCATCATGGACTCTAGGCTTCTCGTTATCTTGGTAATCCTCCACTGCATTGACCTCAGTATGTCAATATATCTTTTTCATTGGACAGAGTTCTTCCAATGGGATCTCACAAGTGCTATATAGAGAAGAATCACTTTCTTCAGACTGCTGATGTCACGCTAATACTTTACTGCAAAGCTGCTTTTCTAATCAGTTTGCACACATCCTCTCAGAACAGGAGCAGGACTCCACGTCCACCTGGCATAAGATTTCCTCTGGACCCTTTTCCCTAACCTATCAGTATCCTTCTGAAAAACAGCCTGCTCCCCAGAGAATGCACCACTCCCTCACAGTCTGGTTTGTCTGCAAACTTACTGAGTACATTCTATCATATATCTCCCAGGCTGTTAAAAAACACATTTAGTAGCATGAGTCCCCATAAGAACCACTGAGAGGCCTAATGAATAGCTGCTTCCCCATCTTCAGTGGGACTTGGTACCTCAATCACAACCTTGGAACCTGACAATCAACTCACCCAGAAGTTCATTCTCCATTCCAGATATCAGAATACTTTAGAAAACTATGTTGTACGCCTTCCAAAATCAAGGCAAACCACATCCATCCAAACCAGTCATATTTTTACAGAAAGCTCTCTGGTTGATGAGGCACACTGCCATTGTTGATTCTATGCTGAATTTTCCCAGTCAACTTCATCTTCTTTCTTCATGTACTTGTGTGTGATTTCCAGAAGGATTTGTGCATTGTTTTTGTTATGGTGTGTAATATTTGTGTCAGGAGTTGAGCTCACTGTGAGGTAGTTTCCCAGATACTTTTCTCTCCCCTCCCTGCCCACCCCCAAACAAGAGTCCAAATCTCAAGACTCTTCAAAGATAACAGAGTGGCACTTACAATGGCTTCAGGTACCTCTCTACACACCTTTGAGACAGCCATTCTCATTCCATGGACATGTGAAGTTGCCCTTTTGACTGAAGCTGTACTTCCATTAGTGTTAAATGCTTTTTATTTCCCTTCTTCTCCACAAATAAAATTCAATGAAAACTAAGCAGAAGGGATTATATACCAAAAAAAAGAAGTTGAAAAATTTGTATGTTTGAAATAATTCCCCGAATACTTATATCATTCAAGCATGGAGTCCAGTTAAATGCACTCATACCAATACTTATTTCTAGTACTTCAAATGCCAAACTCTAAAGTTGCTTGCCAGCCTTTGCTGAAGGCAATGCATCCACAGGTCACGAATTCTTCTGCAAAATGTGCTTCATATTAACAAGCAATGACTAGGAACATAACAAGCAAACACAGAAATATATGCATCTGTACATTTCTGAAATCTTTACAAACTGCCAAGTGCAGATAAATATGTAAAATTTATATGATGAATCAGATATAGAGTTGAGAATGAGCACGAGGAGATGGATAAATAGGAGCATGGAAGATGAGAGATAAAGATGAAAGAAAAAAAAAAGTGGATATAAATTGGTAAAGGATAAGACAAGCACAAGAAGACCTAAAGAGGAACAATAGGCAATCAAGTTTCTCTTGAATCAGAAGACAAAGATTATCACTCAAAAGAAATTAAAAAACAGTATTCAAGTTATATATATTACTGTAGTGATTACAATATTAGGAACTCTGTCAGTCAGTGTACACACAGAGATCTTCCACCACTGAATTGTCCTTTCCCACAGAAGAGATAAGCACTACCAACTGGGAATCTTTCAGATGCCTTGCTCCTAGGACTTCAAAGAAACACTGCAGTCATGGCAATTCATGACAAAAACAATCAAGCACACAAAATTTTGGTGGAACAGATTTGACAAAGAATCCTGACTATGCTTTTCATTGATGGCTCCTGTTTTTGCTAGAGAAGTTCTTTTTGTACCTATATAGTTTATTGTGGCTTAAGAGTGCTGTATAAAGTTGTGGCTGTGGAAGAAGCCTACTTATGGGTAGGTGGAAGTTGTTTGTTATATTAACACAGAAGTTTGTTCAACCACGCACTGTGGACAAGTTTCCTAAATGGTTCCAAGACGAACTTGTGAAGTGGGAATAAGTCAGTGCATACCAGTCAATATCAACTGAGATTATTTTATTTGAACTTTTAAATGAACTTCTATTCATCTCTCTATGAAACAGCAAAGAGTAGTTTAGAAGAAGTAAATAATGTGAAATAGAAGGAAATTGCATAGAGCAGACTTTGTAAGGGTTGTGTGATTACTATGAGTTACACTGGCAGTATCTACTACCTCAATTTCACTGCATCAACATTACTTCCATGAAACATTAGAATTATTAACACTAGTATAGAAAGGTTTATGGTAACAATATTTTAGGTTAGTGCAATTATGGTGGTGATGTCAGTACACAATGAACTATTACAAATGTTTGCCTTAGACAAAGTGAGAGCACCAGAAAAAAAAACATCTCTGAATGATTGAATAATCTTATTGTTGTTCTGACCACATGGAAAATCTTGAAAATTATTGAAGGATGAATCAAAAAAGCAAATATATTCCTTTCCATTATCAGTCTAGTTCTCCAAAATAGACCTTTTTATATTCCTTTCCTTCCAAAATTCTAATCTGCTTAGATTTATTTGGCATCTTACCGCTGGAGGATCCCAATGTGTTCCAAAGGCATCAAGGTGTTAAATGTTTTAATTTGTGAATAAATATACACACACACAAAAAAAAAGTCCAGGTTCCTACTATCTATACTCACTCTGACCAGTATCTTATTCCACTGGTACCCTCTTTAATAGAAATGTTCATAATATATGGAGTGTGTAGCTCTTTGCATGTTTTCTCTTTGCATGTAGCAATTAATTTCAAAGAGCTTGCAGCTGCAGAACTGAGTCTTAATTTAGGTCTGTTATATTTATAAATGTTCGTAATTCCTTATTGTTTTTAATAATATCTGTAAGCCTCTAAACATCATGACTTAGTCTTCTAAAATACATCTTTTCTGTGAACAATGCAAAACATATGAAAAATAGTAGAATATATGTGAAAAAAAAGAAAAATAACAACTTCCCTATATTTATCCATACTGTGCAAAATGTCTTGTAAACTAAAGCAGTCTAGTTATGCATGAAAAATTAACACTGGATTTGATGCTATCATTATTACAGCCAACATTCCTAACCGCAGGCAGAATCATAAAAATTGCATCTTTGGCAGAGAAGTACCATATTTACATAAAAAGAAACATATGAGCTATGAGAATGGCAATTTCAGAAAGAAAGTGCAATGAATCAGTAAAATAAACTTTGTGATACTTTGCAGGAAGCGATCAGATAGACTTTAAATGCAAAGTTCTTCTGATTGCCACAGTGGTTCAAATGCCATAAAGAGGTTGTCCTAAAAATACAGTATACAGTTCAACTTCCTGTTTCTTGTAGTATAAGAGTAGATCACTAATTCAGTGAAGGACATGAATTACCTTCTTGAGAAGAAAAGGTATACTTTTAGTCGTGCTAGTTTATATTTATTGTAAACATCAAACATTAAGAACTTTATCACAATATTGTGTGTCGGTAAGGATATTTTTATTCAATCTTTTTTAAAATCTACTTTTAATCCCACTGTTGTCCTGATGTAATGCTATTGCATGGGATAATGCTGTTTCGTATAGGCCAGGCTCAAAATGTGTTACTGCACAGATACACCCTTGTGCTATTAGTAAGAACAAATACAAAATAAGATATGGACTTAAAGGGCTTTTTCAATAGCCAAAGTATAGAAAAGAAGAGGAAGAGGAAAGCTAATTACAACTTAATAAACCTGTACAAATATGTATGCATACACACATAAAAATGCACAGCCTGATTTGAATTTCATTCTGTTCTCAGGGAAAGTACAATTATTTTGCCTAGGTTTACACTAGTAATTAAAAAAAAAAGAAAAAAGAAAGGGGAAAAAAAGCAGCTTACAATTTTCCTTAAAGTACAATCCAGGCAATCTTATTTAAAAGTATTACTGGATGAAACAAAAAGTCATCATTAAAATGCAACACACATCAATGAATATAAAAGTCAATTACATTTGCAAAAAGAATATATATCTAGGAAAAAAAAAAGAAGAGAAAGAAAAGAAACCAACTGCTACCCATGCTGAAATGTTAGAAGAAATCTGTAGAGGAGGTACAATGGAATTATAAATTATGTTGCTTATGGAATATTAAAAATAATCTGAGAAGATTTTGTGATGATTTTAATTCAAGAAATTATATTTAAAATGTATTTAATAGATTGTCTACTGTAATTATATGATTTAAATTATACTGCTATATTCCATCAGTAGTAATAGACTGGAAATGCATACATCTTTAAAAGAGGTTAAGAATAAATATGTATATGCTCTGTTAATATATGCCTTTAGTTATCCAAATTAATAGCAATAAACTAAATTTTGTAGGTGTGTTGTGGTGACTACATTCATAATATTAAAAAAGTAAGGCCCTCAAGAATTAAAATGTCAAGCCTACAAATCTGTAACACCTATAATATCTTAAAATCATTATAAGCAGTTAAGTGGAGTTGCCAGTGGATTCTAATGCAATTCTAGCAATGTGTACAAAAACATATGTAACAGAGCAATAATTTATTTTGCATCTAACCAGTAAGACATAGTAATAATTTCACTTTAAGTCTTGAAAAAAATATATTTCAGTCTGAGCTCTGGCTACAAATTTTTTATGTGATTATGAGACGTGGGGTCCTTCTGAAGTCAAGTTTACCTGGAAGCACAAAATAAAGATTAGACTCAACCTCTTCTAGCATTGAGAAATAAAGGTGGGGACATATGTGTGTGGGTAAGCTCCACGGCTTCCTCAGTACCACCAACTTTTCCATCCCATACACAAAGCTTCAATGCAACTCCAAAAACCATGATCACAATGATGAATACACAAACACACTCCCTCTAAAATGGAGAAATGGATGGGACTCCCTGCCCACTCCTCTCCTGCCTACTGTCTAGCACATCCTCAGAGCAGCAGGCATTAACTTCCCGCTCCCTGCGAAGGCTCTGGCTGAGCGGAGCACAGCTGCACGGCCGTGTAATTAAGCGCTGTGCAAGCTGCTCCGCAATTGACTGCGGGCTTGAAGAGGCATGCCTGCAACCAGCTAGCCAACTGTTGTGGAAACTGCAGCGATCCCGTATTTATTCAGACGCCAGAATGTAAATTGGCGCATTAACTCGGAGAGGGCATTAGGAAGGTCCGCAGGGTGGAAAGCGCCGCTGAGAGCCGCGGGGCGAGGGCAGTTGCTCAGGGGCAGCCTATTCTTCCCCGAGGGAGGAACACCCGCGGGGGAGCAGCCCCCACGCTTTCGCCCGGGAAGGGGTTTCTCTTCCCCCTGCAGAGGGGTAGCAGGACCCCCGAGAGAAGCTGACCACCGGGCTGGCAGGGCCTGGAAAAAGCAGCGAGCAGCCCGGGGAGCCTGGGGCGGCCCCTGCTCCGTCGGGCCCCGCGGCGGCGGCAGCGCCACCCGTCGCGTGCCGGGCGCCGAGGGTGCGCGACGGCTTCCTCAGGAAGAGCCACCCGCCACTCCGGCCTTGCCTTCCCTTCCTTCGGGAAGATCTTTCTGTGGAGCACGCCGCTTTGGTGTGTTGGACTGGTTGAAATGTGGCTAAATCGCCGGCTTCGCCTCTGCATATATAATACGTCTCGACTGATCTAAGCAGCTTTGCATCTCAAAAGCTAATTAGCTTTTCAGTCTTCGCTGTAGGACTGGCCGAGTGAGAACTTGGGCGCCGCTTATTAGGAATCCCCAGACACGACACTGTGACCTAAATCGAGAACGATGCTCCCAACCGATGCCTCGAGCAAATGCAGAGATCCCGTTTAAAATCTGCGTCCTGTTCTAAAGGCGATCGGGCTATCGGTGTCCTGTCGGCGCATCACTGCGGGGTGGGGAGGGAAAAGAGGACCCTGAGATCCTCACTGCTCTCTGCCCTCCAGAGCAGGCCCAGCTGATGGACTCTCTGAATACAGGCTAGGAAAAGGAGGACAAAAAGCCCAAAGTTCCCCGGCCAAGTAAAATGCACCCACGGGCTGCTATTTCAGCAGGATCTCCCGTGACAAAATGGAAGGGTTCCCTCCTGCAGATTTTGCCTTTTTCCTTTTTCCTGGATCTAGTTGTGCAGCAGCAGGTCTGTAGAAATAATAAAAAAGGCTTCTGTTACCATTACACACAGGGAAGAAAAGGCAAAAATAACAACAACAAAAAAGGATATTGCTAAATAATAATAATAATGATAATTATAATAATGATAATAATAATAATAATAATTAATGGCAGAAAATCCCTGAGCTGTAGTGTTCTCAAATGAGTCTTCCAACAAGTGGTGCAGTTTAAGCTCTTTATGCATTCTGTCACAGAGACAAACAGCAGAGGGGCTGGAAATCTTGGGAATCAAGTAGAAAGGCCAAGAGTAGAGCCTGACTGGCTTCTGTTTTCTTGGCCGAAGCTCCATAAATAGTCAGAGAGTTGTCATTAGGTGCACTGACCCCAACCCCGAAACAAACAAACAGACCCATGGGGTGGCGGAAAGCGCTGTTCCGCGGCGCATTCCCGGGCACGGCCGCTGCTCGGCGGGACGCGCGCGCACCGCGCTGCGCGGGCGCGCAAGGGCGGCCGCGGGCAGCAGCTCCGCGGCGCGCAGCGGCCGACGGAGCCCGAAGCCTCCCTACTCCTGCCTGGTGCCGAAGTGCCGCTTTCTGAGTCCCCCCCGGGGTCTCCCGTGTCACCTCCGCCCCGGTGCGGCCCCGCTCGTCGCCGTCTGGCTCGCTCAGAGCAGCCGAAGGGCTGCGGGCTCGGCGCCCTCATGGGCGGCTGTCAGAACCAAATAGTTAATAGACAAAAACCACAAAATGCATTTTTTTAATATTAATGTTCTTATAACGGAAGTTCTTATCAGTGGGTTGCACTGTACTTGGCAAACAAGCCTTTTTACCTTTTAAGCAAATAATTCATTAGGTAATTAAATTCAAGTGAGATTACTCTAATTAAATATACACTGCTGTTGAATCATAATTTTTATGTGGCCTAGTTAAAGATGAACGATCTCTCATTCCTGGGGAAAAAAAAAAAAAGGAAAAAAAAAAAAAAGGAAAAGAAGACCTTTAAAAGAATCCCCCAGTGAATGGAATAATAGATTTATATACCACCACACAGAGGTCATTTTAAGAAAGAAGAGACACCAAACACAACATAAAGGAACTTTTCATGTTTGGAGATACTAGAATTTCAGGTATTATTGCAGTGAGTTCTATTAAAAGACTTTGTGGAACCTAGGAGGAAATCAAAAATACCTTTCAAAAGGTGATAAGTTATACAAATATGTGCACAAACAGAAGTGTGTCTCTGAAGGTATTAGTTCTGCATAATTTCAGATGAGCAGGCCTCTAGGCCTCAAAGGAAACAGTGCATCTTGAAATGCTCTGAAGGCTTACACTGGCCAAAATAAGGCAAGACTTTAACAAAATTAGAAGTAACTTTCAAGGATGTGCTATGTGTCCTGGTTCCCTTTAATAGCATTAGGCGTTGAAACCATAAAGACTAATCTGGAGAGTAGAAGTTCCTGCTCCCTGCTTTGATCTCCTTCCTCTTGGCTGTTTAAAGCTGACAGTTTGGCTGAATGGCATTCACTGCTTTCATTTGTAAGACATGAGTTTCCTAGTGTTCCAGAGCTAGCAGCTACACCTGTACTGCAGGAATTTACATTGCATTGCTCCAGGATGGCATTGATTTGGGACGGGTGAAATACAAACACAAACTAATTAAAAACTGCATAATGCAGCCCTACAGGAACAAGACAGAAAAACAAATAAATACAACTGCAGCTGGCACAGCAATTGTGCCTCTGCCCCCAAGCAACAGTCTGGTGACATAAAATTATAAACCTTAAAAATCTCACATAATTGCTGTTGATCATTTTGGAGACAAAATGGAAATTATTTTGTTAATTAAGTTCAGATCTATAAAATATTCATAGATAGGTAGGCAGATGGGCAGATGAATAGATATAAAGAGACACAGACGATTCATTCTATAGATTTGTGTGCTTGTTTATACAGGCCTATGTGTATCACTTTTACAATTCGTTTACAAAAACATTCCACCTATTGTTCACCTTGCGATTAGAATTAAATGTGGGTTGCAATGGAGGTGAATTGATAAAGGATTAATTTAAAAAAAAAAGTCACCACCACAGTTTTGATGAAAAAAAATGTATATTTATTTTTATTTACCGAAAAGAGAAAGGTAGGGGGAAATAAGGAGGAGAGAAGGAGGGAATGCCGTTTTTGTAATTCCCTCACTTTCTCAATAACATAATCTTTTAAATGCCTTATTAACAGCTAATCAGCTTGAGTACTGATTAGACTTTCTGTGCTTTCTCTGCTGTTATGTACAGTACCTGTTCGCATGTAGGGAATCAAGCAGGTAACCCTGATTTTAACTTTGTCTTTGGCTGAGCGAACCGAATCACCCGTTCGCATAGTCAGAGATCTGCCGGCTGCTGTCGATGTGGATTAAATTTATTAAAAGAGAATGATAGCTTTTCTTCTCTCCTCCTTATTTCCTCCTCTTTTAACAGAAATATTCTACGGAGTGGGTGGCGGGGAAAGGGTCTGGGACTCTAGAGATCCATCGCCTCTCTGACTATAATTGTTTGACACATGCCCTGCTGTTACAAAGTGGGGTTGTTTCGCAGACCCTGCTAGAGAGAGAGAGAGAGAGAGGAAAAAAAAGTGCAAAGTAATAATGAGTGTTTAACAAGGCTCATAAATCAGGGCTGATGAGAAGTGCTCAGGACAGACGCATTGAGAACACGGCTTGGCAACGGGTGACCAGCGAGAGGAAAAAGGAGGATGAAGGTCTTCCGGAGCGGTATTAACGCCAGTGATCCCCCCAAAAACTACGTGATGTCAAATGAAACCCGGTCCCTTGCTAAATCAAATGTAATATACTTAATGAAAACTCACTCAACTGATCCAAATAGTCGACAGTCGGTGCATAATTATAATCTAGGCAAGATATATTACATTAATAGATTCAGTCTCGCATAAATATATCATTAAAACGTATAGAATTGATATGCAACGTGGTGTAGTTATTTTAAACTTACACACGAAAAGTGTGTGACAGTGAAGCTACATGCAAAAGGACAGTCGGAAAAATAGCAATATATGGATAATCCATTTCGGGACTTTTTTTCACTTTAAAGTCTTTAGAAATGAAAGAAAATTGAAACAGACTATTAAGGAGCTCACCTCAAATTTCTTCTTCTATTACCGGAGAGAGCTAAAAATCAAGAGAGGATTTGCAAAATAAATCGTTACCAGGATGTTTCAAAGCAGGCTCAGAATTAAAATGAAAACTTTTTTTTTCCCCCTCAAGTCACAAACAAGGAGCTTTAGCTATTAAGCCTCCTTTTCTTTTGGTACATCTTATTATCAGTGCCGCATAAACCCCGAATTTTAATACCAGCTCTATATGCATGTGTATCTGTATGCAGATGCGGTGCATACAAAGCAAGGATCTCAGTGGAAATTACAATGGTGAACTGTGGACTAAGAAATATCTAAACTTCATTCTCAAATTGTGCTCTGCTTAGTATCTTATTCTACTCATAGCTAGGTGTCTCCTTTCAACATCTCTGTCATCTCCATTTGAAGACATTTTCAGCGGTTTATCACTGCCATCTCCAGCCTTGCACATTTGCAGCAGGTTATCACAATTGCCAGTCCCCCCTGGCTGATGTGTTGCGCTGATTACCATCAGTGCCCTCAGATATTTGGTGCGGATTCCCAGCACTGCAATATCCACTCTTAGGACATCTGGAGCAGATCAAAATCACTGGCTTCATTTTTTTTTTTTTTTTTAGAGCCAGTGTTAAAGCTTCACATACCCTCTCTGCAAACATATCCTTCAGTTAGCTTCTGCAGAATCAGCCTGTAGTTAAAATTCGGCCAAGCAGCGACCCCTATGTCTGGATTTGCATTTCTTATCGGACCCCTATCTAAACTGATTTGTTAATAATAAAAAGAAAATCTCTTGGCAGTGGATGCATCGCCTTAAGAAACTGGAAGGATCACACTGTCTTAGCAAACTCCTTCCCTGGAAGCGCTTTTTAAAGAGAAGATAATCTTCCCAATGATCTTTGAATTATATGAGCGTGGCTATTTAGGTCGATTTACTTTAAACTGTATGCAATTTATTTGAAGTGATTACCTTAGGTATAATCACATTATACTCAGCGTTTTTGCATTCTTCGCTCCCCACTTGTTTTTATATGTGCTCTTCAATGTAAGAGTGACTCTGCTTTTCATTCTTATCCCAATTCTTTTTTTTTTTTTTTTTGGTCTCTCTCTGTGTGTTCTACGTGACACTTTATTGTATTTTAAAATGTTATTCGGTACCACGTTGGCATGGAACTCCTTTTTTGATAGGTTTTGCATAAAGTTAAGAGGGCAATCTAAGAACTAAAATATTGACGGGAAAGGAAAGGAAAGGAAAGGAAAGGAAAGGAAAGGAAAGGAAAGGAAAGGAAAGGAAAGGAAAGGAAAGGAAAG
>JAUBOD010000169.1:143217-169562 GCA_032353885.1 Nothura maculosa
CTTTTCTTTTCTTTTCTTTTCTTTTCTTTTCTTTTCTTTTCTTTTCTTTTCCTTCCGATCTGAGTAGGATGGGGGGCGCGTGGGGGAGGGGATTACTCACATTTTTTAAGCCTCTCAGTGGAAACCTTTTCTGGATACACATTCCGCCCAGATCCACAGTGCTAAGCAGATTTCGGCAGCGCCGATGCCTTATCCCACCTTCATTTTACCTGCAGCCTTTGCAATGCGACACTTCCAATCGCGAAACACGGCGGAGGTTTCCAGGACCCGCTCGTCTTTGTCGCAGCACTTTTGTCTGAGGGTCGCCCTCTTGGTTCGAGAGTGAGATTTTGAGGTGGAGGGAGAGATTTCTCCTCGCCTGTTTATTAGAAGGCAAAGCTCTCTCGTTTCCAGCTGATGGAGGGGAAGGAAGTTTGAGTAACTCTCTCAGACTGAGGTGTTTCTCGGAGCGCGGGGAGGGAAGGCTTGCTTAGGGTTAGCGACACCCTACAGAGCCGCTTGCGGGAGGGGAGGCCTCTCTCGCCTCCTCAGGGGCGGTCAGTGCCTGGCGGGACTGCAGTGCCTCAAACACGGAAGCTCCGCGGAGGACAGGGCGGACGTGGAGCTCGGGAGCCGGCGCTCCCCGGGCTTCCCAGAGCGGGGCGAGGCGCGCGGCCTCCCCGCCCCCACCACCCCGCCTTCCCTCTCCGCCCCAGGCCAGCACTCGTATCCCGAAAAGCCGCAGGCCAGGCCCTGCCGGGCCTTCCGCGCGCCGTCCCCTTGGGAAGGGCCCTGGCCGCGCAGAGCCGGAGCCGCCGGGCGGACGGTGCGCGGAGCCAGAGAGGCGGCGGTTCCGCGCGACACGAGGCGTCCCCGGGAGCTCCGTGCGCGGCGCAGGGCCCAGGCCGCGCTCCGGGCCCAGCGAGGCGGCCGCAGAGCGGCAGCCGCCCCTCGCCGCCCTCGCACTCCCGACTCTCCCGCAGGGCCCGGCGGCCCGCGCTGAGTGAGGAAAGTTTGTGGTTCCGCGCAGCAGCGCGGGGCGCCACCGGGCCCGGCCCGAGGCGGGCGAGTGCAGCCACTGCGAGGGAGCTCGTAGCAGAGCGGGCGGGTCGCACTGAGAGCCGCGTTCCTTCGAGGCGCCCGAGTTCCTCGGAAAAGGGTCTTTTGTCTCTCGCTGTCCCGTCTCTAAGTGAAAGGTGGGGGGAGGAGGAAGGGAAGGAGGAGGAGGGAAAGCAGTAGAAGGAGAAAGAGGGAGAAGGAGAAAAACCATCCCTGCCTCTAATCATTGTTAATCACGATCACGTCAACAACCCATTTTGGACCTTTCGCCCTCCCCACCCCCGCCGTCCTGCCTTTCCCCGTCGATACTGGAGGCTTGGAAGTTTTGACTACCTAAAATCCCAACAGGCTCCCCCTTGACTTGGAGACGAGGACTGTGAGGCTTCTGTGCCCGTCGGCGTCCATGTCTCAACCAGTGATTTGCAGGATTATTTATTGCTAATATTCCGCGGACTGTCGCAATGCCCCTGATAATTGTCCTCAAGTGTCAATCGGTCGGCAGGGCTGAGGTGGGGGTGGGGGGCGGGAAGAGGGAGGATCGTTGCCGGTCTTTTTTTTTTTTTTTTTTTAAATAAAGGTTTCTGGAAAGAGCTGCTACGAGCCCTTCGCCTCTCGGCAAAGTTGCATGCGTGTATGTGGTGTTTGTGGGTTGCTATAGATAGACCAAATTTAATTATTTATTTGTGTGCCTTTTCAGTCGCCTGGCTGCAAAACCCGCTTTTCCTCCCACGACCATTCTTATTTGTTCCTGAGTCCAACGACAGCAAGGGGGGCTCAGTGTTAGAGGTGGGAAAAAAAAAAAAGGCAACACAGTTGTTTTTTGTTAAAAGGGGACACACTAGGGCTGCGAAACAGCAAAACCCCAATGTTGGACAGCTGTAAAATCGTGTAGACAGGATGTCATACAGCAGTGGGGGCTTTTCTGAAAGGAGCCCATTGCTGAGCACTAAGTACACACACAGCCCAGCCCAGCAGCTGCGCGCACACAAGCACACACACGCGGGCGCGCGCGCGGAGAGGGGCGCAGGCTGCGCTGCGCACCACGTGCCGCGCCGCGCGGGGCGGGTGGGCGCGCGGGGCGGTGCTTGCAGCTGAAGTGGATGCCAATCAAAACATCAACTTCAAATTGTATCTGAAAGATCAGCCTAGGACCTAAGGGCAGACACATCAGTTGGAGCTCAATTGTTGATCAGATCACATCTAAGGGATTTAGGAGCACAGAAGAGCTGAGATTTGAGGAAGGACGCCCCACTGAATCCTTCCACAGTACTCCTCCTCCGTATCTAGCTTGCAATATTTCTCTGACAGAAAGAAACCAGAACGAAAAAAAAAAAAAAAAATCGACTTGATTTTTGTTCTCTCGCCCTGCCTGCCTCCCGTAAAGGAGGGGCAGGGGTGAAGGGGAAGAAAAAAAAAAAGAGAGAGAGAGAGAGAAAGAGGGAGATCCAAAGAAGCCAGGGTTTGTTCTGCTCCCCTCCCCTGCTGTTCAGGCTCCCTCCTCCCACTTTTTTTTTTTTTTTTTTTGGTATAATTGCCCCTCCCCCCCCCGTTTTTTAAAAAATTTTTTAATATTTCTGCCGCTTCTGCTGCTGCCGCTACTACCGCCGCCGCCAGCGCCGTGCCCGCGTCCTGGAGATGTCCTTCCCCCAGCTGGGCTACCCGCAGTACCTCAGCGCCAGCCAGGCGGTGTACGGGAGCGAGCGGCCCGGGGTGCTGGCTGCCGCCGCCGCCGCTGCCGCCGCTGCCGCCGCTGCCTCAGGCCGACCCGCGGGCGCCGAGCTGGGCAGCGGCTCGGCCGCTGTCACCTCGGTGCTGGGCATGTACGCGGCTCCCTACAGCGCCCCCAACTACAGCGCCTTCCTGCCCTACACCGCCGACCTCAGCCTCTTCTCGCAGATGGTGAGTAAGGAGCACCGGTGCTGGACCCGCTCCTGTCCTCCCCACTGTCCGTCCCAGGGTCCCGCGGGCAGGGGCGGAAGGACGCGCAGGGACAGGGACCGAGCGCAGGGACAGGGACCGAGCACAGGGGCAAGGGCTGCGCACAGGGGCAGGGGCTCGGGCAGGGACAAGGGCTCCGTGCAGGGACAAGCGCTCCGCGCAGGGACAGGGACCGCGCGCAGGGGCAGGGGCTGCGGGGAGCTCGCTCGGAGCAGCGGGCCCAGCACCGGGGCTCCGCACTCCCCGGAGCGGCAACGCTGGCGGCAGCCGACGGAAGCACGGCGGGAACGCTGGGCGTTTGTGCGTTTGTCTGTGCGTTTGTGAGTGCGAGAGAGCGGGATAGAAGGCTGGGGCCACGGGGCACGGCGCAACCCCGCTCTAGGGACAACATGAGCCGGCGCAGTTGCTCCAGCCGGACAAAACTCCGCCGAGTTTGGCTTCTTGGCAGTGAAAGAGGCGCCTGTCCGCGCTGTTGATTCTCCTTAGCAACTCGGGATTTGTTGTTGTTGCTGTTGCGGTTGACGGGTGATATTTTTGGTGCTGTTGTCCGAGCTGGTTTCTCGATCCGCTCCTCTGGTACTTTCTCTTTTCCATGGAGCTACGAGCAGGTTCCGCAAGAAAGGTCAAAGGACGGTGTAGGAAGCTAGCACGTCCCTCTATTTAAAGGCATTTTCTTTGAGCTTTCAAAATGGTCCCATTACTTCCCTGAACTTTTCGTACTCCAGTGATGGCAAGGACCATAGGTCGGATTTGCATCAAGCGAAGAAGTGCACCCACATCCCATTATGGGCATAGGAGCAGAAGCGCATATTAGCACCAAGTCTAAAAGAAATTACCGCTATCCCGATTGCCATACTCGATTTTTTTTTTATTTTCCCTCGAGAATCTAATGAATAAAAAACGAAACATGTAGGGAGCTTAATAAACTTTTTTATCACTTGTGTCGCTCAAAAGTTTTCGTTGCTGAATAACTGCAAATTTGGCCATGGCCGTACTCGATTTCTAAATTCCTTTCTTTTTTCTCCTCCTCCCACTCCAGCATGAAGTGTGAATAATTATAACTGGGCACATGTACGGGATAACTTCAGGGAGTTTTAATTTATATATAGACACATACATATGTATGTGTATAGATATGTATATATGTATATACACATACACACAAGATACCTGTGTAAATAGGTAAATAGGGTGTATTTTTGAACGAGTTCATCATCTGAAATCAGGTTATTCGTGTGTGTGTCGCAAATATTCTTCCCGAAAGCATTTGCGACAAACCGAATATTCCACTTAAAAACAAAGCAACCCCCCCAAAGCAAACAAAATAACAAAATAACAAGCAAACTTGATTTTGGTCACGCGGTAGAAGTTGACACAGAAGCAATGAGTGATTTGCAAGTGGCTTCTTCAAAAGAATTCCCAACAGAGATTACAGAGAAATATCATTTCAGCAACAATAACAAAAGGCAACGGAATAAAGGGAATGCAGAAAGCCTATTCTAACATGTTATATAAAACAATCAAAAAAAATAAAGAGGCTTTTTAACAGTGACATTCTTCTCTTTCTTTATAAGCTCCGAAAATAAAGTACATATTCCTTTAAACTGTTTGGGAAAGTTAGATTAGTTTCTTTGTGGACATTTTAAAACACGTTCGTTTTTAAGCTTACGTAAATTTCGCAATATTAATGCTGTGAGTATTTTTTCTTGACTAAAAAAAGGAACATTCTAGTAGAAACGAGGGAAAAAATCTCTTTAAATGTTGCATGTTCAGGAACACTCAGGAACAGTTCCCATTTCTTACTAGCAAAGGTATCTTTTTTTCCTCTCTTTTTCCCCCCCCTTTTTTTTTCTACAGTGCTAGCTATTTACCATGATAATGATATTCTGACATAAATTCTAGAATTCTTTATAATTTTGAAGTGAAGCGCTAAAATATTAAGTTAATATCTAGGCAATTTGCGGTAATAATGAAGCCTAATGAGGTTGTTAGAAAGACAAAACGTTATTTAACAAAACACCTGATCGGATAATTTGACTTGCAGTGTTTTACTACTGATGATAAAAAGAATATTGATTGCAAAAAATCACCGCTTCTAAACACTTGTAAATAATTTGTGTTTGCTCTGCTCACATCAAAGTAAAACTTATGAGATAAAGTATCTTCATATACATATTCTGTAGCGCGTAGATCAGTTTTCATTTCAGAGTTCAAAGGCACTCCAAATAGAAGTCAATCTTTTACATCATAAACCTACAGTATTTGGGGGCAGGCCACACATTTTACAGTAAAATTGTTTCCGTATCGAACTATTCGAAATTGCATTCTTATTCCTCGTCTCCTTCAAGTCAGCTCCTTTTAAAGACAAATGTGGCCAAACAAAAAAATGCTCTGGCTCTATCGGTAATATTCTCCCGGATATTTTGCAGATAATTACAGTGGCGCAGGCATTAGTTTTACCTGCTGTAATACCTGTGTTTTCCTGCCCGATTATTTCGTCGACGCAATAAATTGCCTCGTCGAGGTGAAAGTGAATTGCTGCGCTTCCACCGTTTGATTTGGCTTGGTTTGCAGAGAAAATGCGCGGTGTTCGGCAGCCCCCAGCTTAGTCCATCTCTGTTCCTTTCTCTGCAAGAAGGGGAGATCTTTTGGGAATACCTCTGTCTGATCTAAACGTAAAGAGCCTGGAGCGGGGAGGGCCGAATCTGACTGTGAAGACCCTTTGCACTGTTCACAGGCATATTCCAACTGACGGAGTAGCCTATTCAAGCCTGCTAGAGACGCTAACGAGATAATTGAGGGTGTTGTTTTTTTTTTTTGTCCTTCCTCCTTTTTTTCTTTTTCTTTTTCTTTTTTTTTTTTTTTTTTTACTCTCTCCTCTCCGCTTGTCTGAATGTGTTGCAGGGCTCCCAATACGAGCTGAAAGATAACCCGGGCGTCCACCCTGCCACCTTTGCTGCCCACACCGCCCCCGGCTATTATCCCTATGGACAGTTCCAGTACGGGGACCCCGGGCGGCCCAAAAATGCCACACGGGAAAGCACCAGCACCCTCAAGGCCTGGCTGAACGAGCACCGCAAGAACCCCTACCCCACCAAGGGCGAGAAGATCATGCTGGCCATCATCACCAAGATGACCCTCACCCAGGTCTCCACCTGGTTCGCCAATGCGCGCCGGCGTCTCAAGAAGGAGAACAAAGTGACCTGGGGCTCCAGGAGTAAAGATCAAGAAGATGCCAACCTTTTTGGGAGCGACAATGAGGGAGACCCGGAGAAGAATGAAGACGATGAGGAAATTGACTTGGAGAGCATCGACATAGATAAAATCGATGAGAATGATGGGGAGCAGAGCAATGAGGAAGAGGAGGAGAAGCCCGAGCTCTTGAGACAAAGCATTGAGGAGGAACACCTGGAAAAAGATAAAGATGTGGCACTGTCAGGTCCTGAAGGGCTGAAACCCAAAGACACAACGGCCATGGCGAAGGAGCCCTCTGACACACGAATCTTAAGCCCCAGTGGACAGAACAACCTACAGATGCCATCTCTCACTAAACCCAAGATTTGGTCTTTGGCAGAGACTGCAACAAGTCCTGATGGTGCCCTGAAATCTTCTCCTCCACCTCCTCCTGCCCAGGTTAACCACACTTCTCCACAGATCCAGCACCCGGCTTTTCTCCCTAGTCATGGACTCTACACATGCCAGATTGGCAAATTTCACAACTGGACAAATGGGGCTTTCCTCACCCAAAGTTCCCTGCTAAATGTGAGGTCCTTACTGGGAGTAAATCATCACCATGCTGTTCACCACAACCACCACCTCCAGGCCCAGCAGCAGCCTTCTGTTTTAACAGCAAGTCTAGGAGCCCTAGGCAGCGAAAAACCTTCAGAGAGGACCAGTCCCAAACACATAGGTAATGCACCACGCAGAGATCTCCCCATGACAAACAACTGCACACATACAAATACACAGATATGTGCACACACACACGCGCATGTACACACACACGTCTCCCCAAGAAACAAGGTCAGCTTTGGCCCCATTGCAGATGATTACTTTTAATGGAATTACAGAGCATTTACTCTGGCGTTGGATTCCTCTCCCAGCATTCTGATTCCTTGCACAAAGTCCATTTCAAGTGGAGTGTTGCATTCCAATTCTATATGTCCCGCACACAACTTAAGAATACAGGAATAGTGCTGTATAACGTATTATTGAGTTTTGTTTTCTTTCCCTTCTGACTTTTATCTTTAAATTGTTTCAAAGACAGTCCATAATCTGGATAGAAAATCTAGAATTTTCTTTAAGTATTAAGGACACAGCCATAGCATAGCATTATACATACAGACACATGTACATGCACATGTCTGAATGACAGTGAGGTGTTTTCTCTGCAAACTGTATAGATTTTATTTATTTATTTATTATTTTTATTGTTAATCTAAAATAGCTCTCCTGCTTTATTTTGTATCATTACAGAAAGGGAAAATATGCCAAGAACTGAATCCCCACCTCAGCAGCTCAAATTGCCTTTCCAGCCTGTTCGTGACAAGTGAGTAGGTTTGTTTGTTTTCACTGCAGAAATGTTACTTATGTGACATAGAGAGTTTGAATAATAAAAACTAATTATATCGCTTAATTATTACCATAATAATATGCACAAACAACAAGATCAATATGAAAGTTGCTATAATCTTTCCTAAGATAGGCTAAACTCCAATTGTAGGTAGTCAGCCTGCAGCTTTTCTGCAGCTGAGACGTAACGAATCTCAAAAATATTGTGTTAATCACAGTAGCAAAAATGATTTTTGTGCATTTCACTAACATTAAGATGCTATAGCAATAGACAGCAGATTACATACAAAAAATCTTTTCTTACTGAAAGATTGTTCCGTCTTCTGTTTTTTCCTTTTTCTTTCCCCCCTGCAGTTCTTTGACTCAGCAAGAGGGAACACCGCGAATTTTAACAGCTCTCCCTTCTGCTTGATTAAATGTTTTGGTGAGAAAAAAATACAGAGACTGATATTAAGGACAGAAAAAAAAAGAAAAAAGAAACGATATAAATGACTCCCATCAATCTCTTTTGCAATAAGGTGGTGCAAATCCATAAAAGCGATTACACAAATCTGTAGATGGATCTTTTTCTTCATTTTACCATTTCAGATCGTGTTATTCTAACCTTTCTTGAATTATTTGTTTGGTAAATGTTTCCCATGTATTTGTGTTTTTTTCTTATTTGTTTCTGTATATAGAGTAATTTCAAATTGTAAATAGCACGTCAGCAAAACTTGTCTAAATCATATATTTTTGTCTAATAAACTAAATGAAACTATGAGTTCTCTTCAGGTATGTATTCTGTTGTTGCATATCATAAACATATATTACAAATCTATTCAAATGTTGCTGCTTTCTAAGACTTTTCTAAGTTTTTTTTTCCCTTCTGGGTAAAGGAACTTCAAAATACTAAATCTGAGCTTCTAGTTGTCAACTTTCCTTTTCATACCAGTAGATTTAACAACTGAGTGAAGCTCATTAGTATTTATTATTATTATTATTATGATAGATCATGCTTTTTTTTTTGTTGTTAATATAAATGGATGGGATTTCCAGTTATGTTAAACTCAGATTTTTTTTTCTCAGTTCCCTAGGGTATAACTTACTTTCTAAACCCGTTTCTAAATTGGATCAAGACCTTTTGTGCTTTAGCTTACTTTCTGATCAAAGAAAAAATTGAAAAAAAAAGACTAGGATCATTTGTAAACATTTACTTTAACAATAAATACCAAGAATATATGACCATGAAACATCTTTTCAACAAGAATAAGAAAAATCTTAGCAAAAAATCGTCAGTTAGTGCACTTTGTAGAAGAAAGTTCTAAGATTCAGATACGTTGGTTTAAAAGGCCGGCAGAGAGAATGTGTTGTTTATAAAGACATTAATCTCCCAAAGAGATTCCGTTAAAATCTGTAATATTTTGAATGTTTACTTTTTTTTTTCTTTTTCTCCTAAATGAGAACACTAAAAGAGCATTGAGGTGCTAATAAGATACCAGATGGTTGTTGATGATAGAAAATGGAAAGAAGCAGCTGGGAAAGTCATTAAGAAATAATGTGGTGACGCCCTATCCAAACTGAAGCAACCTCAAACCAGGACTTGTCGGAAACAATATGAGATTTTGCAAATAAAATATTAATAAAATTCTTGTCAGAGATTACAATATTGATCTTGAGTTAGCGGTAAAATCATAACAAGTAATGACAGGTTTAGGTAAGACTATCGCTTACAGATCTGCTGACAAAGCGGTGAAGATGGTAGATATCTATTTTCGCATTTTTTTTTCTCCAAATGGATCTGATGAAATATTTGAAGGGTTGAAACGGACATTGTGTTGTCTTTACGATAAGAAACTTATTTTGTCATCCTGTGTGTTTATAGCATAACATCTATTAGTTTTCTTCAAGGCTTTCGGTTGTTTTCCTAAATCGCAGAAAGTCCAGCACTGGTTGCCTTTCCAACAAACGAGCATACTACTATTTTAAACAAACTCTAATATGGTGTTTTTCAGCTAGAGAAAAAAAAAATCACGTCTGTGAATATGAACAGGCCGCCAGATCAGTTCTAGAGTGAACTTGATCAGATTTCTTTCTCTTTCACACTATTCTAAAGGAAAGAGTCGCAACCCGGAATGGGTTGCTCCCAGCTCTCGCTTCCTCCAGGCCCGATTTCTAAATTCCTTGCTGTGGGTACATCTGGCACGGAGCAAGGCGGCGACTCCCTGGGCGACTCGCCGGCTCGGTCCGCGCTGCGCTGTCCACTAGTCTTTCACGAACTGGCACCTTTTCTTTACAAGGACAGACTGTATTTTAGAAAGCACACGGTGCTGCTCCGTGAGGCTAAGCAAACTTGTTGGTGCCAAAGCGGCCTGAGGGGAACGGGGTGAGCCTGCGGCGCGGGAGCCGAGGTGCACGGGGCGAAGGCGCTGCGCGGGGGGCGGGCGCTGCTGTGCAGGGCTCGGGCGCTGCTGCGCGGGGAGCGGATGGCGCTGCTGCGCGGCGGGCAGCGGCACCGGGCGGAGCGGAGCGGCGCGCGTCTCTTTGGGCAGACGCGCGGCGCCCTCTGTGGGCTGCGCGCGGCGCCGCCACCTTCCTCGCGACCGGTCCCGTACGACGACGCCGGCGCTCGGAGGATGTGGCCGCCTTTCATTTGAATCGGAAAACGCGCTCCGTGCCGTGTTTCTGATTTCGATTGAACTTTGGATAGTGATCATTCCCATTAGGTGTCTGTTTGGCAGTTTTCCTCCTTTGGGAGTCTCATGGTCAGAGGCAGAACCTTACGCAGAACTTCAGCTGTGCAGAGCGTGAGCACAGCGGCATCCCGGCCCCGCACGGTTTGCTGCTTGAGCCCCCACCTCCCTCCCTGCCCTGCAACTTCAGCCGTCACCACGGGGTGTTCACCTCCCAGACCAGGTGAGGTGGTTAGTGGCCACCTTTCTGCCTGAGGGTGAAACCCCAAGGGCTGAGGTCACGGATCATCACCTCCCTGTGCATTTACTGCGCGCGGGCCGAAGGGTGGACGCTGCCGTGCCAGTGGCAAGGCTCAGGCGAGGCGCGCTGCTCAGGTGGCGGCGGGCTCCGCGCTGCCCTGAGCCGCACAACGCAGCCATTTACAAAGTTTCCGACCAGGAGAGCACGCGGCTTCCCTTCAGATTTTGGAACACCCCTCCCCCGCAAAGCAACTACGAACTGGAATATGCTGCATTATTTAAATGCAAAACACTCTAGCGTGAGTGTTTGCTTAAAAACCCAGCTATTCAGAGAACTGCAGAGTTAAGCTAGCTGTTGCTCGAAGGGAAGAATTTCGCTTGTTTTCCCCGTTAAGAATCGTTAAAATGATCCTTCCTCGATGAAGTTTCAGTGGGAGCGGGTGCGCGCGTGTGTTCCACCATCTACCGAGCCCTTCGCGGTCACGTAGCCGGAGGCTGCCCGGCTTTGCCGTGGACGGGCGCTCGCGCTTGCCGCCGATGTGCGGAGCGGAGCGGCGTCCCGGCTCCGCACGGCTTGCTCACGGGGAGCCTCCTCGGGCTCGCCGAGCACGGCGGGCTCAGCAAAGGAATGGCCTGGCTGCCGCTTTAGAAATCCAGCGGCGTAATCGTATTTCCCTAGGCTTCGGCTGACACGTGAGCAATGCTAGGAATGACCGTTTACGTCACCCTGGCAGGAAAATATTTTGTAGTTTTCCCTCATATTTTCCATTTTCATGGAGATCCTGCTGGCAGAGGTATACAAGCCAATACCGTAGGACAGGGAGAATAATAAAGGAAAAAGCATATGCTAAACGATTTTCTTAATTTGGAATGCTTCGAGCTAATAAGAATAAATTAGAAAGTCCTAATTTCCTACTTCTCTTATCTCTTCTTAGCGATGATGGAACTCGAACCTGATAAATAAAGTCAATAGCAAAATTTGCATTTAATTGAATGGGATCGACTTATCTGTCTTTTAGAGCAATATATATTTTCTTGCTATTTAAATGGATGACAAGATTTTTTTTTTCATACATATTTGCACACTCCTCTGGTGAAATTGACTCATTTCTTATTTCTGTTGCTATTTGCTAAAACTGTAAAGAACGAACACGGAAAAGTTGGTAGGAACCTGAGTTCAGCAAACTCAGAAATTGGCTGTGGCAAGAACCCATGAAGAGCTAGTGGAAGCTTTGCGGGGACTTAGCTTTGTCACAGAGATACAGTTATGAAACGTACTTGTTTGAAAGTGTGTCTTTCTTTTTCTTTTCTATTTTCTTCTGGAGTCTATTTCTCACTGGGGGAAAAAAAAGAAAAGCTCGATGACAGGGAGAAAATTAGTAAGCGCTTTTGCTTAAACGAGCGCATCCTCATGATCGTTGTTTTCAGCTCATGTCATCCCTTTTGGTGCTTTTTTTTTTTTTTTTTTTTTGTTAATGTGCATGCTCCAGGAGTTGGGCAGCCCTGCAGAGGTGAAGGCATTGCTGACAGGGGCCAGCAGCTCCGGCGGGCCGTGTTGCGGGTATGATCCCCTTCACGGATCTCGCTAGATCGCCCAATAACTTTCACTGCGCGATCCTGTTCCCCATTCGTGCCCTTCCCCTCCCTCTGGCCTTTTCACGGACGCCGATCAATTATTCACAAGCGCATTTATCTCTCCTGCAATATGGAGAATTCATATTCATATCTCTGTTTTAGTGGCCTGACACTGATTAATGTAATATACACCGCGGCTCCGAGTACGGCTCCACTCTATGAATCATGCGCTATAAAGTTTCAATCGTCCTTGTACATGAGACTATTACAAAGAAAGCAGGCCGGAGGGGGTGGGGGAGGCGACAGACAGAAAATGGCTCTGCGCACATCCAGGCTGCCGTTCCCAGGTTAAACAGGCTCTGATTTAAATAACCCGGCGGCGGCCCGGGAACAATACGGGCCCTTCATTAGCTGCGCCCAGCGGGCACTCTCCTCCTAGCGGCAGGCAGGAGGCAGCGGCGCGCCAGCTCGGGCACCCCGGAGCCCTGTACCACGTCGTGTCCTCCGCAGCCTCCCCGCCACGGCAGTTGGCGGCGGTTGGCGGCGGTTGGCGCCCCGCCCCCTCCCACCGCGAGCCAGAGGCGGGAAAAGCCGGTGGCGCCGCCAGCCACTCGCGCACGTGCTATGCCCCGCCCCTGCCCATGCTGCCAGGGGCCCCGGGGTGCCCCAGCCCCCGCGCCGCCATGTCGGGGGACTCCCCATGGGGACCTCGAAAGTGGGAAATTGTGGCCCATGGGCTGTGGGCGCCACCACGCCACGTTTTGGGGTGGCCAGGAAGCTCCACTGTTGCTCAGGAGGGAAGGTGTTAAAGACATCCAGGCTCACTCCCCTTGCTAGTCCAAATGGTTTTTTTTTTTTTCGGTATTTTTATTTTTTAATCCCCAAATGCCCTTAAAAGGCAAGGTGTAAAGAGTGGTTGAAGCTGGCAGAGGCATGTTGGATAGGTTTTCAGTGCACACAGTGCAAACAGCACAGAGAGAACACTAATAAGTGGTTTGTGAAAGGATTTGAGGATTTGTCAAAACTTGAGCCTCCAAGTATGATCCCCCTTCCCTCCTCCCCACCCCGTCTTGAATTCAGGGACAAGGATCCTTTAATCCGATGACCACCTCATGCTGAAATCACACATTTTGCAGTAACTGCCTGCCTACTGGCTCCAGCCTGCTGAGGCGCCATGGGACCAGCCGCACAGTGTATCCCTCTTAGCGGGTCCACAAGGAACTGCAGAGCCCGGGCCTGAACTTCCTGCTGTGAATAAAGTGATGGAGGCTTTTAAATTAGTCAAGGCAGGTCCCAGATGGTCTGAAAGAAAGACAACATGCATGTGGACTGGTGTCAGGCTGGAACTGCTGCCTCTGACTAGAAGGGCTGGAGCCTGTTGAGAGAGACGCTGCTGGTGTTGTGCAAAGGGATGCTGCATGATTTCAGGTTGCTGAGCTGCAGTTTTACATAGCTGCAGTAAATTTTAGCTGAGACTAACAAATCACATAAACCACTGAAACATGTAATAAACATGGCCTGTGTGACTTGTTTTCCAGTGAAAAGTTACATAAATGACTCCTGGCTAGGTTGGTGTTCCCAGTTGTGCGGTGCCCCCATGCAGTTTCATTCATAGATTGCTCATAAAACCAGCCATGTGGACGGGAATCACTGCGAGTACCAGGAGACTGAAAAACCCATAGAAATAGGTATTCAAATTTTAAGACTTAGAAAATATGACCTCTTAAAACTAAACAAAGTACTTCTGTGAAGAATTAATTTACTCGAGTCCCTTCACCATTATTAATACTAGTTTTGGCTTCTCTTTTGTGTGTATGAAGAGAATAGACGTGTGGTATTTGTAAAAAGTGGAAAAATACATGTTTTAATCTGTTTTTACTTACTTTAGTTAGGATTACAGACATCCTTCATGTCTGATACTGAAAGTCGTTTCAAAACATGTTCCTGTGGAATCAGACAATGAAAACTCCAGGCACAAATGGAGTGCCAGTAGTGCCTCTTATGAGAGAAGAGAAAACTCCAGGCAGAATTAAAGGGAGTTTAAAATGTAACATTTATTTTTATGCCAGATTTATGGTTGACCCATAGATAATTAAAGGTTTTATTTAGAGCTGTTTGCCCCACACAATACATTGTCTTTTGTTGCAGCACAAGTAGCACTTTCCCTGTGCTGCCTATGGTTCAGAAACAATGAAGCAATCCATTTATTTTGTTGGTCAATTGTAGCACAAAGTGAGGTGGTCAGTGTGGAAAGTTTATCACTGTCTTGTCCCTTTGGAAGAGGCAAAGCATTCACACACCCTCTGCCCCAGTACACAAATGTCAGTCTTTTTGCAGGCTACTGTTTCCCTTTTGAAGATGCCGATGGTGTCTCTGATCCACTAATCCATTTATCCAGTTTCATGAGTGCATTGGCTGAATGCGTTCACAATAGCCTTGCCCAGCTGGAAACAAGAAGTCAGTGAGAGCAGTCGGCACACCCACCACTGCCTGATGCTGCTCTCCGATGAGACTCGGGCACTTGTCTCAGAAAAAGCCACTGAAAACAATATCGAGAAAAAGCCCCCAGCCTGCACTGAGTCGCACAGCACTGTTATCTTCACAGCCCTGAGAACAGAAGTATTTTTAGCACCCTCTATAACATGCTAGAGGGTTGTATTATTTTCATGATACTTGGCTGTGTCAATGAGGGTTGAAGCATGCTTGAGTTAAAAAATGCCTCGGGGACTCGGCAAACAAGTGCACATTAAAGAAACTGGGCAATTGCAGCCAAAGGGGAGGGGGTGGGAGAGGCGGTGGGCAATGGACTTCCATTTGTGTCCACTGCTCTTCTGTTATTTGCCAGCTTTTTATTAACATTTTTGAATGTATGTTTAATTACTGCTGTTATTGCTAATAACGGAATGTTTGAAAATATTAAATACGTTTTTGAGCTTGTGCAAAAAAAGAAGTTAAAAGGTGTTCAGTGCGCAGAATGTTAAAACGATCTCACAATGAAGTGATTAACATTTTTATGAATAAAATTAATCACGCATTAACTCTGCAGCTCAATACATCTGAATGCCAAATGTTGCACAGCAGCCCTTTCCCTTAAACCCAAGAATTTTGGATGCAGTATTGACCCACATCAAACACTTGCCTATTAGTAATGGCAGTATAGTTATGGAAAGATATTTTAATAACGTACATTTACATTTGAGGCAAGCAAATAAAAGGGGGGAATAAATTGGGAGTATTTTGTCAGGATTTGTGAGGACTGGTAGGCACATAAAATATGTTAGGAAATAGTCAGTAGGGACAACTGTTAAGTGAAAAAGAATTTACATGGCATGTGGAGAGGCAAAGTCACCATAATAGCCAGATTCTTGATCTTGTTGGCTCTTATTAGCGTTCTCATTGTTCTGGGTGAAGATTATTAGGTTTTAAGAAGGGGGCTTACTGTTACTAAAATTTCCACTGTGTTAGATGATAAAATGTGATTTCTCCTCTCTTATTTTCCTCTGTGTATCTGAGCGTATGTGTGTGTGTGTGTGTGCATGTGTGTGTGTGTATTTTCTAATCTCTTGCCACTGTGGTTTTGGGATTATTCCAGCAGGCTGTACAAAGGGAAGCAAAGGCATCTGAAGTGTCACTCTACAGCTGTGGCAAAGTAACAGAATTTCCATTTTGTTGATGCTCCCAGCACATGTGTGCAGCAGAAGGTGATATCAAAGGAGCCGTTCTTCCTCAGTTCTGCACATTATTTTTCACTGCTGTGGCGAATCTCTCTGAGCTCCGTGAACCAATAAAACTATGGTCCCTGTTTGAGTTGATATATTAATATTTACTGAGGATTTGCAAGGTCGGGGCTAAATGTCAGCAGATTGCTGGGGCAGTACTGTGGGGAATAATTAAACAAATCTCACAGCAGTTCACCCTCCTAACATCTTTATTAATCTTTTTTTTTTTTTCCCCTGAAACAGTACACTGAAATACTGTTATTTTTTTTTTCAACCTCAGTGAGGATTTGGGAGAAGTTTAATAATAAAATCCTGTACTGGAGGTATTTGCTTTTGACATTTTCTTGGCCCACTCATTCACAGATGTTAGTTAGTTGGGAAGGCCATGATGTGTGAATTATCACCAAGCTGCTGGGATTCTCACCTGCCTCTCTATCAAATTCATCTTGACCAGTCTGCCAAGCACAATAATATTGCTGCTATAAACGGAGCCTTAAATTGGTTTCATTAAGTGGTGGGCCTGCTTGTCTAAGAGAAGAAACTGGAGGACCCCGATTCATTATGCATGTCTTCCTTAATGTGATTATAGCATGCACTTTAGCACAACTTAGACAATTCTCTTTAATAAGCTTCATAATGAGTGTTGGGATGCCTCATTACAAGTCATTGCCTGTAGCAGTCCTAGGCCAAACAGCCCTTCTCAATCTGATTTATTTTTTTTTATTTTATTTTTATCAGGCAGCAGGAGCTGTCTAGAGCTTTTTGTTTGTATAACGGGGACTGGCATTAAGCCTCCAGTGTAAAAATACCACAAGGAAATTAATTGCTTCTGTGCAGATTCACTACAGATGCATCCTGTTATGGAGAATGGTATATTTCTGACATTATGGTGCTGCAGTGTGTTGAGGAAAAAAAAATCTGGAAACGCTACAAATGCAAACATTAGCATCTATATAGATTCCTCATGGTGTAGCTGAAAACAAGGAAATTTTTAAAGTGTGTCAGAGTCCTCAAGCCTTTTTAAAATTAAAGTGGTTTATTTTTTTCTGATTCTTTTTTTTAAAAAAAAACATTAAATCCACTAATAAAATGCACATGGCCACATACTCTGTTTGGTACTGGCTGATAAATGTGCTACTTAAAATAACAGGAGGAGTGCGGTGACTCAACGCAATAAGAAGGCTGACACACAAAGCCGCCCTCAAGGTCAGTGGTTTGTTATCTATCACTGTTGGTCAGGTTGTGAATCACAGCTGCAAGTTTCAGCAAGTTAGGGGGAGGAGGAGCGTTTAGAGTGCTTGCCCTGTGGAAAAGAAAAGCTGAGCTGGTGGTTTGTTAGCCACGTCTGAACATCACCCTGCAGCTTCTGGGTAATGCCCATTCCCCTGTCACCAAAGCAAAGCTGGAAAGTGCCTTGATCCAGATAGGAGCGCTTTGATTTACTTGTTAGAATTCAGGTGGAAGGGTTTAGGGTTAGCAGGTCTACTACTTCAGAGCCTTGTAGTATTGCCCTCAGTTTATTTATATCGATTTCCTTCATCTCAATCCTCATAAACTTCAGTTTTGACTTTGGGCTCATCCCTCTGATATCCCTCTGATATGAATTGTATTTGCCTAGTGACATCACTGTTAATAATCAAATATTAACACTCGCAACGGTTACAAGAATGAAACACACACACTTAGATTAATCTAATCTGGAGCTGTGGCATTTGACTGATAAAAAGAAAACTATTTGCATTATTCATGGATGACTGTGACATGGAAATCCTGTATCTTTTAATTCTAGAGAATGCAAAAAACAAACCCCAAACAAGCAGACAAAAAAAAAAAAAAAACAACCAATGAACTGAACAAGGAACAACAACAAAAGTAAGCAACTTCTGTAGTCAAATTCAGGATATCGCTTACCAGATAGTGATACCAGAGTATCTAAAGCTGTTCAGCTGTTCCCGTAATGATTGTCTCAATTTGAATTTTCCAGGTATATGCAAATAGCAAATCCAGGGAGAAATGAATCTTGTATATTCAACCACTGAACCTATATGTGGGAAGTGCTTCTCAAGTTTTAAAAAATGTATAAAAATGGTTTCAAGAAAATCCATACATTAACTGCAAGTATTAGGGACATTTAAGTTACATAACTAGAGCAGGTCAGTGTTCTGCTTTACAGTATTGCAGTTTCTAGGATACTGTGCCATCTATTTCGGTACAAAGGGCAAAATAAACTGAAACAAAGACTTGCTTTTAAAATAAAGGCTTTTTTTTTCATTCCCATCTGTTGGGAATCAAGTACGATGTTAATGCTTCGCTAAAACATCTGCATGCTACTTTTCTTAGGCTATCAAAGAGCAAACAGCTCAGTTTCATGGCCCAAGAGAATGTGATTAGTATTTCTGTGTCTAGAATAGTAATACCTGATCTCTTTACAAAAATATACATCAGAAAAGGTATCTCCTGCCCAGAATGTATGAAATTGTACTAGATCAGCACAATATGTAACTAAGAAATGTTATACAGAGAGAGGGCTGAGGTGCTGAGATAGAAGTGTAGTCCAGTTTCTTTGTGGCAGAAATGAGAATCAAACCTAAGAATTACAGATTTCGGTTCACAGAGAATTTGACATAAAGGATATTTCAAAGGTACGCAATGATTTTTGCTTGGTGATAAAGCCAGAACAAGTACCCTTGAAATCCCAACCTCATAATATATTCCCCAGTGTCATTACCTACTGTGATATAGCTGAAAACATTTTAATTCTGATGCCTGAACCTATACCCTAGAATCCATGTATGTGCATAATGTTCATCATACATGTACATTAGAGAGCAAAAAAATTATTTCCCTGGGGGCTTACTTGTAAGAACTGCTCTGTGAGTCTAAGTGATTACATGTGGACAAGAGGAAAGAGGAGATGATTTATTCTGAGGGCAGAGAATTTGTATACTTCTTGTCATCTGTGGTAAATCGACTAGGAAGTTAATGAAGCCCGATCTTGCCTTACATTTTGTGCGGCTGCTATCTGGGTATCGATGTGGTCTCAGAAGTAGTATGGAAGAAATTGTTGCACTCCTCTGAATTCCCAAAGGCATGCCAGTCGTGGTCAGGACAAGGCCTACAGTTTTCCCAGGCCCATCTCTTACAAATCTAGGCGAGATACATGAGGAATCAGAAAGACAAAAGGAATGGTGTTCACTGTAACAAACTTATCCATGTCAATTGTTTTTCAATAGATCTATCACACTAAATGTATTTGCCTTATTAGGCTATTGGTTTTGTGGTTTTTCTTTTTTTTTCCCCTAAATATTTTGAATATTTGGTTTACAGTGCTAGAGCCTATCTACGATTATTTGATAAGTTCTTGTCTGGACTTTAAACACAGTTCTCTCTTTTCATCCTTTAAAGCAATATTCTTCTCTTTACTTTTCATGAACTCTCTCAGCAAATAAGAGGTTTTCCCTTTATACTTGTAAAGGGCAGGCTGCTGTAATTATACAACCTGGCCATGCTACATCAGACCTTCATGTCTTCCTGCCTCTGCCTTCCCCTCCCTGTTCCAAACTGAAAACATTTCCGCCCTCATTACTTGAAGAAATGCTTTTAAACTTCTCATGAAACTAAGAGAAAACACATATACATATTCTTTCCACAGAGTGGTAGCTTGTATCTTAATTTCTGAAAACATGCTTCTCAGCCTCACTATTCAGGATATCTAAATGTCACTTCACTGAACTTTTGGGAGAGTGAGTGCCATAGGATGAAGTCATTGTTCCCAAATCATTATTACAAACATCAGAGCCTGTGATCCTGGCCAATCTTCTGTTACTCTTGATCCCGGCAGAAGAATACAAGAATACTTGTTGTTTTGGCTGATAGAAGCTGCTCCTTACATTATTTCCAATACCTGGCAGAAAGATGCTCACCGTTGTCTCCTAGTCAGGAGAAGCACATTCTTTTGTATGCCTAATTGTAGAAAAAACTTCTTTTGCAATTGACTGTTGTGTCTTTCTAACCTCTCCTTGCAATGAGACTTGAGCTAGCAGGCTTTCTCTAAGAGACCATTGGTCTGTACCTGATTGTGCAGAAGTCTTCTCTCCCCAGATCCAGGTATGTGTATGTAGACTTTACAGAGAAGATGGGAAAATAGTGATAGGGCTAAGGATGGTCCCAAAGGAGCTCAAGCCTTGAGAACAAACATATGTTGCAAAGTATAAAAATATTTTATTGTTGTCAAATGTATAATCCCAATGCACAGTTCTAAGCAGATCAGACTTTGGGCTGTTTGCCCAGTTGTTCATTAGAAAGTGTCCAGAATGGGTAAGATTGTGAGATTCTCCTGGTGCACGGCTCTTGATCTGATTATTTCTTGTTGAGTTTGATAATGTACAGTGCTCTGTCAGAGGGAATTTTGGGCTTGCATCCACGTTTGTCCTGAAGTTCAGACAGCAGGGATAGGGCTAACTACACAAGTGTTAATCAAAAGTCCCTATGAATAAGTTGTGCGAAGTCCAATCTCAAAGAGAGTTCCATGCTTGACTCCATGTCCTTGTCAGTGGAACAAACACTCTTTTAGGATTTTCTACAGTATATCTCCCCTCTTCAAAGGTTTCATTATGTTGTTTCCTAATATTGTTGAGGGAATTCTCTTCAAAAGTTCTGAAAAGGAGTTTTGGAGTAGGCAATAAGTAAAAGGTAGGAAACCATGGCAAGGGGAGATGTGCACGGCAGATGTTATACTCCGCTTCTCTCTAAGTATCCTTCTTTTGGAAATATATTCAGTTCAATTTTTTTTCCTTCAAGTTTTGAGTTGTTAGTTTTGAGATCTATCGCCCCCTCTTCCGTTTCAAGAACAACTGTTGCAACCGACTTCCCCAGACCATACCCAAATTAACTCCTTCCAGATCTTCTTCTGGTCTGACACCTTCTCACAGACAGCATGGTATCGTTTGCTTGTGTGCCACATTTAGCAGTAAGGGGTCTGTATATGCCAAGACTTTTTAAAGATATATTCTGTTGGGACAAAGAAGGAATGGGGGCACGTCGTGAAGATCTTACAATGCAGATCATGCTGCAAAGTCCTGTGAGAGAGGAGTAGGCAGACTTAGGCTCTTCAGGATGGGTACAACACAGATGTGGAGGTTGTATGGGGGGATAAGTGGAGTTGCTGGAGAGTTGCTGTGATTCCCTGCCATGTATCTTCTTATAGTTGTAGCATTGCTATTATGCCTTAGAGGACATTTCAAAACTAAATGGAAATAGGTAATTTGGTTAGAGAATTTGGCCTCAAAGCATGTAACAATAGAGCAGAATCACAACAGCACAGTGCAGACATAACTTCCAGATTGGTATGTTTCCTTTATAATAATTATTTAATATTTTGACTAAAAAAGCATGTAAGAATATCAGAGCCAATTTGTGAATTTTTCAGGAAACAATGTGTTCAAGGACATTTGAACATTGGTATCACTGGAACAGATTCTGTCATCTCAAATGTTGTCCATTAAAATACAGATAAAGTTCATAGCCATAGTAAACTCCATTTTAAGTTCACAGAACTTTGTAAGTATACTAGATTTGTTGCAGCAGCTAAGAGATATTCAATGGTATTCTAGTACGCAAGGCTACCAAATTTTATCTATTCTGTTGGTGCTGCCTAGTGAATTATTTGGCGTTCTTTTCCTTACACACATTCTTATGAAACTGCTGCATTTTAAGTTGGATGAATCAGACACTGTATGGGGATGCATATAAGATGAAAGGGACATCATTATTTAATTCAGAGAGGATGTGCATTTTCCACTTCAGAAATCATGATTTGTGTCTTTTTTAGTAATTGCTATCATTGTTCACCCTAATCTTGTGTTTATTTCAGGCTACAGGCATGTCTCTTGAGAATGTTATTTAATTGTCTTATTGAATCATTATTAATGCTCTATTGAATATGTTATTGCCTGTAAATCCTGTTGCTTACTAAATTTTCAGTCATTTTGCAGTTAAGTTGTATTTGCAATCAATTAATGGCTGTTCTAGGGATGTTGGTGCTAAGTGAAAAGCATGATACTGAGACTATATAAAATTTGGGATCAAATAAAAATATATATTTAGCCTTTATTCAGTACAGTAGTTCATTTTTCTTTTAGATCCAACAGAAAAAAAAGCAGCATTGTGCAAAGCATCTGCACATGAATAGACAGCAGGATAATATTTGATTTAAAAATACAAGTAAATGATAACTGCCAATATTGAGACCATGTGAAGGCAAAGGAACAAAGCATACTTTCATTGCTAATCATGTTAACATCAAAGTTTGAAGAGTACATTCGCCTATTCAGAGGAAATGCCATCACACTTCTGACGATCACATCTGCCACTAATATCATCCGGCATGTGGTCAGGTCTCTGCTCTGACTTTTATCTCTCTACCAAAATTTCATGTCTTGATTTTAACATCTGATGTTAAATTCAGGTCACTACAAAATAAGTACAACTTTTATTTTCCACATTCATGATGTGTTCAAGAAATATATTTGAAAATCAGTATGCTTGATTAAAGTAGAGTAGTGTAGTGATAAATAGTGCCTTTTTTCCCCCTAAGTTGCCCTAGAAATTGTTATAGACATACAGGAAATGAATAGGTCTGATTTATCACTACACTACTCTATTTTTGTGCCAGAAATCAATGAAATTTCATCTGTGTAAAACTGGAGTAGTGCACTAACACTCCATACATTTTTAATGTAGAAGGTTTCAGGCATTGATTCACAAGTTTATGATACCCTGAAGTTTTATCTTGACAATATATATCTGACTGAATATATGTTGATAGAAGTACCACATAAGCTTATTTGATAATTCGTAACCATTACTTTTCGTTTCTTGCTTTTGTTGAGATGATAAGCTGCAAAACTCTTTTCTCTCCTTACTTTCAAATTGTTTAAAATACTCTCTCTTTACTTTCAAATTATTTAAAATAAGAGGAAACTGTTTCTGTAGATATATTTCAGCATTTCTCTCAGGTCATATTGCATTCTCAGTGTTTCCCCCTTCTCCACTAAGGGGGAAAGAAGTTCCCTGATTTTAATGCTGTGGTGACCTAATCCAAGATTTCTGAGCACATGAAAAAAAGGTATACATAGATGATCTTTCCTTTTTATATAATTTAACCAAGGTAGAAAAAAAACAGTCATCGTTGTGATTTGTTCATCTTCTACGAACCACAGATTTGTATGACTGTAGATGCATGAAGAATTTAATGTAGGGAAGAAAAAACAGGAGAGATAACTAAAAAGAAAAAGTAGTTGCCAAAAAGGTCTTGATGGAGACCTGATGAGAAGAACAAATTTAATTTAAGAGGCAACTCAATGGAAGAGTCACAAATCATTTTTACAGTCAAAGAATTCCACGTCCCTTTACAAGTATTTCAGCTAATATTACATTACCATTATGAAGTAAATATAACAGTGTACAACTAATAAAACTAAAATTTGCACTGCCTTTTTTTAAATTACGTTGGCCTAATCAGTAGCATAGCCCCAGCTTGCATCTGCCTGGTCATTTCTGGCTCAGTTGAGATCATGCAGCATACTCTCAAATGCATGTAAAGGGATGTTCCTCTCTGCTTGCAATTGAGGAGATACTCCTGAAAGATTGCATTCATTTTGGGCTCTCTAGTCTATACAAGTCAGCAGGGCATACACTGGGAAGATGAGGTTTGTTCAGCTGTAAGAAGTGAGAGGTAGATGTTGCTGTTTCCATCTACCAGGCAGGAAACAGAAAACCAGACTTGGACTTTTCTTGAAGATACACAGTGAAAGACCAAGAGGTGATGGACAAAAGATGTAACATTTTTATTTTTTCTCTCCACAGTGGTAGTTAAATCCTCTGGATCAGATGTCTACAGATTTTTGGAAGTCTGTGTTTATGGAGATATTCAAAACTCAGCTGGCAAGTCCTTGAACAACTTGGTTTAGCTGGCCTTACGGGACCAGGTGACCTCCAGAGATCTCTTGTGGTGAATTATTCTGTCACTCTGGAAAGCTTTGGAACTGTTGTCACAGTGTCAGAATTTGGTATTTAAAAAGCAAGAGTGGATGATAATGCCAAAGTTTTGCTTAACCAGCTTACAACCAGCAGGTGATCATGGCCTTGTGTTTATCTAATCACTACTATGGTCAAGAGTACTGTGCAAATTATCCATCTTTAAAGTACTATTATATTGATTATTTTTACCTCTTTAGGAAGCACTACTGTAAAATCTTTATACTCTCACAAGTCTCTTAGGAGAGAGGATAAAAAGCAAATTTCACAGCTGTGCTAATATTAGACTCAGACCGTTTTCAGTATATATTAAAAACAAAATGTTAAAATAACACTAAAAACCTAATTTAAGTTTACAAAGGCAAATGGCAAATGAAAAATGGATGAAAAGGAAAGTAACTTCTCTCTCTGGACATACACACACTAAACATCTCTTTTTTTAAGAGAGAGAGGTTTGTATTTAGTTTGGACAAATATATATATGTGTCCTTTTGACTATTAGGGAGCAAATATCATGGGACTTTTTTCAAAATAATCTATTTTGAAATCATGATTACTATATCAGGTTAAGATTTTTTTATTATTATTTTCCAATTAAACAATTTGGAGTTTTCATATTGGGGATAATAGGAAACTTAGAACAATTAAACAAATGTGCTTCTATAAAAGAACTGAAAGTGTATTCATAAGGTTCTCAAATATAAACACATCTTACTCATTGTTAGTTTTGGGGAAAGAAGTAGATCAGGAAGTTCAACTAGTTCAAGTGTATTTTTAGAGAAAGACAGCCTTTCAAAAGGTCTTATGTTAATATATCACTGGGAGTCGCATGGGTATCACATGACTAACTTACAAAATAACCAGGACATGAATGAAGTACTGTAAAAATGGAATAATTGTTATTGTGGGTTCTATGTGTTATTTCTACTTTAGCAGCTCTATATGTATCCCTACTTGCTTCAAATTGCTGTTTGCCTGATGTCATATGGGTTTGCTGTAGATTTTAGCAGACAGTGTTTATTATTGGTGGTTCACTGTCTTTTTGTATGTACTACAGTGTGCACAGTGTGTGTATACATTGCAAGATAGGTTTAAATTCTTTCTGAATGTTACTTTTATAATGAAAATAGAGATATTCCAATTTGACCATGCCATATGTAAACATCCACTTTATGGGATGTTGACTTGCCCTTGTACTAATGTCCTGCCAAATTTTGTCAGACATTTAGTATCTGGAAGAGGAAGCTGGAGTCTGAAGTGTCAGGCTTTGTTATCAGAAGGTGAGTAACCTTTGGAAAGGTGTGAAAAGACAAAGTTCTAATTTATCAGTGCAAAATTTCCTCAGAATTCTCCAGCTTATTTCAGGTACTTGCTTATGTCTTTTGATGTAAATATGGCCTTTTCCTGCAAGTATCACTCATTTGTCAAGCAAAGGGCCATGGTTTTTAAGCAAGAGGAAAAAAAGTAACTTTTAGCTTAATTTTTAAAATACGTTCTGTGATCTATTCATGTGTGATAGAACTACAATTAACTGAGAAGAAGCGATATATACTGAGTGAAAACAATGGTAAATATAAAATCTATGTATACAAATTAACAGATACTTCACATTCTCTTTATAAGGGCTTTGCCAAATACACTACAAAGGAAATTTTTGGATTTTGTTTATTATTCGATAAAGGTTTTAGAAGACTAAGGAACTATTTAAGTGCAATATAGATGTCTAAGTCAAGAACTATGAACCAAAAAAGTCCTCTGCCTGCTTATCTGAGGAACCTTTCTGTTCCTGAAGGTACATCACTGTTTGCGTTGGATTTTTTTTCCCAACATAGACTCCTGTTTCAGAGTAGATCCAGAAGCATTCTGATTCAAGCAGTCTTTCTTATGTCAAAGAGGCATGAATTGAAGGCATGAATTCCAGATAAATTCTTCTCTCTTTGTACCTCTGAGGTCACTAGTGGGCATTTTCTGAACACATCTAGTGAGTTCTGCCAGGGTCAGTTCTCTTAGACTGTGTACTAACAGTTTATTTTTTTTCTGCAATTGTCTTTAAAATATATATGTCCTCTGTTTTCCACAAGATCATGCTCTTCTTTCTTATGGCACTAGGTCACTTTTGTTAAATTTGACCTTTTGGTCTTGCATTTTTGTCATATTAAAGGATCTTCAGTGACTACATTCATTCTTTTATGTGCAAAAAACATCTTTGAACAATCTTTTCCAAATGACTCCAGTGTGTCTTCTCCAACATATTTTCATGTTAGATTGTACAGATCTACCAAAGTCTTATGCTTACTTTGATCTGCTTATATATATTGCTATAATAACTTTTCCACAAGATATATCACAGAAACTCACACAGAATCTTCAAGGTTGAAAGGGACCTCGAGAGATCATCCAGTCCAACCTTCCCGCTCCAGCAGGCACACCCAGAGCAGGTGGCACAGGGTGGCATCCAGGCGGGTTTTAAAGACCTCCCAAGAAGGAGACTCCACAACCTCCCTGGGCAGCCTGTTCCACTGCTCTGTCACCCTCACTGTAAAGAAGTTCCTCCTCA
>JAUBOD010000169.1:169838-186780 GCA_032353885.1 Nothura maculosa
GCAGGCCAGGATCCCATTGGCCTTCTTGGCCACGAGGGCACACTGCTGACTCATGGTTAACTTGCTGTCAACCAGGATTCCCAGGTCCCTCTTTGCAGAGCTGCTTTCCAGCAGGTTGACCCCTAATCTGTACTGATGCCTAGGGTTATTCCTCCCCAAAAGCAGAACCCTGCAGTTGACCATATTGAATCTCATGAGGTTCCTCTCTGTCCAACTCTCCAGCCTGTCCAGGTCCATATATATATGTATATATATATATTTTTGCTTTGGATTTTTACTTCATTAAGTCTCACAGGAAACTTCCATATCTTTCCAAACTTGTTCAGCATTTCTTTCATATTATTCACAAATTTTATTTGTGAAATACAGTAAGCCTTCTATCCAGAACATCAAGTATTTTCCCCTGAAAAGCCTCAGCTACAAATCACTACGCAAATAAAAGTTTAAGGAAATGATGTCTGTCAAAGAAGAGTCCTTGCAAAAGCGTATACTTCAATTTGCTTAAAAAAGAGGTTAAGACAGGTATAAAACATCAGAAGTTCTGGAGAGGTTGGCTTTTTAATATATTTTTTCATACACACCTTTACAAAGATGAAAGTTTCTGTCATGTTTTTCTGCAATGACAAAGAAATTTACTAGTTTGGTTGACGCTTATCCTTGTTCTCTTATCTTCAGAGCAACAAGAGCAACAAGAGTAAATTTTTAAACTTCTGCCTTATCTTCTACCCTAAGCTTCTGCTCTAAATTTTTAAACTTCTGCCCTAAAAATTCTGCCCAATTTTACCTGCATCCATGAATTACTGGACCCTATTCCTAATAGAATAGCTCTTTTTTTTTGTTCTATGATGAAATCTTTCTTGATGTTTGGAAGATGCTTACATTTTTTTCCCTCAAAGTTTTCCAGAGTAAGGCACTCCAAAATTTCTGAGAGTTATTCAACCAATTGTTATTAAAATTCGTAATGAAGGTGAAAATGTAACATATTTTAAAGGAAATGTTTTAATCTTTTAATTCTCTTCCATAAAGTTCTTTCTTTCTCATCATTACCATACTTTAATTTATGAACAATTTCACTGGGACTAAACTCACCACTATAACCACAGTATTGTTTATCTTCTTTTTCCTCTGCATTCTAAGAGCATATGAAATCTGATGAGCTTTGTGTTTCTCGTGAAGATTTTTTATTTGATCTTTAGCCTCATAGTTTGTTCAGAAATCATTCTAAGGAAAGGATTCTCAAATAAATTTGGTGCATCTGAAACTGATACCTCAATTCTGAATAAAATGAACCATTGGATACAATAAAAACTGGTCCCAGTTGGGACTAACAACAATACTATTGACTTAAGAAAATGATGATATATTTTGATAAGACATTTTTTATACTTTTACGAGCACTTTTAACCTTGGACATTTGCTTTGTATTAATGGTATTTTCATCACAAAATTCTTAACTAAGAATAGTGTCTAGAACAAAAAAAGATAAACATTTCAAAAGCACTGCTGCTTTTGAAACACTCCTAACTGATCTTTTAGAATTTTAGTCTCTATTCTCATTCTAAAATTCTAAAATTTTAGTTAACTTTTCAGTTTGTTTTCTTGTGGAACAGAGGCACCGGTGTATGCAGAAGAATTATTTTAGAGATATTGCCAATATAAATTAATTTTTAATGATAGATTATTGAAATATTTGTACAGATTGTATAGAGTTCTATTATATAGAGTTCTATTAGGGTACTATCCAAGTTATTAACTGTAGTTATTAACTGCACACTGTAATTTTGTTAAAGAAGTTGTATAAGAATCTCATAAAAATTAGATGAGTAGGAACATATCAAAAAGAGAACATGAGTTGCACCAGGCCTAACCGAAGCTCTATCTTTTATGGAAACGTAGTGAGAAGTGAAAGGCAAAGTAAGGATTTATAAGCAGAGAAAGCATGAAGCTTCTCATGAACACAGTATCAGGTTTTAACAGTTGTGGTAGAGGAATTTCATAAGGTAAAAGTGTTTCCTATGCATTTATCAATCCTCAGTGAATTTCTTTTCATAAATTTTTCCAGTCTTCTCTTGCATACTTGTAAACTTTTATTATCAACAACAGTTTACAACGTGAACTGTTCACAATAGTGATAAGTCAATTCCACAACTGCCACTTATGTTTTTTTAAAAAATTTAACACAGCCCTTTTCAGTTATCCCTTTTCTAGTTGAAAAGTATCAGTCACTTAGTTATTCATTCTATAATAAAACTTCATCATATCTTTGATCTCTCTATTTTTTTTTCCTGGCACTTCTCTAGTGTCTATCTTTTCCACAAAGGCAGATTGAGGACTGCACACAGTACTCAAAGTGCAGGCAATGGATAGACTTATATCACAGCATAAAAATACTCTGCGTTTAGTTAGTCCTTCTTTTCCTATATAATTTGTAGCATCTAAATTGCTTTTCCAAATGCTACAGAGTCCTGAACCAAGGTTTCCTGGAACTATAATCATCTTGCTCCTAAGCAGTAATGGTCAACTCGTCCAATCATGTGACCAGTTCTCATGTGAACATGAGATTGTGTTCCCCATATGAATCTATACTGAATTTCAGAAGTATTAAAAATATCTACCTTTTAGAAGCATTTGTGCATAGTATTAGGCATATAAGTATTTCTTTTATCTTTTTTTCTTTATAGACAATTTAAAAAGAAAAACAATTGTTAATCCAAAATTTATACCCATTTGTAGTTCTTTTTGTTGAGCAAATAAAGTCTGTTCTTCCAGAGTATCATTTTTAGGAAGCATCAGAGGTCACACAACACATGTGTCTTCCTCACATTTCCTTGCAGTCTGTATTTCCTTTTTTCAATTGTAAAACTGATGATACTGGAGGTTACATGGAGTTCAAAATCAGTTTAAAATCAGTATACTATGATCCACATTTTATGTGGCATGATGACTTGCTACAGTGAAAGTATTAATTCTTAGTTCTTGTTTCACATTTGCTGTTAATAGGTGATTTTGAGATCTTTAATAATCGGCCAGAAGAGATTTTAGACTAAAAATCACACTTTGGCAATTTTAAAAAATCTTTGTAGATTTTCAGATGAATTATTATTCATTTGCATTCTGTAGACTGCTGTTCTTTTTTTGCCATGAGGTTGGTGATAAGAGAAATCCTGTGATGATGCAGACACTGGCCCATCTTTGATGATTCTTACAGTAGTATCCACAGAGAAGACAAGGATCATTTAGAATGTCAAAATAAATGAGAGATCTCAGTATCCCTGGGCTAGTTTGTTTAATAGGTTTTCCCTACACTGTACCATAGCTGTTGTAGTATGAGTATGTTTGCCTACCTCAGACAATAATCCAGAAATAACTGAAGATAATCTGGTCTTCATATCTGAGTTTGGTACTTCAGCTCATGGCCTTCATGTAACTGTTTTTTTTTTTTTTTAATAACCAGAAAAAAAATCAGGCAAAATAAAAAATAATGAGGTGACCAGGGCTTCTAGAAAATAACATATGTTCAAATTAATCCATGGGGAAGAATGGAAAAGAAATTCAATTAATGGAATTATTCAATACATATTCTCACTAAAAGGAAATAGTGTTTGTAAATGTCCTACTACATCTGGGTATTTGACCATGGAAGTGCTTCTATGGATATATGCTGGGATTTCTAACAATCTTTCTATTTCTTCAGTGAAAGATTAAAAAAAAAGAACACCTATTAAAAGATAATTTCTGTGTGACAAAGTCTTGAATATTTTCTTTTATTTTCTGTTCATGTAACCATATCTTTTCCCACTTCCTCATTTTCTTATACTTTACCAGCAAGTCAGCAGATTTATGTTCTACATAAAAGTCACTAATTTCATTCCTTGGTTTGAGAAAAATAAATTTGCAAAAACCTCATCTGTCTGGACTATAAAAGTGAGTTTACAAAATAACTTTAGTATAGATTAAAAATACTGGACAGGGTTATGAATAGTTTTGTTATTACAATATTTATATAAACTACTTTTAAAAGCTAAGGATTGTTTTCCCTCTTCATACATTTATAGTATAAATATCATCAGTGGTGGCAGGAATGATATGCGTGTTTGGAAAATAAACCCTGTAAAGACTATGACCAAAATATACAGAGCTAGAAATAGTTCTGTCTTGAAGGAGAAATGTGCCATTAATGAACATTGGTGATGAAATAAAGAGCATTAAAAGCTAACAAGAACAACACTGTTGGGAATGTTGTTTCCAGGACTCAGGTGCTTTTATTAATGGACTGTTGGTTCACATTTTTAATGTAGATCAGGGAAGACAAATACATTAATATGTATTTAAATATATCTCAGAAATACATCTCCCAAGTACATCTTAGATAAAAAATAATGTTTAAAATGTTATCTTCTCATAAGGTCAATTTCTATGTAGGCAAAGATTTGAATTACACCTATTGCATTGAGATATGGTTCTTGTAGGGATTTGTATGCTTTTTTATAGAAAGCTATAATTCTAGCAGATATTCTTATGAATAGATTTTTTTTTTCTTTTGGTGGCAGTTTCTGCTATCTATCTGAACTGAAGAAAGAACACTTAAAATAAATATTAAAGTGAATACAGTTAATCTGAAATTTACAGACTGGACAACTGAGCAGTGAGAAACCTCATGAAGTTCAACAAGAGCAATTGCAAGGTCCTGCACTTGGGGAGGAATAACCCCAGGCACCGCGACAGGCTGGAGACTGACCTTCTGGAGAGCAGCCCTGCAGAGAGGGACCTGGGCATTGTGGTGAATGACCATGTTGACCATGATGCAGCAGTGTGCCCTGGTGGCCAAGAAGGCCAATGGGATCCTGGTGTGCATTAAGAAGAGCGTCACCAGCAGGTCGAGGGAGGTGATCGGCCCCCTCTACTCAGTCCTGGTGAGGCCACATCCGGAGTACTTTGTCCAGTTCTGGGCTCCCCAGTACAAGAGGACTATGGAGCTACTGGAGAGAGTCCAGTGCAGGGCTACCAGGATGGCCAGGGGCCTGGAACATCTGCCTTATGAGGAAAGGCTGAGAGCTGGACTTGTTCAACCTTGAGAAGAGGAGGCTGAAGCTTCTCTTCTTCTCTATATCTCAGAAGGCTGAGATATAGACATCTCATCAGCCTCTTTTCAGCGGTGGTCAGTGATAGGACTAGAGGAAATGGCTACAAACTGAAGCATTGGAACTCCAGAGGAACTTAAGCTCCAGAGGAACTTAAGAAAAAAATTCATGACAGTGAGGGTGACAGAGCCCTGGAACAGGCTGCCCAGGGAAGTTGTGGAGTCTTCTTCTCTGGAGATCCTTAAAACTCCTTAAAAAAATCCTTAAAAAAAGATGCCTTGTCCAGTGCATCTATAAGCTGTTTTATAGCATCTTTATTCTAGATCATGTATAAGTTTTACCCTTTTAGCTATACTCTTTGCTATTGAACTCTAGATCTTTCAATCATATGTTAAAATAAATATTGTTTGACAGCTAAAGCATAACTTTATCATCTCCTGTTGCTCACTGACTTCATAGAAGCTTACCTTTAGTCTTCACAAGAAAAAAGGAGACTGTGATCTCAATATTTCAACACTTTTATTTACCTTATCTGTAATATAATTAATAGATGACTGCATAAAGATCAAGGTGACTATCAAAGAAAATGAGACAGTTTCATATGAAACTTGCTCTTTTGAATCAGTCTAGGACTCTATCAAAGCATGTGTGATAATTTCATGTAAATCCTGGTGTTCTGAATCTGTATCTTTTAACCTATACATACCATTTTTAACACACTACATTTCAAAGACATTCAAAGCTGATCTAATTTGTACTACAGAATTACATTATAATCTGCAAGCAGTGTATCATACTGATTTCTTAAAATTAATGTAGAAGCTCATTATAAAGATGTCTACAGAGGGCTCATGTAGTTATTCTCAAAATACTGTGACTTAAAACAACCACCTTTTGTATTTAAAGCACACCCTTTCCTAGACAGTCAGATTGCTTCTCTTTAGTCTGTGTTTTGAGGTTCTATATTTTGAGCATAAAATCAAGATATAATTATATCTTGATATAAAATCAAGAAAATACTTGATGGTATCTGGTATTGCTATTTAGAAAAAATATATAAATATCTATTTAAATATCTTATAGATTGAAATATACAAAAAGTTTTGATTTTTGAATTTAGAGATAACATACTAAGAGGAGTGGTACATGGGAAATGAATGTAAAATCAATGAGTAGAAGTAAAAAGCAGTAGAAGTAAAGCTATTATAAAAGGAAATCTCCAAGTGCATTTCTGCTAATGTTTTTATATGAGAACTAAACAAGCTTTTCATAATGAAGATGATCAATTTAACAACATAATTAAACATTAACATATGATAACCATTAAACTATTTTCTGCCAGGGTATCATTATAGACTACCTTTCATTAGGTTCCAAGGTAAACCCCTTTTGGAAGCTCACAACATAGTAGTATGGAATTACAGGCCAACCTATTTGGATCCATCAAAAATTTTAATCTGACCACTGAGTCTGCTTTTAAATTAACACTGAATCAAGCACTGCCCCATGCAATTGTTTTATTACTAATTTACTGCCTAAATAAATTATATCTGCCTCTTTTTAATCTTGGAGTTTTTTTTCAGATTAGCAGATTAACTATCTACCACTACACACAATAAGAAAGAATACACTAAAATACTAAATATGAAATAGAGCTGAGATAATGTGATGATCACCTTTAAGTTTCATTAAATGATGAATTGAAAAAAATTAGGAAAGAAGTCTACCCTTAAATAAGTTTAGGAGAGTGAACACTCCTATCAAGCTGGAGAATCTGCAACATAGTTATCTGTTTCTAGTGTATGACCCTTTCCAAATCACAGTCAGATAGTTGGGATAACAGGAATTCCAGGATACATGGAAAATTACATTTCATTCTCATATTATTTTCTAATAGAAGGACATAAAAACTGATATTTGTAACTTCTCTCTGGCTAATAATGATATGTATTACTATACCTTCTCCGAAAAACACACCTTTCTAATTGGTCAAATATTCCTTCCCTATCCAAAATTATTAGGAGTTATAAACTCCTAGACTGAATCAAATTGTGTAAGTCAAAAAGAGTATAAGGAAGACATTATTTTGGTTTTGGATTTGCACATCAATTTACTGTACTCCAAATTCTCTACTCTGATGAATGTTCAGCTCTTAGGAGGAGTTGATCAAACCTATGGTTTGCTTCTGTGCTTCTGTTTGCTTTCTGTAACTGAAATACACTGGTCTAAAAAGGGTAGTACACTTAACTGCTTTTCATTTAGATAGGCTAAGCAGAGCCTACCAAATAGAAAGAAGGCTCTCTCCCCTACTTTCTCACAAATATTACACAAGTGTAACATGTACAACTATAATTATACTACATAAATTGTATTAACTACAATTAAAATAAAGTTTGAAAATCTACAAATATGATACCAAGCAGAAAAAAAGCTCTGTGCCATATAAAAAGCCTGCAACAAATACATTTAATGTATGACACCATAATGTTGGTTCTGTGCTCTCAAAACATGAAGAATTTCCAGGGGAAACTCTATTTTGAGGAATAGAATACATTTTATACAACTGTTTGTCCATCATATCAGGAATATATTTTTAAATATATTTAATATTTTTAATATATATTTTAAATTTTATTCTTAATGTTTTACGGAAGACAGAACAAGGATGTTCAAAAGTGAGATCTCTTTAGCCAGTGCCAGACAATTCAATCTGGACAGAAGAACCTGGGTAGAAAACAGATGAATATGAAAGTCTGAGCAAAATTGCAGCACTATATATTTTATTTATTTATTTGTTGCATTGAAGATAGTTAAATCACCACTGGACCTTGCAAAGATTTCTGAGAAATACTTTGGTTAATGTTATAGCTCATCTATTTGAATATTTGCATGGATTAGACCGCTAAGTTTGCTAGTTCACAAGTAAAAAATATGCTTACCTACTGCTTTGATTGTGAAGGCGTTCTTTGGTCTTTATTGGCCACTTTCAAGCATTTAGATGATTTTTACTCCAGTGGAGCAGGCAGATGTTTCATTTAGATTATCCATTAAGAAGGGATTAAATATGAAGTACTCATTGGAAAAGAAACGAGAATAATTGCTATATAGTTCACACAATTCTGACAGGATGTTTTCTGCATTTCATACAGGAGGTAACAGATAATTTTGTGGATGATATGCTCAACATTTTTGTAAAAATTGTTACCAAATTATTGAAGGAAATGTTTACATTACTGAGGACAAAATTTCACTCAGTACCTTCAATTGATTTTTTTTTTATTTCTAAGAAATCATGACCAAAAACGTAGGGTGAAAACATGAAAACTAAGCTCTATAAAAGCTCCCTCTAATCAAAGAAGCCTGTTGATAGCTCACTTTCTTTAGGATATGAAATATATAGCCTAGGATATATGTAAATTATATCTTAAAAGTCAGGGAATCTTTTCACTATAAGCAAACTTGGTATAGAGTTTTTTAATGAAAACATTTGCTTTGCTTGCCAGAAACTACTTAATAATTCCAATGAAATATTTAAACAAACATAAATCAAAAGATCGCACTGCCTGAATGCATTTCAGAATCCTATAAAATTTGTTGACCTCTCTTAAGAACTCTTAAAGAAAATCTAAAACTACATTTTTTTTAATTTCACCTCTGCTCCCAGGGAAAAAAAGTCCAGACATTCAGAAATTATCCCTGCTAATAACAAGTACTGATCTGAAACTACTCATTTTAGCTTTGGGTGCTTGCCTTATTTTTCAGGAAATAACTCAAAACCAATACAAATTGCAGCTATGAAATAAAAAGCAGAACCACATCTGGCTAATACATCTGTGCAAAGCAAATCTTACTTTTTTTGGTTTGTTTGATTTATGGGTGTATCTAAATCATCCCAAGCCTGTAACTATCATTTGCATAAAGAAGGAAACAACATTTTATAATTTTTAATTACCGTAAAGTGCAAGCTGATTTTGTGCCATGTCACTTCACTATTATTTTAAGAATATCTAAACTGAAGGGAAACAATGTATAAGTATATATTTGACCACATATTTTTTTAAAATCTTGTAAATAAATAAAAGCCATTTAAATGGTTAATTTGAATTATTACATGTTACAAAAATACTATGCATAAACATACATATAGGTATAAGTATAAAATACTTACAACAAATGAAGGAAAAATCAATTTTATAAGATCAAGCCTTGGTCAGATTTTCAGCAATATATATGAATGATAATCCATTAAGTTATAGGACTTAAAATTAAGCTGGTAAAAGAATTTAGTGATTTTTACCCAGTGTTGTGCATATAAATAAAATTTTCTGAAATATTTGTTTGAAATTTTACTTGAGATATTTCTCAAAAAGAGTTCATATTTTCTAAAATATTATTTTCTCAATTTTCTCTTTCCAGTTGTTTTCCATTTGCCAATAATAACATGGAGGATGCCTTTTTCTGTTTTTATAGTTTATTTTTCCATCCCTCTACAGCTGAGGTGCTCCTTTCTTCCCTAGTCTTGTCATAGGAACTACAGCCTTTTATCTTCTCCAATCACAGATTTGATAGAGCAGGCATGGTAGCATATACTTCTAGTAATTTCAGTGCATTTGTTTACTGCTACTTAGCCTCTAGAAAAGGGTAAGCAAAATTAAAAGCAAATATGCATAACATTACATATTCTTACTTTTGTTGTCTTCTAAAAAAATAAGATTTTTTTTATTAAAATACACTAAAGGAGGCTTGTTTGTAGAAAAGGACTTTCCTGTGGAAATGAATTGTGAGCTCTATCAGATTTTTTCACACTGTTCCTTCTTTGTGCTTGAAAAATCACATGGTTTCCAGAACTCTTCAGTTAAAAATGTATTACTCACAAAAGAAAGTTAAGGAAGTTTTAAGAAAAAAGATAATGAGTTCTTTTTTAAATTCTGAAATACCATATGATCAGAATAACCAGCTTCAACTTCTGGTGGTTTACTGTCATTCTGAGTGTTACTGACATGCCCTTGCCATGTCATGGGAGTGGCAGCAGGGGTGGATGGTCTTGGAGTTGTTGGTTAATACCATTTTTTTCTGGTTATATGTGGAATTGAACTGCTGAAGGATGCCTGCTGAGGCAGCCCTACTTGAGTTATCTTGAAACCCAAATGCATGCTCAGCCTAGGCTGGACATCGGCAAACCTTTGAAGAAAAATTGGCATACTCTGCCTGAAAAGCACTTCCAGAATACTTCCTCTCTCTCCTGATGTTTCACATTAGCATCTTCTGGCTTTTGCAGTCATAGAGGTTGCATTTTTTTTTTCCTATCTCCTTTCTCACAAACCAAGAAGTAATATAGTATCCAAGAATGTTACTATTTCATAATAAATATTATTAAATAAATAAACTTAACTCACTAGGAAGAAACAGCAACACCTCTCCAACTCGTTTTTATTGTAACCATCTTGTGAGTGTCTGTGTTTACAATATATCAAGTATATAACTTCAGTGTAACATACCTTCCGAATTTCTGTATATATATTATTAGTAAGATATTAGTAAGTAAAATATTATAAGTACAACAAGGAGAAGAGAATGATTTCTATGACTCTATTTACAGATGTATTATTGAGTTTAATTTGAGCTCTGCAAGGACCCACATATCTCTTGCTGTGGCTTTTTTTTAACAGTATAATGGGTTCAGTTGCATACATAGGCCCTATGGAAAACACTAAATAATTTTTTCTCCTGAAAAGATTTGCATGCGTAGTTAACTTTGCACATATGAACACTTGCACATGTGCTAAGCAAAACACATAGGTAAATTTAGGCTTTGGTACATTCCTACAGAGTAGGTTAAAACAAGCTGAATTTTAAGCAGTGTGCTGAATTAACAGTCCTGCTAAAATTAAGGAGAATATGCATATAGGTATAAAGCCAAATGTAAATAGCTGGACACATAATAAATATACCAACCATTTAATCTTTGTCATAAGAAGAAAAGATAGCAAGAAAACCATCAAGCTTGAGAGAGGAAGAAACATAAACAAAGCCCGACAAACAAAGCCAAACCCATCCATTTATGATGTTACAAAAAATCATAATCTTAATAGCACAGAAATGGAAAGAAATAATATCAAATTAATACATCAATAAATAAAAAATGTACCTACAACATACTGTAAAATAATTTTAAGAAACTGCCAGTTTAACAGATTATTGTCTTCACTGAGTATTATTAAGCAAAGTATTCATAATCTGTAAAGAGAAAATACAAAGAATAATTTTAAAACAATTGATGTAGTTTGGAGGTTAAGTCAATGATCTTTTTCAGATGTCAGACATTATTATTTCTTTAAAGAAATGGTAAGAGCAAAATCATATCTCAAACAGGAAAAATAAGAAGTGAGAATAAATCTCTTTGGATTAGTACAATAGCATATACAACATAAATCCTATGTTTAGCAATAGCTACTTGTAAAAATGATACATTTTTTCATATATGACTATGTCATGTACTTATAATTTTGTGATGGATTCTCAAGAAATGAAGACACCACATATGCATCTTTTACTTTCATTCACTTTGCAAGTGTATCCCACCACATAAGCCTCATTTTTATAATTCTACAATGTCAGTTCATTTACTCCATGCTCCTGCAAAGGATGTTCAAAGGAGAAATTGCTGATAATATAAGTGGTGGAGATTCCAAACTAGCTTGGGCTAGTGCCTTCCTTGTTCTGTGCCTTCCTTGAAGAGCAAACTGGAGAGAAGCCACTCTAGGCAAGCCCTGCCCATTCTACGAAAGGACTTCTGATGTGAAAATACAGTTTTCTCAAATATTTCAGTTGAGTCTTGCACCCGGTTTGCTATTTTGTAACTGTTCTGTATTTTACTTAGAACAAGGTAATGTATCTTTTGCACTTTCATGTAACATGAGGGCTTGTCATGTTACTATAGAAGAAAATGAGTCTAATCTGACTATCCTATTGGGTTTATTTACCTCTTTACTATTACTCATTGACTGTGAGTTGACTATAAGCTATGGTTCCTGATCTCTTCTCAACTCATCAACACTAGACTCTGTTTTTTATATCTTTAGGGAAGAAGTATGTGGTATTACAGTCATACTTTTTAATGAACCTTGTAAACTACACATCAGCATTAAATGGATGTATAATTTGGGATGAGATAATATTGTCCCACTGTCCCTGAAACAGCAGAGAAATGGGCAAAAGCAAAATTCAGTAGTTTCAGAAGACTGAGAAATTTTAGTCATTTGTGTCAAGAATTTTTTCCGACAGACTAGATGTTATTAGTCAATAAAAAGAAGTAAGATAAACAAATTGGACTAATGTTTATGTCAAGGGGGCAGATAAAAATATGTACACTGTTTCCAATTGTTAATAAGCTATTAAGCTTGCTTACCTCAACTCACAGATATGTGTATTATGTTCACAGACAACACGAGAGCCCTTTGAGAAAAGACTCTTGTCATCCCTTTACAGCAGTTTATAGAGAGTCTCAGGACGGTGAGGAACCTCTCATTGCCAAAGTACTATTTTCCTTTAGCACCAGATGGGAATCTCAGAAATTCCATATCCATAGCTGATGTTAATGTTCTGATCTCTCCTTCTAGGCATTGATATTTTCTTACTTTTTCTGTTGCTGTATCACTCAAAGTTGTAAACTCACTTTTGTGGCAGACAGTAATATCCACCACCTTTGCACAAATCTCTTTAGCAAATCTGCCTTGAAGAGTTCATTGCTGTCCCTGAGATAGGGCTCTACAAAGATTTCTCATCCCAGTTTCTTTGCCTCTTCAGCCAACAGGCCACATAAATTTTTATGCCTTTTACAATCCATGCTTCCTGGATGGCTGGACAGTAACCAATTTTATGAGAACAAGAATCTCACTCTGTAGGACAATGTCAGTGTCCCCTGGGAGTGCCCTCACCCAACTCACAGTCAAAAGTTCCCAAGTAGACTACACATAGGCCTGTATTTGGATGGCCATTATTAATTTGTGGTGGGGAATGCCCTGATGATGTATTAGCCCATCATTACTGATATGATTGTTCTCAAAATTTCTGATGTTGTGGCCTTGATTTCTAAAATTGAATTCTAAAATTTCTCTCTTCCTCCATCTACAGGGAACAGGAGACATGACCCTAAGGACAGGTGTTTCCCATTTGGATGAGTATTTACTGGCCATTAGAGCTTCAATAACCATCTTGGGGAATTTCTCTGTCATTGATGGAACTTTATCCATCCACTAGCCTGTGGAGATCCATACCCTCCTCACCTCTTCTTGGATTCCCTCTAGGAGAACAATTGTCCTGATATGCTATAGTCATAGTTATAAGGTGATCCTTCCTCTATCTTTACTACCCCTTAGTAAAGGGGTTTACTTTACTATATACTACTAGAAAGACTTCTCTGTCTTTTTGCAGCTAATTTGTAATTAATTTATATCTAATTTCCTAAGAATGTAGTTACCTGTCTGCTTTTATTTCCTGTATTCCTCCTACCCATAAGAAGTGGTTATTTTTTGCCCTGTATTACTTTTCTAGGACTTCACAAGTTTTCCAGAATGACTTATAATCCTTCCGAGACTAAAGAAGTTATTTATTTACATATCTTGGAGTGAAAATTTTCATGACCAGTTGACTTAAAATTCTGTAAGTTATTTTAGGAGTCTCAAGCTTGTTTGTACACCCTTATAATCCAATTTCTTCTCTTTTTACAGCATTATCTGCTTACCTGAAATTGAGCTTTTTAGACTGGTGCAAAAAAAAAAAAGGCATTAAATAGTTTGACTTGCTTGATAATACATGTTGCTACTTCATTGAGAGGGGAACAGCCTTTTTTTACTAGTTTTCTATTTATTCTAATGTCTCTTGCCAATGTCTTATTTTGTGCCTCATTGTTTTATTCTTTGCCTCGTGCTCAAAGTATTTTTTATGCTCTTTCATAAATTACCTGGTTTCTACTACTTCTTTTCTGTCAGTAATTTCACTCTATATTTCTTCTACCACAAGGTAATTTACATCTATGCCCTGGACATATTTTTAAAAGCTTTCAATTTCTTTTCTCTTTCTTCCTAAAAATAATTAATTTTATAATCCTATTGCCAATGTCATCAGAGATATTTTTTGTTTTCAGATTTTAATGTATTTCTTCTCTGTGGTTAAAATTGAATCTAGAGAGTCTTACCTCCATACTTCACATTCTTTCCACTCTTTGTATATGTAAACACCAAGATATTCCAAGAAAATGTGAGATATTTATTTCTTGCTTTATTATTTTTTCAGCACATTTCTGTGCAAAGTCTGCCATCACTACCAAATCTTGTGCTTCAAACGATTGTGATCATTGCTAAAAAAAAAAAAAAAACAAACAAATAAACAAGTTAGCTCAAATATGTAATTTTCCTAGAGATTGAGAATGAAAATATCTAATAAAGAAAGATCTGGAAAACAATTTTCCATTTTATGAGAGGTCTTTACATTCAGAAGTTCTTGTCAGAATGATGTTTGACAGCTTCTACTGTTCACTCGCACCTCCAAACATTGATTTTCATGTTTTACAGTACTTTATCTTCAATTAGGCACAAGGTGCTATGCCTGAGACCACTTAGATACCAATTACACAGACTACAACCAGCAACTGCTACTGTAGAGACCAAGAGCAGAAAATCTGGCTGTCCGATAGGCTGAAAAAGGTTTCTTTGTGTAGGCTAAAACATGAACTATAAGCAATATAGTTATAAAGTAGATTGAAAACAAACTCCATGGTTACCTGGTTCTCTTATTATGATCAAATCACTTGGCACATCCCTGCAAAGAATTTTGCTTTGAGAAAAAGAATAACTTTTTCATGGCTAGTTCAATAAAAAAAACCCCCAAAACACTATTTTATGGGTCCAGAAGATGGTTGAAGGGTCAGAAGGCAATAATTTGTTTTTATTTTGCTTTAGTAATTAATTCCAATTTCTCTAGCCATTTATTACAAATTCCTGGATATTAAATACAAAGAACTAAAATAAAAAGTTTAAATCAGCATGCATTAGTATTTTTGGAAATGGAAATTCTAATGAAAATTAGAATGTGCTGCTTCTTTTGCAGTCCAAGTCATTATGTTTTATGACTTGGATTAACATTGTACTATAAAATATAGTAAATAACTGTTAAAAGTAGTTATTTGCTCAGGATTATTATGGTTTTAGTTTTGGGAATAGTTCAGTCTCCCAGTAATATTTTTTTCTGTATACATAGAAGCTTTCTGAATTTTACTGCTTGATTTTAACAATATTGTGCTGTATTGAATAGAGAGTCCAAGTTAAGAAGTCATATACATTTCAACTGTAAATAAGCTACCAACTATTGTGATATCACTGCTTCAGTTGTAGCAAGCTGCATACAGTAAATATATCTTCCTATTTTTAAATCACTAGCTCATATGGGAAAGATGTTTGTTCAGAAGCCATTCTTAGTCAAGCAAGCTGAGGGAGTATCATGCTAGCTTGTTAAAGACAGTAAAATAAACCAGAGGGACAACAAACATTAGGCTTTAATTAGTTGATTTTATTCACCATCACAATGTTTGTGATAACATCCACTATTAACTGGAGTCATTGTTATAAGGGATAGCCTTAAAAATTAGTAAATATAAATTAGCAGTTAGTGCAACTACATGGATACTGTTTGTCTCAATAAAATGCTATAGAATTTCTTTTCCTTGAATGTATGAGCTCTCAACCTTATAAGGATTTACCTTAGCTCAGCAGTTAAACAGAGTGGAGGGATACTCACAGTCCCTCCCATCAGAAAGAGCTGGTCAGGTATGGTTCCTGATCCCTGCTCAACTCATTGGCACTACGATCTGTCTTTTATACCTTTACAGAAGGAGTATGTGATGGTGTTATGGTCATATTTATAAGGTGATCCTCTTGGTATCTTCAGGCAAGTTCCATAAGATTATCTGTTCCTTACACTTTCAGTGAGGTGAGTTTTGCTCCTGTATCAAGTGTATTGCAAGTATATCAATTCCTTACTGAATTGGTATTGTTTGTAAATATTAGTGGAGCGATACCACACCATCTCCGCAAGACTTCCCACTTCCCTATCTTGTTGGGGACAATACCCAAAGTTTCTCCATATCTTTTCTGCCATATTGGTAGATCATGTAATTTCACAGTTTCAGTTGTTACCTCTACTTGATCATCAGGGGAGGTCTTTCTTTTCTAAGCAATCAACATTTTATACGAGGAGTCTCAGCATGACAAAATAGACAACTCCAATGTTTTCCTGCTAAAATTTCTTAAAGGTTTGGTCTTTTACATCTTTTTCTAATCTAATACAAAAAATAGTAACAGTTTAAAAGCCATATTAGGTTACTGAATTGTTCAAACATGTATAATCAGACAAAAAGGAATTTAATATTTGGATTTTAGGTGTCCCAAACTGGACTGAGGTTTCCTCTTTTGACTCAGTACCATATTGAGAAAACTAATGGCCTTAGTGGCACTTACCTCCTTTACCTGGGGCCTTAACTCTCACCAACTGGCCATGGGCCTTGGGATCTCCTTTATACTAGGTCTAGACTTTCAGTGCCTACTTGAGGAATGCTGGAGGAGTGTTTTCTGCTCAACCACAGCTGTGCTCAATCCTACCCATGGACACCATTGATCTGGTTGACTTAAGATTGGATCTGCACTGTAGTTTTATGCCTTTTTTTTTTTTCCTCTGTAGTTCCTTATTCCAAGGAATCTGCAATGCCCTTTCATACCTACTGGAAAGGACTGCTCTGGTGGCCAAGAAGGCCAATGGGATCCTGGGGTGCATTAAGAAGAGCGTCTCCAGCAGGTCGAGGGAGGTGA
>JAUBOD010000169.1:186880-227689 GCA_032353885.1 Nothura maculosa
ATGCAGCCCTGAGCCATGTGCTCTAGGTGACCCTGCGTGTGCAGGGGGGTTGGACTAGATGACCTCTGAGGTCCCTTGCAACCCTAAGCATTCTATGATTCTATGATTCTATGACTTCTATGAGTTGGCCTGAGTTGTACTGTGATTTGTCTGTACAATTTACCTAAGCTACCAGCCACTCTTCTACTGTTTTTCCCAGATCAGGATGTCATCTCTGTAGACTTTAATATCTTTCAGAATCTCAGTCGTTTCTTTTTGTTGTAAAGTTTTACTTATAAGTCCATCTGCAATTTAATGGTGTTTTTTCTCTGTCTTTTTTTTTTTTTTTTCCACAGCAATATTGAACGCTGATATCCTGATTTAGGTATACAATTTGAACTGCATCATTAATTAACAAACAAGTGATGTCATTCAATTTTCTTCCCCACAATTACTTTTTCCCTTCCCTCTGTAGGACACTGGCAAGTATTCGTTCATTCATGTCTATGAAAAGTGAGGTCCAATTTTTTTTCTTCTCCTATGATAATTAACCTACAGACTTATTCTAATTATTTTTCTACTCATGCTACTAGATCTGTGAACCTATTAATATTCACATCTATCCAGTGTTGTAGGATGGGAGAGTGTGTACTTTGGAACAAAAGGTCTATTTTCTTTCCCTGAAAAGTGACCTTAAAATCTCTAGTTGGAGCTTGAGATGTTTCATAAATATAATTATTATTGCCTTGGCACCTTTGCAAACTGTAATCCTTTACAATTCTTTTTGCCCATCACTTTGCATATTCTCTTTCTGCAAATAATTCTCTAACATATGTCTTTTCTTTCAAAAATGTATGTCTTGCTTCTGACTTTTCTTTTATTGATAGTATCATAGCTTCTTTATTATTTTGACTCCTGTACTATCCTGTTTAAGAAAGTTCCAGTTGCTTTGAGGCTGAGAATAAAGACTATAGCTCTTGAAGTAATTGTGTCAGTACTTGTAGTGCACCAGTATGTGTACCAATATGGTAGATAGATACATCAATATGGAAATCTATTCCAGAGCCTAATATTTCTGAATTCAGGCTGTTGATTTTGTTTTATATTTTGTAATAATTAATCATTTGCTTTTCAAATCAACCACCCTACTTAATAAGTCAGGTCTTCTGAATTTGTTATTCAGAGTTGCAAGGTATCTCAGCGACTAGGAAGAGTCCTCTAACACTAACATTTTATATCTGCTGAGGCTATGCAGCTGCACATTCATAACAGATTAATGTGTAAAATCCTCTCACTGACTGAGGAAATTCTCTGTTTCATAGACAAGAGCTTAAACCCATGAACTCCAAAGCAAAAGCTGTTTTTGTGATTAGTTAGTGTTATAAACTTCCTCATAGAAGAATGAGTTTCAGACGTAACGTTCTTTTGGTGCTTCATATTAGCTAGCTTAAATACCTTGGCGGTCAGCATGATTGTTGTTATAAACCACTTCACTTTGCCTAATTAATTTATGTATTCAAAAGTTCTAAATTCTTTTGTTGTTTTATAAATTTAATTACAAGAACGTTTGTTTTGCTTTGTTCCTGTGCTCATGATATTTTTCTTGTTCAGTTCTCACTGATATTTTGATCCCTTAACCAAACTAAGAACACAAACATGATATTCACCTCTATTTAGAAAATTGAAATACAGTGAACTGATTGATGGATAAATGGCTGTATTTCTGAGAATCACTTTAATTACATTTAAGGATCTAATAATCATCTTTAAAAAATTCTTCATTATGGGAGAAAATTAGTTCTTGAAATTGGGCCAATTCAAATATTTTCAGGTGTTTCAGTTAATGAGAATTTCTTGATTTCTTGATCTCAGGAGATACTTGGAGAAATTACTACAAATTTATGAAAATCAATGTTAAATTTAGAAAACATTTGTTATTCTTCAATTTTTTTTTAACTCAACAAAGAGGAATTTTTCAAGCCTATAAAAGGTTTTAGCCATTACTAATGAATTCACAAGGTCTTGCCTAGTGAAGATTCAAGGACAGTTTTCTAACATACTGTGCAACTTATTGTTCAATCTTGGACTGCGCCAACATTAGAAGTGGAAATTATAGCTATAAGATATATTGCAATTTTGGACTGACAGCTGTGAAACAGCATCAGACAAACTTCTCAGACAGGCTATGCAATTCTAGAGCTCATGCTGCAGTTTTACATGTAGCTGAATCTCATTGCTGACAGGATGAGAAGATACTGCTCAAATATTCCCCCACTTGCTTTTCTCTCAAATCTGTTCCCTTCCATCAATGCTGCTTTTAACCTCATGGTCAAAGTCCTCCTCTGTTAAATTAGCTGTGGCATTTGCTGGCTCTTCTCATAAGATAACTGCATCTTGCCTTCTAGAGGTCTCGAGGTGTCTTGCCCCATCCTCCAGCCCCTCAGTTACCCTGGTTTTCTGCCAGGTGAGTTGACTGATAGAGTGCTGCAATGAACTTCAGATTTGAAGGAAGCAGTAACGAATTGACTGGAGAGAAGAGAGATTTAATTAGTTAATTTTTTAAAAAATAAAATATTGGTCTCAGGGCCACCTAATTTTCATTCTTGATTCCTGAGCTGGCTAAACAAAAATTGTACTGCAATATTGTCTTCAGGGAGAGTAAAAACTAGACAATTTCCTTCTAAATGCAAGTGACTTGTGCAAGAGAAGAGCTATTGAATGAAAATCCCTGGTAGGGACACTCAAGCTAAACTTATATATGTTTTTCTGCTCGTAGTAAAGATGTGAGAATGTATTAGGAAATGAGTTTTGCATATTGTGAGAGAGATTATTATTTGCTGGAGTAACTGAACCTTTCATAATCAAAAGTGAATTCAGCTGTGAGTAAAGGCTGTATTAGTAGAGCCATTAGTACAGCCATTAGTAGAGGTGTATAAGCACTACTTAAAAGTAACAATTCAGTTTACAATATGTCTGTAACTGAACTACAGGTACTGCTACAAAATATGTGCCCTTTGCATAGGGCCCAACCTGTCAGTAGAGGATTTTGATTCAAGATTTTGAAGACTAAATTTTTTAGGAATGTTTAGATATTAGCATAGCTAATACTCAGAAAATGCAGGATTTTTTTTAAAAAAGGAAAGATATCTTTAAAAATAATTAGATTCTGTCCTCAAAAAGATAATATCTTTATACAAACACAATTGTAGAGTTACAGTTATACAGAGATTCCTAGACTTCAAGGTCAGAAGAAAACCTTTGTCTAACACTCATTGAAATAAAAGTTCAAGCATCCTATTTGCCCCTAAATCAAGTGTATCTAGTTCTAGAATTACAATATATGCCAACTTTTGAGGAACAAGGAGAATATGAAATAAGCTATGTCCCAAACCCAAGACAGAATTTAAGATTCTAATTAGTATAGGATTAAATTAGAATTTAGAAATCTAAATCTGAAATTTAGTCTAGCTTCTCTGAATATCTCTTTATTTGTCACTGAACCTAAAAGTATTTAAAAGTATTCAGATTCCAGTACTGCATTCTTGGAAAATTACAGTCCTGTATCTACTATGTTGCCTAGAGCCATCCTGATGGTATGTTGAAGCAAAGTGCCTAGAGAGGAGGAAACACAATGGGGAACTATATTTTCTCTTGTGTTCTCAGGCTGATTAACTCTTTAATCCATTCCCCCTATATTTCTCCATATTTAATTTGATAATCTAAAATACTATTGATTATGCCCTTTCTTCTTTCTTCTTTCTTTTTGACACATTTACAGAATAGGTTTTGTGCTAAATAAGTTAATATTTTACACAAGGTAGTAATTTATTCGGTGCTGTATATGTTTATTAGGCTATTTGCAGTTTCAATAAAGAGTTTTCATCCTATTAAAGATATTTCTTCCTACTTGTGACAAAATCTCTTGTTTCACCACCAGAGGCAGGGTAACACAGATTGTACCTGGCTAAGGAGAGAGAGGAACCTTTTTATTTTTATTTAAAAAATATATTTTCTTCGGTACAGCCTTAGTAGTAATACCATCAAAAATATTGGAAGTTAAAAACAAACAAACAAACAGAAAAACCCAAAATATTATCAGTTCCTCACTGTTAGGTAAATGAGAATATGACCTTTGGCTATTTTTGTAAATGTACTTGAATTCATGATTTTTTGTTTGGTTGTTTGTTTCTTTGAAAAGTTAGAGTTTTTGTGGGGGTGGAATTTCAAGACTTGCTTCTATTTTCTTCTGTTGCCATAAAATAAATGAATGAGTGAAATTTTATGCCATCCTCCTTTTTTTCCTAAAAAGGATAAAGGTAAGAAAGTACAAGACACTAAAAGGAAACCTAGCTATTTTCTTCTTTTTTCAATCAAGAAATAGAGCCTAGGATTTTTTTTCTTTAGACATCTAAGACTGACTCCTATGATCTTGAGTAATGTTTGTACTTCTGGTTTTATCCACATAGTTTCTTCTAAGGAATTTCCTAGTGACCTGACCATGCATTTAAGATACATTTTAACAGACCTATATTCTCTGGTAGAATGTGGTTCCTTTAGAATTTATCCTGTCCTTATCGCTACCACAAGCAGAGTTATATCAATGAAAGAACACAGATTAGAACTTTCTTATGTACACTTCCCATGCTCAACAAATAAAGAGCAGAATAAAATAAACTTGAAATATGGAAACTGCTCACTGACAAAATTGATATTTCATCTTTCACAAACAGCAGTTGTCTAGACAAATAGAGAGACAGAATGTTGCAATGATGAGAAACTGTACGGAGTTCACATACTGGGTAGGGAGGGGAGACAATGGACATGCCTCAGCAAAGCCACAGAGGAACTGTTAATTATATAGATAGGAAGATTTGCCCTGTTTTATCAAGGATTTGAAATTTTAATAACCTCTGTCTCATGCTACCTGATCAAAAGAAACACAGGAAGGTACACAGGAAGCTAACACTGATTTTAAGCTGAAATGTTAAAATGAAAGCTAATTCTCTTTTCTCTATATGATCTACCAGATTCAGAGGGAATTTTTAAATTCTAGGTTTCAGGAATTTACTAAGTAAAAGCTTTTAGCTGAGGTTATTCCACCAGTATCATAATTTTATATACTTTGATTATATTTCCCTTCAGCCTTCTCCTCTCTACATAAAAGTTCCAGCCTTTTTAGTTTGTTCTCTAAAGGCAGCTACTTCACCCTCATAACCATTTCAGTTGCCATTCCCTGTTTTTTTGACTTCCTCTTGCTTTTGAATGAATGTTGAATACCAATTAGGAAGTACAATGCTCAATATCAAAATATATCACTATCAGGTTAATAAAGTCTCATTGTGTTGAAACCTTAGGTCTGTGGTATTCCTCCTTCTATCAGAAGTCAAAATATAATTAGCATATTTGCTACCTTGCCACATGTTAATGTCATTTAGGAATTGCTTACTCAGAGATTTCATTTTACCACTTCTGCTTACTTTCTACAAATAGTTTAAGAGAGGTTTACTAATGGTAATTTTCACTGATATACAGAACTTAAAATATTCAAGAATATCACTCTTAAATAATTTTAAAATTAGCAGATACAAATATGGAATTAAAGTGTCATTCATTATGACTACAGAGCAAGATGAACTTAAACATTAAGCTTAGAGATAAACTATTTGACCAATGAAAACACTGTAATGAAAAAACATTGTAATGAAAATATTTTGTAATGAAAACATAATTTTCCATTATTACAGATTTTCAATTTATTCTTTTAGAATAAGAAACAACCATAAATGAATCACATGTATTATTAATCAATTAATTTCAAATAAATAAATTTGTGGAAATTATGAACTACTCACCAACAATTTGCAAACAGAAAAAAAGCAGAAATTTTATCATAACTTATTCACTATGAATATTTCTCTCAGCTCTATACAAGTTACTAGTTCTCTAAGCACCAATTGTTTATATAATTTTTAAAAATGTGTTTGATTTTTGGTTTTAGTAAAATCATTAAAGTTAAAATTGGGAAAATACAGGTTACTCAGTCTAATATTCTCCTGAAACTTTGTCCAGTGTTTCTCCTATCTTGCAAAAATTCAGCTAAGTTTCAGTTGTAACCACTACAAGACTTTTAGTTCTTACAGCCTTCAGTCATAAATCACTCAGACTACTTTACTTACGTAAGCTGAGGCAGAGCCACGCAGGAATATTTTGGAGTTATGAGGAAGACCTTGAATTGCTGTCTGTATTTTACAATATTGAGTCTTTGAGACAATTTTGATTGAGAAAAAACAAAATATTGTATTTTACAATGTTGAATCTCTGAGAAGACTACAGTAGAAGACTATAGACTATAGTCTTCTCAGAGGAAGAAAAATTTCAGCCCATACAAGATCTTAATAATCTATGCAAGTCATAGTGCAACCGTAGAGCGTAATACATGTAGTATACATAGTGGTATATGTAGATGCCTACTACAAATCTATATTCAGCGAACTGAAATATATTATATTTATTATTACATGAAAAACACATGAACACATAATCTAATCACTCTACTTCACGATACATCCAATATTTCTCTAGGAAGCTACACTGAAAGAGTCATGGCAATTTCACATAGCCCAGGTTTTGTGTATACATTCCTGCTTACCTATACAGTCCTGCTTACCTATACAGTCTACATTAAATTATGAACATTGGACTTTATACACATCTAAAATGTCTTGCTCAGTCAAACTGAATGTAAGAAGATCATTATGCTAAAAAATAATTTAAAGGGAGAAAAACTTAAAGAAATGAAATGCCATGTTCCATTTCATTTCCTTAAAGAAATGAAATGCCCTGCTTAGTCAATACCTGGGCCTGGAGACTGTATAAATGACACCTTCAGGAACAGGCACAATATATTCCAGGCACATCATTTTGTTCTGCTGTTATGATCCTGAAGAAGCTTCCTGGGAAATTTCCAGGGCTTTGGCTCATTAACCTCTTTCTCTTGACTTCCTGCCATGGCACTGTTGCTGATGGTGCTTTTAACCCATTTTGACACTTCTCTAGCTTCTCTAATTCACGGCTTACAAGGAGGGTCCTTTAGTTTAGGAATATGAATAGTGAATCCAGTGGAGGAATGGGGAGAAGGGTTAATGGGTGAGCTAAGTCTTTTCCCAGGCTTACTCTGCTTTTATTATGTGACCACATGGATGTACATGTGGTTAATGATGACCGGATGAAAACTTGAACCCTGTCCTTTGCACCAATCTACACATCAGCTGTGTTCATTCCTTGTCCTAAAGCACATATCAAAGGCTTATACCATTACATCAGAACAGGACTTTCAGCATAGTCATCATGTGCCATCTCATAGTCTATTGCATACCAAATATAATGCCAGACTTCATCAATTCTATATCTCCTCTTAGGTCAAATTTTTCACTCTTACCACTCAGCTCTTCCTGGGAAGCTATGATGCTATCACTTGATAGCATTCTATGCATATGCTAGAATTATCATCAGCAGGTTGAGGACAATACAAGCATCAAAATACTACCATTGAATAAAGAGATCAGTGTGCATTTTGAAAAAAAAATAGAAAACTACAATCAAATCAATTTTCATTTCAATAATGTACCAAAAGTACAACAAAGAACACTAGTAACATCATAAAATCAAAAAATGAGTAATTAAGAACTCTTAGACTTGGAGCTGTTTGAGTACACTTTAGTTAACTCCTATCCATATAGATATGACACAGAACTAATAAGGCATTTCAACAGCTATAAGTAAAGCAATTTAAGTTAAACAACAAAAAATTAGAACCCCATATTTTACCATTTGATATCTACTTTGGCATCTATTATTAGGGCATCAAACTCCATTGACTACACAGGGCAAGCTGGATATGAGGGTATTTGTGCGTATATATGTATTGTAACATGACAATATTGGACGTGGTTCAAGTTGTTCTTGGAGATATTTTGACATTGAGGAATCAATTTATGCAAATTGCTTGCTCTCCCTTTTAAGATTTTCCAAATATCTATAGCCTATTTCTAATGTACAAAACACTTTGTTATGACAAAGGACAATTCACCAGCTGCACTTACCTCATGCAAGAAGTAAAAGGCATAGAGAAGAAAGCATTGGAAAGAGAAATATAGAAACAAAGCTGATAAAAAAGTGAATAAATGTAAAATCCTATTGCAAATTAAACTCTTAAGATATGCAACAGCCATCTAAAAGACATTAAGAGTTAGAACTTTATATGAACGTAAATGGAACTATAGAGAAAACTTCTAAAGATAGGTTATTTTTCTTGTATTGTTTAAGTCATTAATTTTGTTGAAACATTTTCCATTAGAAGGATTATGAAGGAACCAATTATCAGGCAATTGTACAGAAATTAAAAAAATGTTACACTACTGGTGAAAATGTACATGAGGAATTAATCTTAGAAACAGACACTGGCCTCTCATTAATCATCTGATGAGAACATCATGTACTTCAGAATGAAATTCAAAATGTTTGCATGCTGAACAGCCCAATTAGCATGTTGTTGCCTGGAGCTAAGAAGTAGGAAAGGGTCAGAACAGGGGTCTATCTTAATTCCTGCAGTTTAACTGCATTGTTAGGAATAAAATAATGCATTTTGTATACTCAGGATGCACAGCTCAGAGACTCCTAGTGGAGACAAGCAACTGTATGCTATTCACAAAGAACTGACAAAGAATAAAGCAGTCAATTTAAAATCAGTTACAGAAAGAATTCCTCCTACCTGAAGAATGGCTTTTTGTGAGAAGCTCAATAATTCTAGAGCATTTTATATGTGTGTTGAGTGTCTTGAGAGCACTAAGGCAAACTCCTTAGAGACATTTGCAGAAAAATGCCTGGCTTCTAGACTCCAGTCTTGGCACTCGCTAGCTGCTGTGTTACTGAACCGTAAAGATTGGCATGCCTCAGTCTAGATGCCTTCAGATTTCTGAAGTTTCAAATGAAGCAGGAAAAGCTGATAATGAAGCCTTAAGAAACCCCTAGGATTAGCTACAATCAGTTCACAGAGTTCGTTGTTTTGGAGTTGGGAGCCTAAGCTCTTTAAGCCCGGAATTTGATACAAAAGTATTGTGATAGATGTATCTGATAGATATAATCTTTCATGCTGATAACTTTATTTTTCCAAAGAACACTTTTGCTTGTCTTTATTTAAGCTTTTGTATCTTTCCTCCACATCTTATCACAAAATGAGTAGGTGTTGTAATCACAGCCATTGAAGAGGGTAATACTGCCTTGCTATTGTCTTTTTCTACCCTGGAGAAACAAATTATTTACCACCCTGCTATGATATTGAGCAATCTGTCCATATGATTTTTTTTTCAAAATAGTTCTCCAATTTTATGTGCCCCTTTTCTATGTGTGTTAAATCACTCAAACATATTGAGAGCAACTGTACCTCATGAGCAAAGCCAATGGATGCTATGTTCTACAGAATAATTTTGTTATGTGTTTTTGGAAAGCAGTTCTGTAAAATATCTAAGATTGGATATCTATATTGAGTAGAAACCTCTGAGATTAATGTCTCTGTTGTAAAGTGAAGGTAATTGAATCTTTTCTGTTCACACTGTTATTTCGAAAAGAATTTTTTTTTATTGCAATGATATAAGAAAACATTCACTGAAAATGAAAGAGTCTATAATCAGTGCAGAATTTGAAGTGTGAGCTAATGTAAAAGCTGGGAGACATGCACACTGGAGAAAGCAAAGCATTAAACAGTTTGTCAGCTTCATCACATCAGCCATTCCTCATGGTCCATTGTGGTGGTCTTCTGTAGAGAATAATGAGTGATAGCATAACTACGAAATAGTTAAATAAATCACATAGTTAATAGTTAAGATAGATTTATTGGCATGAATATTGAAAAAATATGTCCTGAGAAAAACAAAAAAACCCTTAGAATTTATACATGTAATGGATTTTTCTTTAAAAACTTAATTTGGTGAATGCCCATTCTGAATCTTTTAGTGTAAATAGAGACAAAATCCAGATAAGGAAAAGGAATAAGTATAAGAAACTTTGTCTTTTTTTAATTTGGTTTGGTTAAAAAGGAATTTATTTAAAATTAATGAGAGTATTAGAATGTTAGGAACAGATCTAGGGGCGATAAATTAATAGCAATATTACAGGTAATTCAGTAAAGTTACCAGAAAAAATGCACTGTAACATTTATTTTGTTATGAGAATAAATATATCACTTAAATTACTCTTTGTCTGCCAGGAAGTCTCAAGAATTTGTGTGTATTTTTATTAACAAGTATACTTAGGGTCATTTTCACGCAACTATCTGACAGTGTATCAATAAAGGTGCTTTTTTAGCATGCTGGTGTTTTACATGCATCAAGGATCATTAAAAATTCAAAATTTTGTGGGTTAAAAAACTATAGTTATTCCACTTACATCATAAATAGAAATTTCTATAAATCTCAGTTAAAGGGTTTCTTACTTCTTAGGTCTAAGAAGGCTTGGTGGAAAAAGGAAAGTTGTTTTGGGATAATTTTAAACCTATTAATAGTATACAGAAGAAATAAAATGTAAAAGTGGTATGAAGTTCTTAGTCTTTTTTGTTTGTTTTGCGAAGCGAATGCAGGTAATGGGACTGAGAATCAGTTATATAAATTAAATGTGGACAATTTGATTGCACTGTTTGTGCAATATGCTTTCAGTCTTTTTTAAAAAATATTTTCCTCTTTAAAATAATCTGCATCTAAGGAAGCAAATGCTAATTTTCTTGTAACTGGAGGGCAAGGTGTGGAGAGTTAGAGCTTGTAACTATTCAAGAGTTCAAGAGGCTGTTCGGAAGGACATTTACAATATCTGAAGTTAAAAATGCCTCACTGTGTCAGGAAGGAACTTCAAAGAATTTCAGGTGTAGACAGAAACAGAATACTGTTTAGTTTTGCAGTTTTTTTTTGAGGCCTGCAAAACTTAAATAGTGTATAGTGCTATAATCTAGTGCAATGTAATTAGGTTTGATTTTTCTCTATTCTACTGTAAGGAGTAATTGTCATATTTGTCTTTGCTTTTTACCTTCCTCTTCAGGAAGCAACACTTTTCTCAGAGGAAACATTGTTCTCAGACTTCATAAGAATCTGAAAGTATATATTCATAAAAACAACAAATTATAAACATGTCACATACAATATTTCACAGAGTTTATGTGAAAGGAAATTGAAGTTCCTTGAAAACTGAATCTTGGATGGAACTGAATCTTGTCTAAACAACCTTAGATACACTAATCCACTTTCACTGTTGTTATATATTACAGGGTTCTTTATCTATGCATACTATCATTAGTTATATAGTATGTTTTGATAAATGTCCCCCTTCCTGACAACTTATACTGACTCTTCGACTATTGTCTTTGGTGGTGGTTTTTTGTTAACTTTGGAGAAAGAGAAGCCATATTTAGGTGAAAGAAATTGATACAATAGAAAAGTAATTACCTCCCAAGGTGTGTATGTGGTAGAACTATCTGTTTCCACTCTAACTCTCTTTGCTAATAGAACTCTCTCTTTGTCTAATAAGAAATAATATGCAATCATACCTAAGACCAACAGCACTACTTTTCCTCCATTCAAGATTGACAATTGCCAGTATCACTTACGTAACTTGATTTGGTGAAGCAATATTCCCCAAAAGAATTCAGAATATGTGTTTTAATTTGTTGAGTAGTTCCTTCATTTCAACAGAAAAAAATGGAATTGCAACAGCAAAAAAGATTTTGTTGTATGAGTTTCAGACTATCTATATCTCCATCTATACATGTTTTAGTTATAAAATCTGTCTATCATTACTTTGATTAGCTTTTCTTGATTAGCTTTACTTGATTAGCTCTTCTTCAGGATTTTCTTTTGTCTCAAATACAGTCATGTATATGCTTCGTAATATACAAATAGGCCTGTTTGCCTCTCTGCGCTGTTTCTGATAAGAAGTCACAATTTGTATTCAGATATGGAGGTTTATACAACACCATCAGAAATACACACCAGTCACCCTAGCCTTGCCAAAAAAGTCACAAATGTGCCTACAATGTTGGTTAGATAAAAACTGGTCAGACAATATTATGTTTTTGCCTGTAGTTGTTGTTGTTATGCATGAGTGCATGCTCAGGCAGAGAGGGTGGCCCAGTTCTAGAAGAGAAAAACTAATATATAACATCTCTGTGCGGAATAAAGTATCCCTGTATAGACTGAATACTTGGGCAAAGCCATGGATGCTGAAGTCCAGTCTATCAGCAAGTAAGACTATAAGGTAATGACCTGAGTATTTTTGCTGGTTAACATCCAACAGCAAGCTCGGTAAACCTGTGTACTGGGCATACTTAAACTTCGTATTAGCTCCTTTTCTTCTTATTCCCCTGCCCTTGCAGAGTTTTCTGGCTTTGTCTGTGATTCAGACAATTATTTATATAAAATTTATAAAAATTTATAAGCACTGTCCATGTTTCTGTGACAATCAGATATCTGCTAGGCTTACAGGTACCCATCCTACATATGTTAAAGACTCAAACTGGGTAACTCTGGGTCTAGTACATCACAGTTCTGCACAGTCTATGTTTAATTCTTCTTGTCTGTCTATCCATCTTACCGGTTCAAACACAGTGTTTAATGCCATGTAGTATGTGTTTAATGATATGGCAGAGATATCAGACAGTGTCAGAGGCCACTCTGTTTGTACAGTCTTCAGCCAGGTTAACGTGGTAGAGCAGAAGGCTACAGACTCCTAAGCATCTGTAGATTGACAGCACTGCAGTGGAATTCCTAAAAAGTGAGGTGGGAAACTGCCATAATTATTTGGATTTTTGCTACAAGAAACTGAAAACAAACTGTCCTCAAAAATCAAGTTTTCTGCAGAGTTATCTGCTTGAAAAAGGTTTTGACAGTAGAGCTGACCAGGTGCATCTGTGAAATCTCATCCTGTAATGAAAGTGGTTACTTGGGATCCTGTAGCTCTAGGATTGAAATTTCTCTTAGCCAGAGAAATTTGCAAAAGCTCCTGGTAGCCTCAGATCCTGTAGCAGAAAAAGTAAATCACTGATTAAGTACCTCAGATTTTCTGGTTGATCTTAGTTTGGAGTTGTTTTGTGTGTTTGTGTTTTTGTTTCTGCTGTGAAAAGTCCTGAAAATAGGGACAAGCGAAGACATTTAGATGAGCATTTTTTACGGAGAAAAACATGACAATTTTTTTTCAAAGAGTTACTGTTGATATATTTTTTTTCTCTCTTAGCCAGAAATGTTTGTTGCTTTTCTAAATATATGTTTCCATGCCAAGGATACTTCTGGTTGCCTGAATTTCCAGGCAGGAAGATGTCTGAATCTTATTTGCTCTCACATTTGATATTAGACAACCGTCTTGGAAGACTCACTTTTAACACTTGAAAATATGGAAGAGAAAACATGCTTTATCATTTGTAACAATCACCACAAAGTGATGAATCTTTGTGACAGAGGGAACTCAATAGTGAAGAAATATGCCATTTGTGATGAAGGGAATACAGCCGACTATGTTTTTTTACCCTTTTCATTGTGTTCTCACCTGTTTGAAGGTTTTCTTTCTGTATGTCACATCTATGCTGTTAGAAGTTATATCTTTTGTTAAATAATTTAGAGCTTTCCAATCTGCCAATCGGGGTAGGATTAAAGCTGGTTGCTTCCCCCTACTTGTTCTTTCTTCTTTCTCTCTCCCCCTCCCTCTCTCTGCTCCCCTTCTATTGGCCTACTGCTATCTTTTCTCTTACAAAATAGAAAAAGAGAAGGCAAAATGAAAAGAATTAACATCGATGTACTATAACTCTGTTTGGTTGTTCCTGAAAGGAGTAACAAGGCAGAGATCACATCAGAAAATCTATTTTACATTATGTTCTTTTGTGGAAACAAATCTATCTAAACACATCAAAGATTATTATTACTTTTTAAATTCTAACTTGTTTTTCTACTTCTAATGTTTCAGGTGAGATGTTAATCACAAGCTTTTGAAGATGGAAGTTATTTAAAGCTAGAATTTACGTAAGAAATGAGTAACCAGTTTCAAAATAACAACCTCAGACAACAATTATTCCATTGATTTGCGTTTGTCTTCACTAACATGGAAATATAGAAGTCTTTAGTTGACATATATCACAGCTGATCCACTTCTGGGTTTTCCTGATATTGTATTCTTTCATCCTGTGACTTAGTTAAGAAACTAATAAGCCAATAAGGATCTCCTTCATTATTATGAAGGATGATGTTGAAAAATCCTACACAGTTTAAAATATTAAGTGTTTTAATTGAAAGCCATAGTTTTCTCCTTTCCTGAGCAAAGTTGTTGAGAAAACGATGACAAGAAAACACTAATAACAATGGCAAGAAAACACTAATAAAAAAAAGTGTTATATAGAGACTCTTCTTAGTAGAGTGGTTAAAGTAGTGTACTCTACGTAGCATAGGTAAGTATTCCAGGATCTAGACAAAGGATACTAGCTTCCTCAGTTACTTTATGGATAATCCGCTACCTTTGGCTACAAGCCAATGGTCATGGCCTTCATGACATTGTGAGGGTTATTAAAACCACTTTAAATTAATTTTACTCACTTTCATCACAGATGTCAAAATGATCAGAAGTTCAGGGCTTTCTCCTCATACTAAAAATTATTGAAAATCCTTCATCTTATATTAAAGTGTATCTTAGATAATATCTTATTCAATTCCACTGATCAGTGTAAATGCAAGACTATAAAACAGAGATCATTTTGACTTAGATGTAGAATTTTCTTACAGCAGTTGGCTGTACTTCCTTTCTCATCTTATGTCACCTATGTCACCACCTAGTTAACTTCATGTTTGTGAGAAATAAAGACCGGGATAAAAGCCAGAAAACAACAACAACAATAAAAGCAGGAATCTTCAGATTAACCAAAGCACAAATGAAGAAACACATCACACAACTGACAGACAAGCTCGGAGAGTACTTACCTACTCACTGCCAAAGGTCCTATTGCATTTATATCTTAATGTGTCTGTGTGATTAAATTGCCATATCCACTATTGTACATCTTCTCCTTTTTTCCTTCCTGCCTTTGCTTCAGTGAAATATGTAGCTTATTTTTTTTCCCATTAAAACTATTCCAATGTGTATCAGTCAATTAAACTGTGCAGAACTGCTTCCATGAATGTGCCTAGATACTTTGAAATAAGGATGATAAAAAGTGGTTCATATTATAAAAAAATAGTGCTTGGTATGTAGGCAAAAGGATTTTGATGCAAAAAGGCCAACAGAATAGACTTCTTAGCTTTTCATAAAAAACTCCACCTCCTACTCCTTACAGAATGATTGCTTTTCATTATTACTTTTTCCCATGTGGATTTGGACTTCTTGCCCTCAGCTGAATTAAAGCAATCTGGAGCTCTAGTTGCTTTTCAGAGCCTTTTTTTTATTTTGATCCTCATCTAGCTGAACAGCCCATGAGGATCAATAGCAAAGTTAAGGTTAGTTAAGGCCTACTTATCTACATGCACATACTCTCTGCCATACTATAATAAACCTGCTTCAGTTTCCCATTCTTACTGCATCTTCTAAAGCGCTGCTGCTGCTGTCCAGAGGGAGGTAATAACGTGGTTTCAAAGTTCACTTGCTCTGCTTGAGTCCTCCTGAGGTATGCGTTAGGTCTGTCTGTGGATATAAAGGAAAAATTTATTCTCCTACTCAAGTTTTTCTTTATGAATACCAGGTGTGGAAATAAATTTATTTGGAATTTAAATACAAAACTGGAAACTCTTTGGTTGCTCTGGAAGCTGAGCCTGAAGATCCGTGTATCAGTCACATTCCTGTTTTCAACATTTGAAACCACAGTTGGTGCACGTAAGTTGCATTTATTGTATACACTGAGTCCCAATACTGCTATTTACACCTATTGCATTCTTCTTGGGACACTTCCTACATGAATGTACTAGTTGTCCAACGTTTATATTAAGATAATTACCTAATATCTTTCTGGTCTTATACAGATATTCATATAAATATGTGAAATCATGGACTACCTTCTTGTGTGAACAGCACGTTTAAAAGCAAAATAATAATTTTACTACAGTTTTATTTACTCTTATTTACACTTAACGCTTATATTCTTTAAACTTTGTTGCCACAAAAAGATGTATTCTGGATGGCATATAATGCAGCAGTAACACAACACAAGCATTTTTACACTAGAATAATTAAACAGGGCTATGGGACTTAACATAGAGATATTTGTTATGTAGAGGTTGAAAAGTATTTCTAAAAACAGTCTTTTCCCATGTCTTATTTTTGCTATAAGGAGATCTGACTTTAGCAGAAAAAAAAAATCTTCCACCTATCTGGTAAAAGTCCAAATCTTCTGGAATGGAGGAGTATTGGGAATCTGGTTCTACCAGTGGAGAGGTCTCACTTCACGCTGGCTGGAGAGTGGTCACTGTTCCTTGTGTTTGGAGCCTTTCATGCTCAAAGATAAAACTAATCTACCAGGGATAGTTTTAGGAGGGACACTTAAGTTTCGCATGCCCGTTTCATTTCTCATGTCTGACTAGGACATGTTCAAACTTGTGAGCAAGTCTCTACCTATGTAAGTGAACAAACATTTTGTTTGACCCAAAAGAATCAACTTTAGGTGCTCCAGAGACTAGGTGGTGCTTGGAAGGGAGCAGTTCAACTAACTCACTTGAAGAGACTTAATTCTAAAAGTCCAGCCTGATGAGATCACTTCTTGTCGAGCTTTGCAATAAATAAACAACTTTCAGTGATACATATCAAACAACTTGCTAGTTCATTTAATATTGCTACCTGAAAGTTTATTAGCACATATTTTATCTACTACTACCCTCAAATCAGGATTTAAAACTGCTCTGTTGCAGTATTGTCCACTTTTAAAGTAAAAAAGTCAAAGATGTCTTTATTGAATTGTCAAAGTGGCCATCTGAAGAAAATTAATTTTAATCCCTCTAAAGAAGAACTGCTGCTCTACATCACAAATGCACATCACAATTGCTATGCATCAGAAAGAAATATGTTTATGACATATTTTGAAGGCAAGGATCCTAAGCAATCAAAACTTGTGCAGGAAAAAAATAATTCCTATACTCTATTAAAGTACAAGATGGTAACACTCATGCACAAGGAAACACAGATTGCCTGAAAATGCATGCTTTTTTTGTGAGGGAAAAAAATAGAGAGAATAGAATGATACTCTTGGCCAAATTCTTCAAAGTTACTTCAAATGAAAGTGTTACCTTTTTAGTGCCTCCCGTCTCAGTGCTTGTTGCATATATTAGACCTGCTTCAAGGCAATTTGAAGGTACAAGCTCAGTGTTTGAAAACTTCTTTGTTTGTCATTCATAAAAGACAATTTATTCATATTTGATTTTATCTCTCTTCTCTTTGTCCTTATTTGGACTTCACATATCTGGCAGATACAAATGTATAGAAAATAATCCATATTGCTTTGTATAGACTTCATGTATATTACAAAGGAAAATCCCCATAGTATTAGAATTATGTGCATGAGTTCCTCTTAGAAGTGCACCCTTAGTGAGAGCAGCATAATAAGCTGAGAAGAAGAAGCTGAGATGTTAGATAAATTTTAACTTAAGAATGATGCTCATTTCTACAAGACAATTTGTGTCCTAATGATCCTGACTAAAGAAAAAAAAAAGCGAGGCTAATGAATGTACAAATAACTATTTTGTGTTAATTTTTGATACATTACAGACATGGCTAGAGCTATTGGTACAGTCTGTCAGTCATAACCACCTATCACAGAGATTAAAAAGCCTAGAGACAGAGACCATTTGGGCCCTCAACTAATTAATATAGTCAAATTCTTTCTACTCCTCCATTTTTTAATTTTTGCAAGAGTGAGCACTGAAAAGAGACTGATAATTTCTAATAGCATTTCATTTTCTTCTTCAAAAAGTAAAGCTATTTTTTGATTAATATCAGGAAAATGATCTGCAAGCTTACTCCACATCTCATGCCCTTAAACTTATCAACTTACCAAGCTTGTCTTTCTGTAATTCTAGAGTTAGAATTTCAAAAATCTCTTGCTTTCCAACAACATTTTGAGGTTTTTTTTTTCTCCCTATTCCCTCTCCATCGTCTTGAATTCTATTTGAGAAACTGGCTTTACAAAAAAAAAGTGTTAAACCAAATAGCCTGATTGTTTTGCATGTAGTATAAGCTGACTTGTACCCCGTTCTCATCAGTGAAATTTTGTCATTCAGAATAATCTACTTGTATTTGAGAAGGAACCAAATAATGAAACTTCTGAGGTCTAATAAGAAAAAGAAGATTGTTTTATTATCTAATATTTCTATCTGTTTTGGTGAGCTAAAGATGGATACACTCTCTCCAATGCATCACAAACCTAACCTGCTGAAGTCCTTCACAGGATGTATGCAATGGTGAAATTGTATTTTTTACAAACAAAAATGGAGTCTTTTGGTATTTTTGATCTCTAAGATTTTAATCTAAGAATATGTTTTAAAAATACCTTGTGATTTTGTCTTCTCGTTAAAGTTAGTTATAAAAAATACTTATATATATTATAAACCTCTAACGTCCAAAGTAATGCAATATAATTCTGAAATAATTAGATAATAATTATTCTCTTTTTGTACATGATATTTTTATAATTACCACAGGATAAATTGATCTCATTTAAATAGCCTGTTTGGTTATGCTATGTATGCTTTTTGAGATACTGACACCCAGGCCATTTATGTGCCTGTTTTGATTGACATTACTTTCTTTCTCAATACTTTCTTTTTGTATTCATCTAAAAGAGACTAAATTCATCATGCACTGGATGAAAATTTAAAAATAAGTGTTTAGATAATTGGGCATTAGGGATTCTTAGAAGTCTTTATTATGTGAGAGTGCCCAAATAACATCTGTTCCTACATTCCCGTCATTCAGGCTTTCTTTGTAGTTATCAGGCCTTCAGGGACTTCAGAAGCAAGAAACAAAGATAGACTGCTTTAAATCTACTTTATATAGAGCCTTTTACACCCACATAGTTAGTGAATGTGTCCTGTCTTAGGGTCAGATGGAATATTAGTGTAGAAGCTGGGAGTGGATTTTGATACTCATCAGCATCTGGGTGTAAGAAATACTCAAAAGTTTTGAGGAAAATAACAGTACCAATATGCTTCTTGAAACTAGAAAAAGACCAGATTTTTCAAGGCTTGTTTTAATTATAATAATTTTCCCCAAAATACCAAAGATTTCCAAGTACATTCTTTAGAGAAGGTCTTACTACTGATTTAAAGGAAATGTAATTAAAGTTAAAAAAAAGTCAAGAACAAAAGAGAAAAACAGGTACAGCATAAAAGGCAGATTTAAATCACCTAATCAGTTGTAAAACATAAGCATGCCTTAATTGTACCTGCCATGTCTCCCAAATTTTATGTAATTATAACCTAGTTCTTTTTGTAGGCTGAATGCAATGGCAAAACATAGTGAGATAAATAGGTGATTTGGCCTTCTAATAGACTAACGATTATTCTTATCATCTCTTAGCATTACTCATAAAATCTTTTCTTCAAATACTCTTTTAAAGCTTCACTTTAAGTTATTAGCTGTTTTGATTTAGCCCTGGTTTAGCATTAACTGCAAGTGGAGCTCTCGACCTTCTGAGCTCTTCTAGTGGTAGGAGGCATTTAACAGGTATTTTTAAGTGTGTCATCCTCAGGAAGTTTATCATCTTTCATTTTTATTCTTCTTTCTATGAAAGCACTTCAATCAAAGTGATTTGGCTGCCTCTGCTTAGAATAATACCTGGAACTTAAGTATAAATATCTTTTTGTGATAATGATAGATGAGATAGAATTGATAGGAAAGGAAGCATGAAAGTTTGTCTTTTCCTGAGGAAAAAAAGTCAGCTGTAGACAATTAAAGAATAACACTTCTGTGGCACTGTGCTACTGTTAGCATTTCTCATAACATAACGTCGAAATGAAAAGGAAGGGGATCTTTGACATAATTTAGGAGCTTGTACTGTGGTCATATGTGTACAGGAAGTAGGTGATTAGTAGTTAAGTAAGGGCCATAACTCTATATTTAACTTCAATGATTTTAGCATGCTCCACTTCTTTAACTAATGATAATATAGAAGAATTTATCTTTTACTAGTATTATTTCAGATGATTATGAAAGAAGCTGCACTTAAGAAAAAAGAGAGATTATCTGTTAATTATTATCAACAGATTATTATTATGTCCAAAATGGAATGTCCAAAATGTCTACATGGAAATAACCCACTTCTAGTACCTAGCATGAAAGCTAGGTAATAAATGTTTGAGTTTCTGTTCTAACAACTTCTCCTTATTTAGGAGATGCAGATGCAAGAAGAAAAGCAATAGGAATTGCTTCAGAACTTGTTCCAATGCATTTTATAATGCCTACCTATTTCTGTAAAATTATCACTCTTTTCCAGTACTCTTTCACTTGAATTTAGGAAATTTTTAATTATGCATAATGTAATAACTTTCAAAAAAATTGTTCAGAAGAGTAATAAGTTCATAAGACTCTTGATTGCAAGTAAAGAAAAATGGAAAGAAAACAGATCTTAAGAAATGTTCCTCCTAACACTCTCAGTTTTCTTTTGAAAACCCACAATATAACATTAACTTCAGGAGTATGAAAAAAGATATTTGTGAAATGAAAATTCAGTGTCTGAATGGAACTTAGTACGATATTCTGATATCAGTATCAGCAGTTGATGGTAAGCCCAATGGTGTAAACCATATATTCTTTTTTTTTTTTTTTTTCAATAGCAATCTGATTGAGAAGCTTTAAAGGAAAAATCTGAATTAAGCAATGAGATCGGACTAGGGCGTTGGACTACATGATCTCTAGAGGGTCTTTCCAATTTCAACCATTCTGTGCTTCTGTGTGACATGTTACTAAAAGGAATAGCTCCAGTTGTGGAAAATGGAATGCTTTAAATTCATATCAGATGCTGAGATTCTTTGCTGGCTATAAATTCAGAACAATTTAAGATTTTACAGATATGTTTTTCTTTCTATTCCTCAGGAATAGTTTTGTGAGGTTATTTCCAATTATGTGTCGTTTAAGATATGTTATATTTATAGAACACTCTCCAACCATTACCAAATTGTTTTCTATTTAAATCTCCTTCCTACCTTTTGCTATAAAATTATTTGAGGGCTATAGCTGAAAATTTTTGAAATACTGATTACTCTGAGATTTTCCAATGTTTTACACACTTCTAAATGATATTTCTATTTTGAAATGTCAACTGTGTTATTTTGAAGTGAAATTGCATTAAATTAACTCTAACACATTAAGGTCTTATGCTTATAGCTTGATATACCATGACTTTAGACCACAAACTAAATATTTAAAAGTAATCAGAAGTAAAGTCAAGTTTTCATGTGAAACTATCCAAAATAATGCACATAGACAGTTTACAGCAGGAAATATACGGTATTTCTCAGTGCCTGTGGAATATTGCAATTGCAATATTAGTTCTAATGTGAAACAAAGTTGAAATAAATTGAAATGTCTATCATTTTGTTTCGGAATATTTTCGAATATTTTCTAACCAGTGTATTTAAACCTTAACAAAACTGGTATAAAAGTGTTTTGGGTGCTTAGATAAAAGGTTTTAACAGGATGGCTAGAATTTCTGGCCACTAGTCTGTTATTAAGTCCAATTTTAAAGCAAGACAGAAAGTATTTTGTCGTAAATTAAAGAAAATGGTACCTCTTAAATTCAAAGTTACTTAGTTTGATGATTTACAACAGTTTTATGAATTAGCTCAACTTTGAGCTCAATCTTTAATGAAATTTGTATCCCTTCCATCTTCAGATTCTCAGCTGTAAAAAAGGAATATTTCTTCAAGTTTCCTTTGGAGATAAAATTTACTAAATTCATATGAGTTGACTGCATTTAGCCAAGGCTCTTGAAGTCTTTAAAGTCATCAAAATCATTTCTCCATCTCTGAGGCATTCAAGGTTTAGTTTCAATACAGAATTACTAATTAAACAAAGAAGCTATGTAGAGACTTAATAAAAAGTCCACTCATGTCAGTGGTTTCCTCTGGCTTTAACAGACATTACATCATGCCTTAGGAGAAGAAAGGGAGCTCCAAATCTGTTTACCTATTGGTTATTGTTAGTTGCTAACTATAACTCTGTAAAGTAGCACAAATTTTGGGCTTTAGCTGGCCTTGAGTGGATGTAAATAGTTTAAAATATTGAAATATATGAATAAATGCAGTGGAAGTATAAGCATATTTTGTTGGCGAAGATGCTACCTGAGATATGCAAACCTTTCATTTTTTAAAACTGTCATTACACACTGGAATATTCTCTGACATCTTATATAGCTTTTATATTACATATTTACAGCATGCAGTTAAATCTCTTCTTTTCTCTCAGAACTGGTGGGAAGAATTAAAAATACATGTAAACTGAATGAATCTCTGCCAGAGTAGAGGGTCTAGCAGAACTAATCTTATATAAGCAAAAAAATGAGATGTTGCCAATGTTATCAGTAAAAACCCTCCTCCAGTTTTTCCTAACCTTTTCATAGAGACAACTGTAGTAGAGTAGCATGATATCAACTGAACTTTGGTGCTTTCTAAAGCTGTGATTATGCTGCTGTGATGAAGTAACCAAAAATTTTGCAAGCCAAATTCTAAACTTTGCAGAAGTATAATGATATATTATATGGCAAATTTGTTTCCAAATAAAATAGGTGTACCTATTAAGAAAAGTATGAAAAAAATAGGACAAACATTCATAAGAATTGTACCGAACAGTTCCACATTGCACTGCAATTGCGATGATGAACACAAGCCAGAAGCATGCACAGGTAGCCAAGGCTCATGCATTCTGTCTTGTTTCAGGAATACTGTAGTCAACAGGACCAAGGAAGTGATTAACATCCTGTACTCCGCACTGGTGAGGCTGCACCTTGAATGCTATGTTCAATTTTGGGTCCCTCATTCCAATAAAGGCATTGAGGTGTTGCAATGTGTCCAAAGAATGGCAATGAAGATGGTGAAGGGCTAGAGCCTTATGAAGAGTGGCAAAGGGAGCTGGGATTATTTAGTCTGGAGAAGAGGAAGCTCAAGGGAAACCTTTTCACACTCCATCACTACCTGAAAGGAGATTGTGCTGAGGCAGGGGTGGATCTCTTCTCCAAATTACCTATCAAAAACAGGGCAAAAGGAAATGATTTCAAGTTGCTCCAGAAGAGGCTCAAGTTAGACATCAGGAAGAATTTCTACATGGAAATTAGTCTAGTGAGTAAATTTAATCTTAGTTTGAAAAAAATGCAGACTCTGAAAGTCAACATTTTTTGCTTTGTATGGACCTAGGTAGGGAATTGCAATATTTGAGATGTACCTTTTCCATAGTGCATCTAATATGAGATCTTACACAAGTTATTTTTTGTTCACCCATATTTTGTCCACCATTTTTATTTATTTTGTAGCAAATTTGGAGCCGAATCCAATAGTTGTTGATTTATTGTAAATTTATTGTAAATTGGATTTCAGTATAGTGTGGAGCTGCCCTGAACTAGAGATTTTTAATTGTTATTGCAGGCAATGAGTAATGTTAGTACCTTGATCAGTATTTAGATATCTAAAATACATTCAAATTCAATGAATTTGATATGTGTGTGTCTCATATCTTTTGATGCCTCATGGTCATCTAACAATAATATTCTCCTCTGTGAAGTATCTCTGTGAGAATACGTCTTTTCCCTGTCCCTGCTGAGTCAAACCTCTACTTCAGTACAGCAAATAAAATGGCAAAAATAGACAAGTAAAACAATGGATTTATTTTTCTTTTGATTATTTCTGCTGATAGCTGCATGAAGTAAGTGAAAATGCAGAATAAACACAATCACACTCTCACTCAAAAACTACTAGGTATACTCTATTGAAGATGAATGTGCAAGCTGCAGGTAGAAAATAATAGATTTCTTGCTAGCTATTTCAAGACAAGAAAGAATAACTTAGTAGGAAGGAGAAGTTATGTGCAGGAGACATCCTTAGAGAATGCTAAGCTAAGTTTGCATTGTGGAATGAAAAAGAAATGTGGCGGAGAACATGTAGGTAAAACAATTTTTTATCCTAGGTATGTACATTTATATCACAGTTCTTGCTTTCAATATATAATTATTCTTCTGGTTTTATGTATGTGACTTATTATCTTGTATTCCAGAAAAGATATTGGAATTGGAGCTGCAGTTAAGCTTGCCCAATGATTATTATTGGGCTAGTATGTACTGTGAGCACCAAAGAAATAACATTGCTTGAGTTGGCTTTGATATTCTTCTTTACTAATCTTTGTTAATGGTGATCTATACCAGTGACTGCAAAGAGTTAAGTCACTTAAGTTTTCAGGTCTTTTGAGTCTGATATCCTGTAAGAAAGTCAAATTTCTTTTAATTATGCACAGCATGGATCCTAGGTGCTTACTCTGCACTTGTTCTGCATGCAGATCTCACTTGGACATTATTGGGATTCTGCAGATGGCTGGAGTTCAGCAGAGATCATCACTGTGAATGAGAAAGTGCAGTGCAGTCTGAGAATTTTTTCTTTCAAAAGGGTAGCTGTTTCCAGGAAAAAAAATGTCTAAAACTTTCCTGAATTGATTAAGAGAGAGAATGTCTGAGGAGATAAAGTATTCTTCTATTTTCTTATTCATTTAGACAATGTAAAGAGCTAATTCAGCCTTGAAACTAATTTGAGATTGTACTGTGAACATGTCTTCAAGAGCAGTCGTTTTTCTAGTACCTACAATTCCTGACAGTAGCTATACTGCCTAATTACACATCCTTTTTAGCTGTGTAACCGGATGTATTGTTATTGCATATTAGCTGGGTCTACATAATTAACTTTGAACAGTAGAAATGATTACATAACTACTTGTATAGCAAATATTGCCTAAAGATTTGGAATCTGTGGAATCTTATGGAAATTTTAGACTTTACTTTTTTGTCTATTGTCATCTTTTTTTTTCATCTTCTGCCAAATATTCCAGTGAATAACAGTTTTTGAAGAAAACTCACTAAATTGTAATCAAACTAAGATTTAGTAGTTGAGCTTAAGAACAAGTAGTTGAGTTTAAGAACAAAATTGAACTGTGTTTGATATAAATAGCTTTTTTAAAGTCAAATATTCAAAATAAAGTACTTCAGATTGGCTTACTATCTGAAAAATTTTGAGTGATTTTGAATCTGAAAATTTTGAGAAATAAATCTATAATTCAAATATTTAATAACTGACAATAATATATTGTGTTTGCAGGCAATTTATGAACAGAAAAAAAGAGATGAAGTAAATCAAATATTATTTTTGAATTATCTTCTCATAAATTATTCTTTAAATACAAGACATAAAGGATATTATCTTAAAGCTGCTCAATAAATATTTGACAGAAAAAAATGAAATAAAATGGGAGAATGAAAAAGCCTAAAACTGGCAGAATGTTAGAGCTTCTTTTGGAATACGATGTTACAATTGGATTAAATTTGCATAACAGCATAAATTCAGACAAATTCTGTCAAAAGAGTCAAGACTTAAGCTAAGTTTTGAACTCATGTTGGTGAATTTCCTATGTGTTCTGATCTATGAATTGTCTATGATTTTTCTTTTTCCAATGATCACCTTTTATAGAACTGTAGTACCTTATATTATTTCTATCACTGTAATTCAGCTCAATACACTTGTTTGCATCCATACATCACATGTAGTCTCGTCTTCATATACAATACCATGAAAAGAGGAAGTACTCTATGCTACCAGGTGTAATTTCATATTCCTAAAAAAAAACCCTCATATTTCTTAAAAGTTTCTGAGCTTGTTTAAAAGTCACTGAAAGTGTATTGTTTAGTGTATCATTTGGTTTGTATCAAGCAAACTGTGAAATCATATTTTGCAGTCAAGATTCACTATATAGGGGTATAGTGAACTAACCTATAGTGCTAACCTGCAGTGAATTTCCACATTGGACAAATACAACAAGAATATTGCTACAAGTATTATTGTTTCTTTAGCGGGAATGAAAAAACACAATTGCTTATTTTACACATTACTTAGAAGACTAAAAGAGAAAGGTGCTTCTAAAGAAAAAAAATCTTGAGAAAGAGTACAAACATTTACATAAAAAAATCCTAAAGCAGAATTCTGTATTGGTATTTCTTAACAGTAACATGCAGCTGTTTTAAGACTCATTAGAACAAAATCTTGATGTTAACTTTCTCTTACAGACATACATAGACATGCTATGACTATTTAATCACAATATCTATGAGAGTATCAGAGAAGACTATTGTATATCATGAATATAGCAATTAAGAAGTTTAAATGTATCATCATATTAGACACTTTGCACAATTTGCAGCCTGTAGTCATCTTGAGAGAGGTGTCATCATTGCTCTGTTGACTGTTTTAAGGGGAAAAAAAGGAGAGTTTAAGAGCTGATAAAATTGAAAATACTCAAACTCTACTAAGAGAGATGAGAAGAATAAGGCATTTCTGTGTAAGCTGCTTAATATAGCTCAGAAGGCTAGTCTAACAAAAATCTTAAAGAGCCAACTATCTTGACAAAATTATAAGTAATCCTTTTTATCAAGGGAAAAATGATACAAATAAGTTATTCTAATTCTTTTATTTTATGAGATTATATGAATTTTTCATTGTTTTATTTTACAACTTTTTCTTTAACTAGGACACGCAGCATTCCTTGCAATTTATGCAGTTTTTCAGTTCTTTAGGGATCTATTGCCTTCTGATAGTAATGTATGGTCCCTTTCCATATTTTTTCCCCACCTTAAACTTGTGGGAAACAATAGATAGCTGTCTGGAGTAATTCAGCTAAAGTAAAGGGACTTCCTCAAGATTTATATTAATGTAAATGGGAATGGATTTCAGCTCTCAGCATTCTCAGTCAGCCTTATTTCTCCTTTTTCTCCTAAAGACTGGCCATGCATTTGTCAAACAGTTAATAGTTCATTATGTATTTCAGAAGAAAAAAAAGAAATAATGTCCTTTTAATTTACTACTTTCATATGATACATTTGCTACTGCAGGCCACCAAGACAGTGAGCTGAAGAATTTCACTATGCCTGTATGAACTAAGCAATTATTATCTTCAGGCTTGACTTGCTGTCTCTAATTTTGGCTGTGCCTGGTGTCATTTTCTCATAAGACTATCTACATATAAACAGAGGGAACTGTGATGGAGGACCATGAGATTTGAATATGAATGATCTCTTTGTTGTGTATGGTATCTTATGCATAAATTCATAGCTTTACCATTTGCAAGTTATCAGAAGATAAAAACATTTCATGGCTGAAAATTGTTCTCATTATTCCATCTCTTAAATTATTTTCCTGACTTTAAGCTTTTAATTCACTATGTATTGTTTTAATTTATTTCCAAATATGCTTTTTGTTGAATACATTATGTCAGGATGTTAATAGAGGATGCCCTTAGTTGCTATTAAGCTCCTGTGCATACGGGTAAATGACTGCAGGCCTACTGTAGTGTAAGGATGCCTTTTACAAGGCAGACAGTGTTTTAACCTTCAGACTCTTACTGATGCCTACTAACATGTTTGAAACTATGCCTCTGACAGGCCTCTTGAGATTCCCAGGATCTTGAGTTAGTTGCCCATCAAAACTGCTACTGGTCAGTTTATGAGCTCTGGTGCAACAAATAGGACAGTGAGGACATACTCACTTCACGGATTTTATCTGTTTGCTGCAATGTGGCTAGATAACCAAACTTACCAAGATGCTGAGTACAAGAAATATTATGTCTTTGATTAAGTATTTGATATATGCTAATATCAATATGGGAAATATAAAATGTGAAACCACTTTAATATAAGATACATTACCTCCCAAAGGACTATCCTGCCCTTGCAAGTAAGTGAACTCAGTAATCTGACAGGTTGTTTCCTTTATCAGCTACTGCTAGGCAGAAAAGGGAAGGTCCTGAAAGATGGAGATGGGCTCTAAGTGCTCTCTACTTTACCTAGAAATCTATTTTTGCTACCTTAATAAAAGCCAGATGTTTTGTTGTGGAAATGTAAGTCCCTTTTTTAGTCTCTCGAGAAGAGAAGTATGATGACAGAACAAGTCACAATTTCACTGCTGAAGAATATGTCTCTTTGGTTTTGGGAAAGTAGATCAAGAAATTTTGCAAAAAGGTGTAGAAGGGATGGGTAGTGTGCGTAAAGTGGACTTGCTTCTCAGGAGTATCTCTGTTGGTGCCACTTTTTCAACAGGAGTAGGCTCATGAAGATATAGTATAAAAGAAGTGATGAAGGAGAGAGAGGAGGAGTTTTTTGCTACTGATTTTCATTTGAGGATGTTACCTCTTGAGATGTAAGAACAGATGTAAGTGAAAGCCATGGCAGCTAAAAAAAGGAAACTAGTTATTTCTAACCTACCAGATGGTTTTAAGAGAAAATCTTGCAAATGTGCTCAGCCTAGTAACAGTTATGCATGTCTATTCTCATATAAAATTTTTATCTCATTCTGATGCTTTTCAGTAGATGATTTGAACAATTTATAAAAAAGTGCTTAGCTTTGAAAGTCCTGTGGACTGGGCAGGGATGCTTGCAGAGCTTGCAAATAGGATAAATTTAGAAAGAAGACAGCAGATTAGGCATAATCCTTTGTTTTGTTTGAGTGTCTGGCTTAAGGCTGTGTATTAGTTTTCTCCATTAGGACTCAGATGATGTATTTGCACTATCATGTATCTTGGCTATGATTCCTGCCAGTGTTTTTCCTTCAGCAACACACTGTCTGCATGTTTGTTCATTCCTAGGTGCTAATTTGGCACAGATCAATTAGTTCCTTCCAGGACAGAGTTAATGCGCAATCCATGCCAGGAAAGTTTTACTATAGATCATTTGACTCCAATGCCGTATGTAGGCTTCCTACATTATCACAGCATGCCTCAGACATGAATATTCCTTCACATACTTGTTCTGGGCATTCAGCATGGATCTTCAGGATAAATGTATAAGAATATCCCTCTGACAAGATGAGACACAGGAGGTGTTTTGAATAGGGGAAAAATGTACACTGTTTAAATAATCATACCTGAGGGTGAGACAAGTGCCATAGGGGACCAGCGTCAATGTGGATAGAAATGAGCATTGCACATACAAGCTGTACTGCATTACTTGGCAAAGAAACACTCCATGGGGCAGCACTGTGGACGAAGTTGTTGGGATTTCTGTTTTGTTTTGTTTTGTTTTGCTTTTATCTTCCTGAAAAATATGTCTTTTGGGGGTCCTTTTAAAACACGGCTGATAACAGGACGAAAAAATTATTTTTCCTACTAAGTATTCTATGTGGCCACACAGTTACAATGGGTGCTTCCACATGGATGATTTCATATAATAATGGCTAGGTTTTAAAGTGGAGAAATGAGAGAAGATAGAAAAAAGTTCTATATGAGATTCCCCAGATGAGTGGTGTAGTTGGCTTAACCCTATATATTTAAATGAAACTTTTCTTTTTTTTTCTTTTTTTTCTTTTTATTTTTTAACTGATGTCTTGTACCTGATTCACTGCTGCTGCTGTGCATCCAGCTTGCCTAGAGTACACATGAAGCTTAGGTCTTTGGTTCCAATGGAGTTTAAGCAGGTTCCTGTGTGTATAGATTAAAAAGGAGCATAAGAGCTTTCCTTTTCCCAATGATTTTACGTTTAGGACTAAAGAGTCCCTTAGAATGAACCTGAGACATTATGTTCCTGCAGGAACTGTTGGGTCAATTTGGAAATTATGTGATATGACATGAAACAGTGGAGTAGAAGATTGTGTTTTAACTCCCAAATAATGACGAATTCCTTTGCTTCTCTGTATTATACCTTAAATCTCTACAGATCTGGAGATCATGTCTCCATGACGACAGCATAGAGCATCCAAAGTCATCCCATTTCTTTTGAAAACTAAATTAATGGAAAGAAGGCTTTTTATTTATTTATTTATCTATCTATTTATTTATTTACAAAATTTGTTGAAAGCATGAGTGCCAATAGAATGAATGAAAGACTTTGTCTTCTCACATCAATAAGAGATCCATGGGGAGTGCAAGGAAATTCATTGTAATATTTCCTGCTTCTTGTCACACTGCTTAAGCTTGAGAGTTGTCACACTCTCACGTTTAAGCGGTAAGAGTCTTGGGAACCAAAGACTCCTCTGAAAGTAAGAGCAGGTTATTCCTCTCAATGGTGTAAGTATGATTCTATCCTTGGGACCTGCTGAAGTTGTCCTGTTCTTTTCCAGACTTATCCTGGGTGATAAGAACCTACACAGCCTTGAAATGGGTCAATGACTAATAACCTTAACCAAACATTTGCTATTAACATCTGCAACCTGGTGCCAAACGTGAGAAAAAAAATTACACTGTCTGTTTTGTATTTTGTTTGGTTGTGCTAATGGTGTGAAATTATGCTCATGGTCAGCCAATCATTACATAACATCCTATGTAGTGGTTTTGTAAATTATTCCAAATGAAATCTCCACCAGCCAATTAAGTTGCTGGATGTTTGTATGCTATTTACTACTAAAATAACAGCAATATAAGTTAATGCAGTCAAAAACTTTTTATTTATAAAAGGCCAGCATACTTTTTAAAAACTTCAACCCTGGTTGATATGCTTTTCCTTGGCATCTGCATAGTAGCAGGAGACCACAATCCTGTGACTTTTTCCACTGGCAGTCTTTCATAAATAAGACCAATACTAACTAATATTTTTATTTAATAATTCGTGGCAAGGCACAGTGCCTGTCGCATTTGTGATCCAATTACATATGGGAGCAATTAAAAGTGATTGTCTTCTTTTCTAAGTAAGGGTACAACCGTACCCATTCTCCAATAAGCCAAGTGGTGGATTGTCTTTTAAAATTGTTATTATTATGAGTCAGCGAATGATATGTGTTTCCTTCTTGCATAGGGGGAGAATCTGTTTCTGAAGTCTTATGTAATAAGTACTACTTCCAAAGCAATTCTCTTAAGAAGAGGCAATATTTTACTGAATTAATTTATAAAGACATGCACACCTACTATGGATACTGAACTCTTGAGTCAGACAAAGTTTTTAGCATATTATTTTTAACTTTTTTTCTTGCATCTGTCCAATCTTAGATTTAGTATAAACTTGAAAAAAAAAAAACACTTATAATCTGATTTCTTCTCACAGGTATCAGAAACATGTGACCAAGAAATCCCATATGCCAATGCCAATATTTTAGCATTTTCAAAGGTAAAGAACACCAGAAAAATGTATGGGTTTTCTTAAAAAAATATATTCCTTGTTTCATTCCTTGTGTTTACATTAAGATTTGGTAAAAATATTGTCAAAAAACATTAATGCTGCCTGTTTATTCTGCACTCAGTTTATAAATGCTATTTTCTTGACTAAATTCCAATTGATAAACAACTGGTTTATTGATTTTAAAAACGCTTTGTTCAATTTAATCCATGCTGTATGTCCTGGATGAGATTGTTTTTTACTAGCTCTAAAAATAAACAGAGAATACAAGGAAATAATAATAATAATTACAGAAAACTACAGGCTAGAGCCAACGATAATACAGTAATAATAATACAGCATGTGAACAAAGGATTTTTACATCACAGCTCACATTGTGGTCTTTTATTTTATTAAACACAGTTTGAAGAGAGACTAGCTCATAAGCAGCATAATATTTTCTGTTTATATAATCTGCAGCTAAAAAAAGTGTAAAACTCCAGCTTGTCCTGTTTTGCTACAGTGGGAGTGTTCTTGTTCAATTCAAAGATAAGGCTTTGGGAAAATGGAGGCCTCAGTTGATAGTACTGCTTCCAGTAAAGATACAGTAATTTTGGATTTAGCTGACAAAATGACAGAAAAAGAGGAAAGACACATATTGATGTTTTGGAGGATTTCTGGACCAGGCTATGGCAAAAATATTATGAAGGCTTACTTTTTAAAGAAAGATTCAAGATTTTGCCAAAAATATGACAAAATATACAAAATATAGATGTTTAGTTATCAGCAGCAGTTCTCTGGAAAATAAATAAGATTAAGAAATAAGAATGCACAATTATGTTATAAAGTCACTTTTATGACTTCTTCTGAAATTACTACCAGCGCGCAAGCTCTGTTAGGATGTGGCTCCCATTCACAGCACCAACTGTTTGATAACATCACAACTATTTTCAGCTCTTGGAGATAATTGGAAACATTGTATCTGCTCTGCTAGAATTTAGTCATGCTTCCTTTAAAAGTTAAAAGGAGCTTCTGGGAGGAGGGAGGCTCTTTATTAAAAAACACTTTTGTAAGCATTGTGATTAGAGCTGGGATATTTAAATACATGTGTCTGAGCTTTTCCTCAGGCCTTTCTATCCTTTTATTTTTAACAGGAGTAACATTGTGCAGCAGTTTAGTATGGATTAGGCTGCTTTGCTACCCAAACAACATACTAACAATGGGCAATATTAGGAAAACAAAAAAAGAGCATTATTATCATCTTCTGAAATATTTCATCAGAAGAATATATGGAGACCTATTTTTCAAAAATAGGGTCCCTTAGCACATTCCTCTTAGGAAACCTGCGTATTCAGGTAATGGTCACATTTTGAATCCTATTCTGGTTGCATTAAGTATACGTGACTGTAGAAGCAGTCTCAGTTTTGTGATATAATGAAATATTAGAACATTCCTAGTATTCCTCTGGTTTAGACAAAATGAAAGACAAAAGCACACTATGGCAAGACCTCTTGTTTAGCCATGCAAATACGTATGTTTGACAGTGAGATGTTGAAGAGCTCTAGGCTTGGCTTCTGTAAACATGCTTTTCAACAGAGAGTATCTTCAGCTAGGAACAAAATATTCATGACAAATTCCATGTGTAAATTTAACAGAGAAATTAATTTATCTCCACTGCACAAGCATTTTGTGTAGCATCCACATGGTTGATTGGTTGCAATCAGTAGTGAAAGGAATGACTGTAAAATTTTATCTGATCTTCTGTTTATATATTTCTCAGTGTGAGTAATCTCAGGTCCACAACAGCATTGAGAGCTAAAGATTTATGGGAAAAAAAAGATAAAATATGGGAATTTTCTTCTTTAGGATATAAACAAAACCTGTTATCTCTAGGGGAATTAAAAGATTTTACCTCTGGTCAAGTTATTTTTTAATTTGACAATAAACCAGAACAATTTACACGGGAGAAAGATGTTAGATAAACCTCTTTTCAAGAAAAACAATTCTTAATCTTTTATTATATGCAACATTGATCTCCTTCCACAGTGGAAGGAGGAGCTGAAAAATACTTCCTAACAGCAACTCTGTAACACTTGATTTGTTCCCTCTTACTAAATATCCTTACTTCCACTATAAATTTCTTCAAACACTCATCCACTAAGTTATAGGACACTTGTCCCTGAATAGGAATAATAACAGAAAAAAATACTAGAAATAAATTCCATTGTGGCTTATTCAAGAATTTTAAAAATTTCATTAAAGAAGACTGTGAATTGAATGCCGTAATAAGTGAAATTCATAACTTCTTTTAGTAATGTCCATGGTTAACCAATTAAGAAGGCTGTGCTCTGCTGACACAGAAGAAAAAAACCTAAATCTTGTTTCAGAAAATACCCCTTAGAATTGTTCAACATTGACTAAAGAATACATTGTTGTTGCAGCAGAGATGAAGTCAATGTACTTCTGAACTTTATTTTCCTCAGGCATTTATGCTACACAGTTTCTACCAGCTATTGATTGTGTTCTTCCTCCTCTTTTGACAATGACATCCTAAAGTGCCATGGTGTATAAATATTTCCGAAAGAGTGAGGTAACTGGCAGAGGCAATAAGATACTCTACAGCTCTTGTTTAACCTTGTAAAACACTTTGAGGATTCACAATTTATTCAGTAAGTGCTGAAAAGTATGATGTATGTTCACCTTAATCCTTTAAACTCCAACTCAAGTCCCGTGCCTTAACATCACATATATTACATTATGCATCAGGGTAGATAATGACTCACTAAAATAATTTCAGCAAGAAACATACTTTTGTGGCTCTCATTAAAGGGGTTGAGCTTCTTTCATGAGATCTTCACCTCCTGAAAATGAGAGTGAAAATCACCAGCTTCTTTCAAATACTGCAAAAATAATTAAATCAAAAACAAAAACCAAGGAGCTCCAGTTCATTTTGCAGTAGTGTCTGCAATGTGCTAAGTGTTATTCAGATGCTGGGTCAGCTCCAGTACTATTAGAACTCAGAGCAGAATTCTCAATTGCTACTACCAGTAAGACAGTTAAAAACTGTACAATTTAAAGGAGAACAAGAATTATTGTAAAATGATTTTTTTTTATTCAAGTGTTTATATCTCAAACACTTAGCTTATTTTTTTATTCTCCCTATGAGTCTAATAAAAACTAAAAAATCTGTATGTTGATCTGCAATAAGAGGAGTGAGGATTTTTGCTCCTGAAAACCATCCCCATTTCCAAATCTTGTTCCTGAAACAATGAGAGAGGCACAGTAATCTTCTCTGCATTTGCTTATATCAATGAGATTAAAATAATATCACTGCCTAGATGAGAATCCAGTATTCATTTACGATAGAGAGAAAAAGGGATCATGCCTCTACAACTGTGTAATGAGGGCTCTCATGTGGGAGGTCTGCATATTTCTCTCTTTGCAGGGGGCCTTTCTGTGGTTCAGAAACTGTCCAAGAAAATGTAACTTAACCACTACATTTTTATAACTTGCTTTTAATTCATGAAGTTATCAGTGCTCACAAATTTCTTAATACAGATGTGGAGTTTATTTTTGTAAGGCAAAAAAGAACCTCTCATAGGCTTGACTGTAATTCTCTCTTTAACGTGTTCAAAGGCCTTGGTAGGGGACTGATGTTCTTTTACACATGCAGGCAGGCATGCTCAATAGTATATACATATATAGAGAGCTAATAATGCTTTTGATGTCATAGGGATTTAGTAGCTATCTCCCAGCAGGAACAAGCATCCAGCACACTGTACAACTAAAACCATTCTTATTCCTCCTAAAAAGGCAACCGATCAGATTCTCCATTCTTGGGGAAACACTCTTCTTTTGTTGTTTTTGTTGACTTTGTTGATGTTGTTGTTGGGCTGAGTGGAAGACGTCTATTTTGGCTTTTTTTTTCCCACCAAATTGCTTGTTCAAAAATAGTGCCTCCCTGCCAAGCTAATGACGGAGCAAATCTCCTCCACTGTTCTATAGAAGTTGTGGATAAACAGCTCTGGGATTTTAATGCTATACGGAAAGAGTTTGGATCTGAACATGATATGCAGAGAACCTGGGACCATGCTGACAAAAAATGTGGGTCTTACTGTCTATCCTGTATCTCACATTCATAACTCACATGGAATAGACCAGTATATTCACAAAACCAGGAATAAACCAAGCTGAGCCACTTGTAATGTTTCTCCTCTCTGTATATATTAGAACATGTAATTTTGTTAAAACTTCTCAATCTATTGAGATGGGATTTGTAGCAAATAAGTATTTTAATATCTTTTCCTTTTAGCCCCAAAACTCATGTTTTAAAAATTTTATAGAAATCCTGCTGCTCTCTAGTTGGGTGTTTCCTTAAATTGTTCACCAAGGGCAAGCGCCCTGATCTAGCTTTGGGTAGATGGTAGGTACATTCTCTTATAAACCCAGAGGATAAAGTAAAATCCATAGCTATAGAGTCTGTCATTCTCAATTAAACAGTCCTGAACATTAGTCATTTTGGTCCTCATGTTAGCTTCCTAACTGCTTTGCTTTCCAAACTGTTGTTTTGGTAGCTTTTGAGATCCTACTATTTTCCCTCTTTCAGTATATTTTCTGCATCCCTAGAATGGGACTATACTGATTATTTTAATAGAAATCACTCGATCTGCATCATCTCGTTTTTATTCATTGCTGAGAGAGTAATTTTGATTTTTGCCAGCTTTATGTTATTTGCAATGACTTGGCGGATGTTCATGCAATCATTTTTTAGTTTATTATAGGTTATCTGAAACTGTTGACAATAATTCATCCTTTACATTGTGTGAATAGATGCCAAACTTTCATTTGTTTTTTGTTTGTTTTGTCTTCTGTTTTTTTTTGTTGTTGTTTATTTGTTTTTCCTGACTGGATAGTTCTCAAATTTCAAAGCTTTTGAAGTGACTATATAAGCATTTTGTCTATAAATACCTATTTAAATTCTTGGATGTGCATTTTGCAGGGTGCATTTTGCAGAACATTTTCAAAATTCTGCCTATACCACTGTTAAAAAATAAGTCCTTTATTTAAAAACTCATGGCAACAAAGAAAAAGAAAGGCAGAGTACTTTGAAAATGAACTTGCAATTTGTTGTAATTAACTTTTGAAATATTGCTGTAAGTTCTATTTTCATAAAAGTACTTTTGATGGAATTTTTCTGTAAGTATCTTTTTAAAAGTCTCTTTCATAGTCATCTCTGAATTTCTATTTTAATGAGATAACCTTCCATAACTTGGAATATATTGACTGAAAGCTATTACAGATGCAAAGCCATTATTGATACACATACCCTTCTGCAATACAATACCTCAAAATAAGAAAAAATTCAACAAACAAAGCATTTTTTTCAGCATCCGCATTTAAGTCCTTCTATTTTTAATTTTAATATTTGTGTATTAAAAAAAATCATTTTAAGTCTACTCATAATGAAGCTGATGAAATTTCAAATAACATCTCAGAAATCAGTGTGGTTGCAATCATTTCACAACACAACTGTGAGTGTAATTTTGAGAACCCAATCTATGTAATTGTTACCAAATTTCTTTCATTTCTCAACAAATGATATAAAACTGTAAAACTCCTGTCCAAGGCCCTTATGGAATTGAAATATTTTTGTTTTGTGGATTATTTTCCTTTTCTTGGGCTTAAACATTCATTTTGGACTCAATATTTTAAGGTCTGCTTTTTTGGTTGATGCAAGAGAAATTTAAGATGCGAATCTACAGGTGATATCTTACGTTTTCTAGTTCTCAACAATTTATAGTAACATAGAAAACAGAGCAGAATCTTGTCTGGATTTATAGACTATTTAATATAAGAAAATGCTGGATTTTTTTTTGCTTTTTCTCTGTGTGGGTGTACGTCTATGTGTGTGTGTGCTTTTGTTTGTGTTTAGCTTAAGAAATGTAAGTCATTCACTTTATCATTTCACCTTCTGCTACAAAAAGTATTTTTTTCCAAATTATCTGTATTAATGAATATTTATAAGGTTTGTACTTTTGCAGACTGAAGAATTTGACATGTTCAAAATAACAAAAAGTACGGATGATATAGAAAACACAAATCAGGATATATCCTGAAAAATCAGGATGTATCTCACAAATTTCAGACCCAATCCTAAAAATATTTGGACTTGGCTCTTCCAGATCCTGAATTGTTATTGCATTTTTTTAAAGTCTAAGCCAGTTTTTATACTTTAAGCCTAATGCTGTGCATTCTGTAAAAGTATGTTTGAAAAAATCCTGCAGATGAGTATGCTGACGATAAAATTAAGAATATTTGAAGATTTTTATAGCAATGGTATTTAAAGCCTTAGATGATCCCTAAAAAATGATTATTTCTTTTTGAAACTAACATCAAATCTACACTTAATAGAAACATAAATAATTTATCAAGAGTTTTCTCTCTCTGTTCAAATGCTTTTTCTAACATAGTTTTCCTCTACTGGAGATAAAGACTTCTGTATTAGAAAATTCTCAGTACATAAATATCCATAAATATTTTCTTAAAACTTATTGATATATTGAAAGCTTGGTATGCACCTACATAATGATACTTATTCAACTGACTTCAATGCTTACAATTTGTACAATTCATTCCTGTTTCACCTTCATTATACTTTGCATATATATGTATTCACTGCAAGAAAAAGCTCATTTGTCTTGAAGAATTCATAGATCAGTAACTATTACAATTGTTAAATAATTCTTAAATACTATGGAAGGTGTGAGATAATTTATGGGTTGATTGTTATTTTTTTTTCTCCTTGCAAATTAAATGTGAGGAATTTTAAAATGCTTATGAATGAAACTCTTCCATAGTACTAGTTTTATCTAGGCATTTACTAGGTTCAATATCCTAATTTATATATGGTGTTATTTTAATTTAAATTTAACTTCAAATTATAATTAATGTAAATTTTAAGGGATGGTTCTGAAAATCAGAAGAAAAAAAAAGAAACACAATACATAAATTAGGATATTGAACCTGGTAAATGCTTAGATGCTATATAGCAAGTATCACATGAGACTTGCATTTTTTAAATACTCAGAAAAGAATAAAGCTTATCTCTTTATACTTAATAGATACTTAATCAATGCAGTTCGAAAGCTTGAAATACATATTTTATTTAGATAAATTGCCACGCACATCTTTAGATATATCCTATGCCAAACATCCATTTGTTTCTTTTTCCATGTCCTTGTATAGTGCGCATTTATTTATTTGTTCATTATATAGACTAGATTTTTGGATCACTTTGCTGTATTTTTGATAAATAACACGTCACAACCTCTCCCAATCATAGGAACGCCTGCATTTGCTTGACAAAGTTTTATGCTTTCAGATGAGGACTGGCAAATGACGTTGTTCTTGTCCTCAAGCCTATCCTTCCCTACAGTGAAATTAGAGAGGAATAGATGTAGTTGTGGGAGAAGTCTCTGGTCTTCCAGGCTACATTTAAGAGTAATGAGGGAACTAACCACCATTTGCTGGGCAAATTAAAGGGGAAAATAAATAATAGTTTGTAATGATTTTCTATTTAACTTTTTTTAGACATTTATTAAAACATGTAAATGCATAGAGAGAGCAATTGTAAGCCATCATAGGTCTTGATGGCAAAAGCCTTCAAAGGGTATGAGCTATAAGGAGACTCTATAAACCTACTATTGATCTTGCATGTTCTTTCTATTAAAAGGAGAACGGCCATCTCCAGGAGTGTGATGTGCCATGATGACTTAGAGACATCCACTTCATTCTTTAGCTGATTTTTATGATGTCACTTAACTCTTCAAGCTTGACCAATTAAAGAAAGGTCAGTCATTCTACTTGAATGCTACTGTTTATAAAATTGAACTCTGTGCTGTTACATAGCCATGTCTAGATGTACTCTTCATTGTATCATTAACTCTACCCCATTTTTGTGATGTGATTTGCTCATGGTGATTGGTTGGAGAAGTGTGCCTTGAGTTCAAGATGTTGTTCCTTTGAATGTAAGGAATGAATGTCATTAGGATAATGTTGAAGAAAGTTGTAACTGTTCTGGAATTTTAGATGAGATTTAAATACCCATCTGAACACTTTCGAATAGGCACAGGAACCTAGAATATTTTCCTCCTAAATATGGAAGTGTCTGATGATTTCAGATATGTTGACAGTTGACAGTCCTGAAATGCAAAAAAACCAGATTTTTTTTCTAAAATTTTGGGTACATTTTTGACTCCAGAGGTATAATTTGCCTATAACTACTCGAAGAGTATTAGTCAACTGGTCCTGCTGTGCATAAGAAATGGTGAAAGGAACTTCATCAATAATGAAAATTATTCTCATTCCCCTTTGTCAGTCCATTGCCCATCATTTTTTCTCTTAACTTTCAAGTGTTAAGTATGATAATTATATTTCTTTAAGGAAGAGAAACAAATTGTTCATTTGGAATTTTATTTACCACAAACTATTTTATTAATAACTTTCAGACTGAGCTCTATGTAAGTTGCTTAGCAAGTCTCAACAAATGTTATGAAAGTAACAACAGAAACTACTGTTTTCCATATAACTTTCCTAAAACTCATTAATAAAATAGAATTTCTCATTCCTAACCTCATCTTACTTTAATCTTTTCCTAAAATTTGTAAGAAATAATCTAATTAGAAAATTGTGTGTGGATAGATAAATGAATTAAGTTTTCAAGGCTTTTAAATTTAAATTACTATTTTTTGTAGCACTTTTTGAAATGTCATTTTCTATTTTTCCTAATTTTGCATATTTGAAAATATTTTATAAAAGTATTACAGAACTGCCTTATGATAGCTAAAAAGAAATTGAAAGCACTTGTTTCTGCACATAGTGTAGCAGCAGAGATGTCTGCTAGCATTTGCAGTAAGAACAAAATAGGACTCTTGATGGTTGGTAGCAGCAGAAGCTTGTAAGAAAGTGTTTGGCTGTAATCAAAAATCTGTATCAGAAATCTCAATTTGCTATTCAGAGGATTTGCATGTGTACCTTTAGTTGCTAAATTGACTCAGGCAGTGAAATTTAAACCTACAATTACTCTGTTAGTATTTCAACCAGTATTTTTCAGTAGCAGCTAGATTTAGTTATTAAATTATATTAATAACACTCACCTGAGGAAAAGCGGGTCTTTATTCTGTATTATGTAGTGTGTTAAACACATAAAAAATGAAATAAGAATACAATTTCACAGGATTGTCTACAGCAAAATCATTTGTGCTATATAAAGTAAATGCTAAACAGTTAGTGTGTTTCTCGGTGTCATGGGATTTCTAAGAGGAGGAAAGTAAGCATTTCAACAACTTTTTCTGGATAAAAAATTAAATTAAATTTATTAATGACTAAATTAGAGATGAATAGCTCTGTTGTTTTCCTCCCTCCCTCCCTCCCTTCCTCCTTTCTTTTTCTTTCTTTCTTTCTTTCTTTCTTTCTTTCTTTCTTTCTTTCTTTCTTTCTTTCTTTCTTTCTTTCTT